>CM021763.1:71741223-71754000 GCA_011075105.1 Heteronetta atricapilla
CCCCCAGCCTGCCCGCTGGCAGGACAGAGCGAGGAGCTGAAAAGTCCTTGGCTTAGTGTAAGCATTGCTCTGCAACAATTAAAACATCAGCATGTTATCAACACTCTTCTCATCCTAATCCAAAACATAGCACCCTACCAGCTCCTAGGAGGAAAAATAACTCTGTCCTAACTGAAACCAGGTCAGTCTTTCGGTTTCGAAGAAAAGACCTTTGAGATGGGAACTCTGTCTTTCTCTGTCTGGAAAATGCCTAACAGTGCCTGGTGCTTTTACCTTCCAAACATATTAGATTTCTTGTTGCCTTTATGGGATAGTCACATGCATATGCAGTGGCATTATCAGTCCAAAGAGTACTATCTTCTCTCTCTTACTCATATTGAGTAGATCACACCATTTTTCCTCATTAGACTGTAATTGCTCTGTAATTATTTTAACTACAGCTGGGACAATAGTTCTTGATAGAACAGTATCTTAAAAAGGACACTGAGGATTCAAAAAATCATCCCCTCATTTCGTTTTTGTTTCTTCTTACCTTCTTCTGCTGCAAATACCACAAAAACAGAAAGGAAAAGGACAGAATTTGAGTCTGGATGATTACCCTCGTACCCTCTATCAACTTGTCCTCTTAAAAAAAAAAAAAAAAAAAAAAAAAAAAAAAAAGCTCTACGAAAATCCACATTTTTCTGGATAAATTATTTCAGTGTGAGGAATAAATAAATAAATAAATAAATATAAGTAGATTACACAGATTACTTGTTTTACATTCCTCATAATAAAATTCTTCCTCCAAATGCATATTCACCCACTAGCATCTCACTCAGTGAGACTAAAACACTAAGAAGAGAAAAAGAATTTTAAAATGCTACAAGGCTTTCACAAGGGTAGTTTCAGCTTCACCCACCAGTATTTTCTGCTTTCTTCTATATGCTTTTGCATGTGTTTCCTGACTGGGTCTCAAAATCTTCTTGTTAGAGGGGGAGAAACCCTTTTTAACCTTACTCCTAATTACACATACTGAACACTGTGTTTCATGATCTGTCCCAGATGCAGTAACGCTTTCCTATGTATCTCTTTTCACTCTGAATGAAGGTTTTCTACCTGTGACCTAGTTCTACCCTCCTCGTCTCTTCAGACACTGCAGAGCTCACAACACAAGTTACCCACAGCCATCCCTTTTACATGAGATACATTTCTGTGGCAGAGGTCTTGCAAATAAACTTTGACAGATATTTTGCAAATGTTTACAACCAAAAATAGTGATTGTACATTATTACTATGTATGGTTTAATCTGGAAGGTTCAGATCTATGTATATTTGGAGGAAACTGATTGTGTTATTCTGATTTTGTCCAAACTGATCTTAAACCTACAAAACCTAGAAACAGTCTTGCACTCTTCACTTTCCTACTCATTCTCTTTTCTTCTTGGTTGCATTCTCTCCTGTTGGCATTCACTGAAACTGTTTCAGTTTGCATATATGATTTGAAAAAAAAAAAAAAAAAAAAAAAAAAAAAAAAAAAAAAGACATATTCCAAACAATTAGCTGTTAGAAATCAGCAGAGATTCCTCCACACTCTGTAAGTTAAAATGAGTGCAACAAAGCTGACTAGCTGAAGATTTTGCTTTGTTACTGCTGTCTTACACACTTGAGCAAAATTCAGAACCTAAGAATTTTGTGTCACAGTTTTTCTTTTATCTATTTTTTTTAATCACCTTTCAGCTTTTCCTGGAAAACCAGCCTTCCAGGCACCAGGACCAGACACTCATAAGCTTTTTAGCTGTGTACAGCAGTTAACAGAAGCTCACATTTGTGCTCATTTGTTACGTTCATAAAGCAATAATTTGCCTTAATGTAATGCAGATTTATATTCTTTGTAAGAAGGACAAACAAGTCCTCTAATGCAAATTGCATGGTGTGTTTCTTCTCCTCCACTACCCACCTCTCATGTTTTGAAATTCTGTTTGTTCAGAATTGCTGTCTTATAGGTGCCCCAATTTCTCCCCTTTTATTCCCATCTCATTCATTTAATGTACTCTGATGCCTGTGCTTGAGCTGAATTCCAAATCAAATGCTTTTGTTAAAATATCCGCAAATCTGGAACTCATATTTGTGTGAAGTCGTCAGGTAGCCTTGCAATCTGGATCTCTTAATAGCAGAATTCTTTTAAGTGATTTGTTTTTGAAAGTGGTGTGTTTACGATATATTATTTAATATGTTGAATAAATCTTTCATTGATGACTAGATTCAGGCCAGAATAGTTTTTTGCAAATCTCCACAGGTTTCAATAATGGATTGGTGTAGGGAGGCTGTAAGGATCCTATTCAGTTTTATTGCTTTAGTATGTCTTGGAAAACAAAAGCTCATACTCAGAAAGCTGTGATATGAAATGAGCTTTAACATGATAATCCAATTGCAATTACTTAGGACACCTTGTTTTTATCCTGTACAGTTACCATAAAAAGAACTATGCAACAGTGACTGGGATATCAATGGGAAAGGTCCATCTAATTGCTGTGGCTGTGCATGACTGTTGAGCCAAGCCCGCTGGGGAATTCTACCCTCTGCTTCATCTGATCTTCTGCCTTGTACAGCAGTTACAGGACCCATTGGCTTTCTGCTTACACAACACTGCTGCCTCAGATGTCACAACAAGGCCCTGTTTTGTTGTCCTTACTCAAAGTGTAATACCTATGCCTGAGGTGGCTATGTTATGACTTATAATGTAAATGATGATGAGAAAGGCTTATTTCTTTTCCCAGAACCATACAAACATTCTGAGCACTTACTTCACCATTGCTGGGTACTCATTTTATTGAAATAAATCAACTCCTTCATTTAAGCCCATTTTGCAGTTTCTCCTTCCCTTCTGTTGACTTTGTGCTCTTTGTATATGCTGTGCAGGCAGAGGATGCTCACCAGTCTGCCGTGTTAAGTTTTGCATGGTTTCAGTTTTACCTTACTTACTGATTTGTAAAGAAAATGCATGTGGTTCCCTGGCATTTTCATTATAAGTGGTGAAAAAAGGAACTTGGTATACACAAGCAAGCACAGGGGAAGTGCTCCCAGAAATGCCTATCTAACTGAAAAATAGTTGCTGCGCTGAAAAGAGAGTGAGTTGGAAAAGTATCCAAGCATTTTGAATAACAGCTTCATGCAAGGAAACTCATGGTGGAAGGAATGAGACTGTCATAGAGCATGTATGTGCCTCACGTGGCATGTGAGCTTAGTCTTTGTGTCAAGCACTAGTGAAGCCAGCCATTAACTGTGCTGTATGAAAGGTGGCTAACAAGAGGAGCTCTTTGTAATGTGGCAAGAAAGATGCCTCAAAACAACATGCAAAGCTTGAGTCAACACCATGGGAAAAATTCTTGCTTGCTTCGACATATTGCTTTCTTGAAGTTGTTTAAAAAAAAAAAAAAAAAAAAAAAAAAAAAAAAAGTAGTTTGAGAAGCAAGCAAACAGATTCTCTTGCAAGCCAGCTCTAGCCCAGAGACTTTCTGGGTACTGATATAGACACAACAATCAATTCCCTTTTGAATTACTCAGTCCTCTAGAGCCAATGCAGGACCTCAGTTTTCTCACTCAGTCACCTTGTATTAAACTAGAGGAAGAGGAAAGGGGTGAAATGGCTGTATTAGAAAAACTTGCTAAAGTTTAGCAGGATAAGAAGCAACTTTTTTTTTTTTCCTTTTTTTTTTCCAGGTATACAAGTTTCAGATTTGCTAAAATAGTTGATTTTTTTTTTGAATAGTGCTCACAAATCATGAAATGTGAAACAAAAATCCAGTGTGGCCTCCAAGAGCTACATTACAAATTGCCGTTAAATTCATAATTGGTAGAAAACCCCTGGCTTTGTAGAGTAAAGAAGTAGGCTGTTTTGTGCTGATGAAACCCCTGCAGGATTCTGAAGGGCACCACCTCATTTTTTTGAATACATATTATGCCCTCCTACTGATTCCATTAGTGATTCATGGAAATTATACCTATTAAATGCAAAAAACTATTCATGGATCTGATTGCTGACATGAATATATTGGTTACAAAGATACTGAGATACTGGCTGTAAATTGGATGAGCGTTTATTGCATGAAGTTAAAACACGGTAATAGGATGGTGTTTCCTTTGGACTCCTGAATCCCTGCAAAGTAAAATTAATTCTCTTATAAAATAGAGCATACTGGTTTAATGTCCTTTTGTTGTGATAGCAAACAGCAGAGGAACAGGTTTCTTAGCTAGTGTAAGCAGCACAGTTCTGTGGGGTTCAGTGCATCTCCATCACTTCTCGAGCTGTCCCTTGTATCCATAATCAGTGTATGCAAATACTTCCAGCCCAGCATCAGCAGCCTAGGCTCTGAGGAAAATACCAGCAGCATCTCTTACTTGCAGGCTGGCACAAAAAAACATGAGAGTGTGAGCGCAGGGATAGGAAACAAGCATTAAAGTATCATTACAGTAAGCTCTTGTCAGGCCTAGTAAAAATTGATAGAGAGTAAGTGAGATTATAACAAAAAGTTTGAGTAGGCAGCATTGTGCACTGAGTCTGCTAAGACACGACTGCATGGCAGGGATCCACAACTGACACCACCTTCTGCCATCTTCTACAAATGTCTCCTGCCTGAGTTTGGCATTCTCGTCTCAGCTCTGTGTGTTGATGCCAGGAGGGCTGGTCTGGGGTGGCCTTGGTTCACACATTGACTGCTCACTGCATCTGAAATTTCAAATACCATACCGAAGCACATTCCTGATTTTTCATGCTGGGGACCTGGCTTCACTGCAGAAGTAGAGATTCACAGAAAAGGCCATCTTCACAGTATCTCAGTTACTCACTGGGTAATTACAGCTGCATGATTTTCTCTAAACTAAAGATGGCATGGGATGGACTCTATTAGCAGAAAGGAAAACTAGTCTTGTGGTATCCTACAGTTAGACTCACAAGTCTTACCCAAGCAAAAAATGCCACATTTTGCAAAGCTCAAAACAAGCATTTGTACAAGTATTGGAACAGATGAGAGCCTTCAGCTGATGAATTAGATGTTTCTCTATATTGCATATAACACCTTTCCTGGACTTAATTTTATGATTCATGGAGTGCAAAACCAGACTGAAATAATGAAATCTTATGGAAACTGATTTGTGTTAAATGGCATAGCAGTAAATCTAAGCCTATCACGCATGTTAGCCACGGTGAGGATGGATGCTGGGACACCTGCTTACCATGCTCATATGTGCTTACACATGATGGTTCAGTTCTGCTGATCTTACTTACAAGAAAATGCTTCCTGAGCAGCAGATTTTCTGGCAGTACATCTCATGAACAAGTGTTTAGCTAGATTATACAATATCATTAACTACAATCAAAGGTGTAATCATTTTTCTAAGTACAATATTCTTGCAGGAAGAGAAGCTGGCTATATGAAATCCTACATTTCTGTACCATAGCTGTAAATGCAAACTGGTGGATATAGACTCTGCATGTCTTGACCACCCCATTTAGCAGGACACTGGACCCATCTATCACAGTAGATGGCTAGAGGTGACAGTTGGTGCCTAAATTCTTTACTCACAGGGTGATGAGGCACTGGAACAGGTTGCCCAAAGGAGCTGTGGATGCCCCATTCCTGGAGGTGCTCAAGGTGTGGCTGGATGGGGCTTTGAGCAGCCTGGTCTGGTGGGAGGTGTCCCTGCCCATGGCAGGGGGTGGAACTGGATGGTCTTTAAGGTCACTTCCAACCCAAGTGACTACGGTTCTATGAAAATGTGATTATGTTTAATGTTTTTACTTAGGAGAGGAAGTGCAGTATATTAGCAGAACAACTTTCTAGAACTCCCTAAACTAATTGAGGTTACCTCTGGGAAAATAGTTTGGATTCTGGGTTTTGGCTGTTTTCTGTGTTGCTTTTTGTTGTTGATGGTTGGTTGGTTTTGTTGTGGTGTTTTTGTTTTTGTTTCCCAATCTATTTGGTGGCAGGATTTGTGTTGATAATTGGACTAAGTAGTTTTCATTCTGAAGAACCAGAGGTCTGAGATACAGTGTGGTCATATATATACTCCACTGTGACACCTCAGTGGAGAAATCACTGAGATACACACGGGAAAGGGAAGTATTTTAAACAGCAAGAAAATGAATGTGCACTAATATCAGCACATCGACCTCTCCTATATTAACTATATGTTTACTAGACTGAAATTTAATCTTTAAAATCTTGTTGAGTTGAGGTTTTGTACTGTTTGACACAGCTTTTATAAAATCTAAATTTCTAGATGCAATTCTGTAAACTTCCTAGCTCTTATTTTCTAAATATGAGCTGTATAAAATATTACATTGTGAATATTCTGTCTGAATATTTTTCTTCATGCATATAGATTTTTTTCACATCTTTTTTTCTCTTTCCATCCTTTTTATTAACCTTCTGTTCCACATGCTCATAGTGTTTTTGCTCCAGCTCCATTTTAAAATCTGGAGTTTGAATCAGCTTTCAGGAAGTCCAAAGCAATTTTGTTATTAAAGCTCATGAAAATGTGATAATGGATTCCATTTTTGTAGATGTGCTTTAATTTACATTTAGGCTTCTTATTATGTTGGATAAATATGTTCAAGCAATCTAACTTCCCATGTATTTGCTCCTCAGAAGTAACTATCCTGAAGTACTAATAACATTAGAGGAGAGTGTTACTGCTGTTCTGTCTGATAGACCAAGACTTTATCTTCTCTCCTTTTATCCCAGTGATAATTGCTTATCAACACAAGCAGACTTCTCAGTGAGACTCTGAAGCCACCGGGTTTATGGTCCCCAGAAAAGACATATTAGGAGCTGGGGCCAGTGTGTCAGTTCTAGTGGTTTTAGTAGGAACTGGTTGAGGAAACGTTGTATGTGGTTGGCCATGGTGTCTGAGGATGATAAGCCCCTTCCATGGATTTGTTTCTCACTCCTTTGAACCCCTGCCCACTCTGACTCTGATATGCTGATGACAACATGGTGAGAAACAATGAGAAACATTTTCAGTGGAAACAAACAATAAATATTGCATTTCTTATTTTTTCCCATAAGAATGCTCCTAGTTGCAGTGCAGCTTTCACACCCTCACAAGGTCAAATGCATAAAGATTAAAAGCATCCAAGTGGTTCGAGTTCATAAAAAAAAAAAAAAAAAATGGTCTTACAGCATGATGTGCAGCAAAAGCAAGAGCAGCACTGGATTTTTACTGACTGGTGGAAAAAAAACAAGAGGCTTCCAGTTCAGAAATAGTGAGATTTAGGTTACAACACATGCCAGAACCACCAGCACCATTTGGGGTGGAGAACCCATGCTGAGCTGGTCAGCCCAGGAGTGTACAGAACAATTGCACAGAGGAAAGTGGTGAGAGGGGGACAGTGCTGGAGGACCTGCATTTCCCAAATCCCAGCCTGATCTGTAAAACCTTTCTGCACATGCTAATGTCCTTGCTATGAGGCTCCATCTTTTTCTGTTTTGTTGTTTGTTTGTTTTGTTGTGTTTTTGTTGATGTTGTTGTTGTTTTTTGTTTTTTTTTTTTTTTGCTTGTTTGTTTTTTTCCCAAACTTGCAAAGATTTGCTGTTTAATGAAAAGGATTAATGTATTTTTCCTGCTCTCTAAATTACGGATTTTGCCATAATCACTCTGCCATTAAGCAATATATTTCTTCCTATTTTTATTTAATTTAGTTAAGGTGATAATTCCTATTTTATGCATGGGTTACTGTTGAGTTGTATACAATAGGAATAGTTTGTCCAACAGAGTAATAATAATGCCTTGAGCATGGGAAAATGCATCTTTCATCTCTTCCCTTCTGTTCTGTCCTTTCACTTTTACAAGTACAGACCTTCTTCCCCCTAGTTGTGTTTTTCCTCAGCTATGTGTTCTCTTTTTTGGCCAAAGTCACTCCTATACGTCTCTATGATTTTATTGTCATTTATCGTTTTCTGCCCGCCATTCCTATTTTGTTCTTCTGTTCTTTCTTAGCATACAGCTTCGTTCTAAGATTGCTTGGACAGTGACCTGTCCTTACCTGGAGCTTGATCCCTTCCCACAGTTCCATTCAAGGCCATGGAAATCTGTCTGATCTGTCAGCATCTCTATGAGGTTGTCAGGTTGTCAGTCATATCTTGCAGTGTGCTTGTTGACTGGAGAAGAAAAAAAAAAAAAAAAAAAAAAAAAAAAAAAAACTGGTGCTAGGAAAGGACTATGCTTCTGAGCCTGATGGTTGTAAACCATGTAAACTCCTCTGCATCAGGACTAACAATTTTCTTCACAACCTTAAAGCTGATGGAGGGAAAAGCATTGTAAGAGTGAAGGAAAATTTGTAGCGTGTTGGCTTTTAAAGCTTATTGTTGAAGGAATTATAGAGGTTTTGGATTAACAGTTAACATTTTTAAAGTTGTGCTGACAACAATTAGTTTACTTCGGTCAAGGCTGATCAGTGGCATCTCTCCATTCACAGAAAAATAATCACTTTGGATGTTTAATTCATCCTGTGTCCTTGTTCTGGCAACTTAAAGAACTCAAGGTCTAGATGAGCCTGAAAGAATGTGTTCTCCATTGTTCCTTTCTTTTCTCTGACAATGGTTGAAAATTTTCTTAAATAATAGTGATTTCTTAAATATTTCAATATTACTCTTCTGCCTGAGAACTGTCTATGACAAAAAGTCAGCACTGAAAACCTGACAGCATTCATCAGCCAGTTATCACCATTGCATTTCCCTGTTGGGCATGCATTAAAGAGCACCAACAGGTCAATGAGGAGTATTGAGTAAAAGCCTGTTGTGTTTTTAATTTTTATAGCCAAGGCATTAAACTGTGGTGTCCTGTGGATTTAAAGGGCCCTATTGGTTTGGAAAAAAAAAAAAAAAAAAAAAAAAAAAGAAAAATTCACACTATTTCTTCAGATTACTTCAGCATGGGACCTAGCTAGTGAAAATGGGGAGGTTTTTCCAGTGTTTGAAGTGCAGTAAGTAAACAAGAATCATCACTTCTGAGGAATAATAAACTGACTATCTTCTCAGGCCTGGTGTTAAAGACGTGAAGCTCTAAACCACATGACAATATAAGTAAAAATAAAAATAAAAATAAAAAATGAAGCCCCCCTTTTGGGGACTTTTGAAAAAAACAATCTCAGATCTATAATTTGTATTGTAAATAAATGTTTTGTCACGTGCATTTTCAAATGCCCTGCAGGAAGAAAACTTTCAGGAAAACTTCCAAATGTTGCTATCTTTTGTTTCTTTTTGGGAGCTACGGTTCTGTTGTGTTATATTGCACTGCTTTCCTGTGTCTTCATCTTCCTGGCAGAGCTATTTTTATCACAAGGTAATGTGATTTATTATTCTTATAAAATAAGCCCTCTCTTTTCACCAAGGTAGAGATAATGATGCATCACAGAGGGAAAAATCCAGCTTGTAGAAATCCCAGCTCACAGAAGTAGGATATAGCCAGATTGTAATTCTAGTGAGGCAGCGTGTAGACATTTTGAGCATCAGTCAAAATGCCACATGTTTGGGTGTTGGGTGGTATTTTTTCATACTTTCCTGTCCCCCTACCTTCCCCCCCTTTTTTTTTCTTTTTCGCTAAAGGAAAAAATAACAATTATTTTCTAGGGCAAAAATAGACCCAATACAATCTGTAAATAAAATACTTGTTTTTATGAAACTCTAGTTTATGAAAAGCAAGCTAGAGATAAGCAACTGCTATTGTTTGAAACTGGAATCACTGCATTCAAATATTCATCATTAGTCTTCCAGTACCAGAAGAGTGATAGACCCCTTCGATGGCTGGGGTTGCACTGAGAGGTGCCCCTGTCCCTTGGGGATATGGGACAGCAACACTGGCTCCCAGTAATGCAAGTAATAAAAATCTTACTTGTTTGAATGTGAAAATGAGATCTTGGAAAGTTACATGCCAAAATCTTTTTACAGCTGCCTAAGGGGTTCCTAAATCTGCATCCAAAATCCTGCAAAATCTCTCCCTTTCCAAAAATGTTCTCTTAAATCAAATCATATTTGATTCAACTGTTCAAAAAAAAAAAAAAAAAAAAAAAAAAAAAAAAAAATCTTAGCCATCCAGTACTAAAAGTATAGCTTCTCTGCCCTGTTCACTAAATACTGCATTATTCAGCTTGATGCACCTGGTGTGATTGGCACCATAGCAAACTTCACAGCTTTTGATTGAGGAGAGTGTGGTCTCAGAAAGCCTGCAGTCTCAAAAAAAAAAAAAAAGACAAGGACAAATCTGGTTTATTTGATGAACAGGAAACAGTGCAGTTGACTAGCACTGGCCTTGCCTGCAGGTACCGCATCACTGAAACTCTGCATGGGAAAAGTGATGGACGGTGGGGTAGTGTGACGTGCAGCGGGGCAGGTGATGCTGCCGAGTACAGTTGTCTGATTTGGTAGTGCTGTATTTTCTTTGGACGGGTTTATAAGGCGTGCTTTTATCTTCCAGCAAGACTTGGGAGCGCCGCTCTGCTGCAGGTTCGCAGGGACACCTAGTGGTTTTCCTAAATTAGGCGGGGATTGCTTCTGCTGCTTGATAAACTTCCCAGGTTTTGGAGGAACGGCTGCAATGCCTCTATGCTTCAGTGCTACATCTTAAAGCTTTTTGCAGCGCAGTCTTTCTCTGTATTTTTATCTCGATTATGTGAAGCAGGAGAAATGTCATGTGTTGTAATGTGATCGACTTTCAGGAGAATAAAGAAGGTTGTTAACTGCTTGCATGGCAGCTGAAATCAGGGTTTGCAGAAACAAACAAGCAGAAAGTCACTTGCAATCATGAATTCCACATATTAACTTTGTCATTTTATCTGTATTAAAGCAGAACAATCCATTTATGGCTGTGGTGCTGGTTGTTTAATGTTACCCATTTAAAATGTAATGCAAATGCCTGATTTCTTTGTCATATAGGCATTGTGCATGATCACATTTTTCTCTTTTGGGACTAAAAAATTCCCACAAAAGCAATAATGCTTATGAGGCTGAGACACTTAAATGTCTCCTGAGGGCTCTTTGTATATAAACTGCCTTTCCTGTCAAGCCATAGTTCCAACTTGTAGGTGAAATTTAGACGGGTGCACACCCAGAGCACAAGGTCACCTCATCCGACAGGAGATAACAGCAGCAGTACCAGAACAGACAGGGATCTGACCAGTCTAATATTGTATCTTGTTTGATAGCAGCAAATAGATGCATCCCAGAGATAGATGCCTGCATGCTAGGGTTTGGCAGGGTCCTGTAGCTGCACCTTGAAGAAAGCAGGACACACCAGGGTGTCAGAAGGTCAGCGTGGTCTACCAAGAACAAAACCTGGCTCGTGGTGCCAGGTGCTGCTCTGGGCTGGAGCTGCACCCTGCACTCACCATGATGTGGTGTTACCCAGCCCCTTCATCATAGACTCCCCAAGAGCTGCCAGGAAGGCACTGAAACAGTAGAGAAGAACAAGATATGGAGCATGAACTCAGCAGAGGGGAACTGGGTATCCAACTTCAGGGGATGTCATCCCTTCAGTCGAGCTTTAAAATGAATGGCATTATGACCCGAAGGAGAGCCAGTCCATAGTCATTTGAATCAATCAATCAATAAATAAATAAATAAATAAAAGAAAATAAAATAAAGTGTCTGATCCCGTTTGCTAGGAACAGAACTTGGCTAAGACCTATCCAGACCCTGTGGGGGTGACTTTCAAACAGACAAGCTCTTTCTCAGCAGATGGTGGTCTCTGTACCAATGTTTTTGGGTTTTAATTCTGTTGATCACTAAAGAATGTGATTCACACACTGTTAGAGAAGTCTGAGGCCATTCCTTTCTCATTAAACTCCCTTTTTTTTTTGAAACAGAAGTCTATGGAAGCTATCCTCCTGTGATTTCATTGATTATAAAAGCAAGAGGTCACATAGACAATAGTTGATGGCAAGTTTAGTTACAAATAATAATAATAATAATAATAATAATAATAAATGTTTTCACAGATGAGAACAGACTGGTTAGCTGTGATTTTCCCTTCTCTGCCTTCATTAGATGACATGACAGGCTGCTTCCAAATCCTCTTCTTTCAGTATATATATATTAATTGTAGATTGAATATATTATAAGCATCCAGTACATTCAGAGAGCTGAAGGCTGAACAGATTTGTCCTGGTAACATTTCAAGATTGCTAGCTTTTGCTGGTCCTCACAGGCACATGATTTCCTTCCACAACTTTCTGGGGTCACAATACCTTGTCATGCAGCTTCTTAAACATCTGCACACTGCCTCCCATGCAGGAGAAAGGTTTTTCTCCCAGCCTTGATCTGAGACTTCCCCAGATGAAAATTTGCTGCTGATGTTAGTGATCTGATTTAACCCCAGCATTTGCTGACTTTCTTGGTTGTATTCTCAACTCAATTTTGCTGCCCGTTGAGCAGTGAAGCTGCAGAAGCACCACTCCATGGGAACAGCCGAGGCACTGGTGTTGCAGGGCTGTGCAAATATACTGCCTACCTCCTGAACAGCATCTCTTTGTTCCTTTCCTTTTCCACAAGGTGATCGGAGGGGAGGCCTGAGAGTGAGCACAAGGGGAAAAAGATTGTTAAAAATTTTGTGCTCTTGTTTCTCACTCTCCCTACCCTCAGAGCAGGTTTAAAATCCTGCATTTTTCAAACTGCAGTGAGTGTGCTTCTTTCATTACGTACCATCAGCTAGCAGTGCTCTGCTCCCATCTTCATTTACGTTTTAGATATGAAGAATCATAGAATCATAGAATATCCTGAGTTGGAAGGGACCCTTAAGGAT
>CM021763.1:71759000-71802084 GCA_011075105.1 Heteronetta atricapilla
TTATCTTCCTTTATTAACTGAGAAAGTCCCATCCTTCTACAAGGAGACTGTAATGGTTACAGCAAGGCTGCAGAAAAGCTTAGGAAAAGCCTAGCAAATACTTCAGTGCATGTCTGAGTGAACCATCCTTAAAAAAAAAAAATGTAATTTTAGCAATTCATACTTATATGCAGCATATGACAACAGCACAGCACACCAGAAGGAGGTCTTTTATCCATGACTGCATGAGAACCATATAGAGGTTGTGGGTGGCTGCCAGTAAGTCCAGAAGCACAGGCATCTCAAGGGTTGTGAGTGCAAGCCATAAATCCTCTCTTTGCAGTACTGAAGAAGTAAGCAGTACTGAAGAATTATGCATGTAAGGCATGTAGTACCTCCATGCCTTACAGCACAAGCTCCTGCTGTCTGACCCCTCCAACACAGAGAAGGTACAAATAGCACACGTGTTTGCAGCAGGGTAGAGAAGAGTTGAAACAAGGCCTTCTGAAGCATCAGGCTGTAACCAGCTCTTTGGTCAGTCACCTTTTCAAGTAACAAAACATATCAAAGATGTAAGCCCTCATATGCTGACAAAGGATGGTTAAGTAAATACACATTTACTGATGTTACCCATGGAAACTTGGTTTGACACTGCTGGAATTCTGGGCTCAGCATTCAGAGCAGTCATAGTGAAATCATAATGTTATGACTAATGTCAGGTCAGATTTTAGACAATTAACGTTAGGTCTTATGATTTTAGGAAACAGAGGTGTTCTTCATGAATTATCAGGTCTGATGATCAGTTGTCACAAGAGGTGGGTGATGTCCTTTCGGCAAACCCTCTAGGTGTCTCATCTTAAGCTGAAGTATCCAGCTCTCCTGTTATGGGATGAGATAGACATAAAGTTACAAAAAAAAAAAAAAAAAAAAAAAAAAAAAAAAAAAAAAAAAGAGGAGTTTGAAGAGTTTGAATTTAATGTCTAAACCACTTGTTGGGAAGCCTGCATAGTTTGATACCATGTTTATTTATATCCTAAATACATTACATATATGGGGGAAAGGGTATCTATGAACATTCCTGCATTTTTGAAATCAGCTGCTTCCCAGATGTTGAACTGAGCTCAGAGAGTGTTACACCAAAGAGGAATACACAGACTTTAATGCAATGGGTCTGAATAGGATATCCTCTTAATACTTCACTGATTAATTGTTACTATACTCAACAGATAATGTTCTGTCTGTTTTGAAAGAGACTAAAAAGTGAGATTTGGGCCATTGCTGTATCATTCTTGTCCTCAACCAATTTGGAATATAATTACTTAGAAGCAAGAAGTTTTGGTAACCCTTAGGAAAGGAGAAAAATGGTAAATCATTTTTATTTTCACATATCTAGCAAAAATAATATTGTCGAAACACTGGACACCTTTCACTGCTTCATATCATCTGCTGATTTCATTTAAATTTTTACCTCAGTTCTGTGCATCTATAAGCAATATGAAAACAGAGAGTCATTGTTCCTTCCCCTTTCCAATGCATAAATAAATAAATAAACAAAAGACCAAAAAAAAGAAACACTAAAAATGTGTGAATAGTCTGAATTTTGCACATCACCTGGTCTTTTTCTTTCCTACAGCAGAAAAATTAGACAGTTTGACTTGATAGTCCACCATGTGTTTATTTCTGACTCTTATTCCCATACCAGCTGCTTCAGCATGAAACAGAGCAGTGGTCACTGCTACTTTTTTTTTTTTTTTTTTTTTTTCCCTCCCTTGCTCTCATTTAAGAAGCTAGTGAAATCACTGAGACAGACTACCACTATGTTTTTGATATCGTTGGTAGCAGGATCAGGAAATCAATAGGAAAAACAGAAGGCTTTGAACAAAATCATCATATGGAAGATAGGGAGTTGTTCTTGTATTTCTGTCATACACAATAACAAGGATTATTGTTTTACAGGGGATTTTCTGGGCTATGAAATGTGTAAAAGATGTTGAATTGAAATCTGGCCACACAACAAAAAAAAATGGATGCACTGGAGAAATCAGCGCACTCCAGTTGCTCCTATATGAGCATCATTCTTCTGGACTCAAAAAAAAAAGCTAAATTTGGCCGAGATGCAACTGTGAGAAACAGACTGAGTTTAATATCTTGAATAATCTTGTCTTGTGCATCCCTAAACACCACCAACAAATCATGGATCTACAGAGTTTTGTGAATACTCCAAGCTTGGACACAGTGAAAATATTCTTCTGAGGTTTACGGCTCCTCCTTACAGAGTACATGACAACAGTTAGAGGTCATGAATGCAAATATGGCATATGTAAAAGTATGAATCACCTCTTAAGATACACTATACTGACGAATTTTGTTGGGGGGGAGCGGTGTGTCATGAAAAATACTATCACAGATACCCATTTTGCAGTAGCCCCTTATGAGTGAAATTGTGGTGTTTTTTTTTTTTCAGGTTTTATTGTTTTTGTCAGTTAGTCATCCCGCTTGCCAGCTCCTGACCAATTTCATACCATATGGAAATTTAACTATTGGTAATTCCAGTGAGATTTATGGCAATGTGTAGCAAAGTTTCTCTACATTATTGATCAATGGAATTCAGTCTGTTTGAATAGTGGATATCTCCATTTTACTGTGTGTTTCAAGACTAAACTCTTATCTGACTACCTTTGGCAACCTCATTGATGCAGATTTTGATCACCTGAAACCAGGTTCACAAAGATAATGTAAGTATCTAAAGCTACCCAAAGACACCTTTAAATACCTAGATGTATTTTATCTGACCAGACCTCTCCTTCAAGCAAAGCATAAGACAGTTAAGAGTTTGAATCCCCATGACAGACTTACTGAGCTACATGTCAGTGCCTTTGAATGAGTGATACAATTACAATAATAATTAGCCTAACTTGGGGAACTGGATAAAAAGAAACTTTCATTTGCTACTGTCATCATCCATGCACGTACGCATTTAAATAAGTGTTGTTTCTTATGATCATTCTTGAATTCTAGATCATTCTAGTGATGTTTGTCATTGGATGGGTAATAAAGATTAAGACTGTGTTGAATTTTCCAAATCAAATGAATTATAACTTACTGACAAGGAATTTGGGGAAGTTGTGTTGCATATTTCAGAGCCAGCATGGGAAACTGCCAGCATCCATTGCTTCATGGATATTCTTTCACCTTAAGACTCAGAGCATAAACTTCACCTCAAGGCACAAGTGAAATGAATACCTCTCCTAGTGTGCCTCGGTCATTACACAGATTTTGCATTTATGGTAGCGTCTGATCAGAAATGACACACGTGCAAGGTATCTTTCACTGGAGGAGATGCAGAAAGGTCTCCAGTGCACAGCCTTGGTGGTGTCCTTCCTGATCATGTACCCTCCTTGTCTGCAGCCTCCACCCTGCTCCAGTGACCAGCAATGAGAAACACTGAAAATACGTAATGCTTTTGAAAGTGATTTGAACCAATTGCCATTTGTCACTTTTTTCAGTTTGTCAGGCAACTCTGTGGTGTATGTTACTGTTGTGGTTTAACCCAGCCAGCAGCTAAACACCACACAGCCGTTCACTCACCCTCCCCCCTCCTTCTCTGGGATGGGGGAGAGAAACAGGAAAGTGAAGCCTGTGAGTTGAGATATAGACAGTTTATTAAGATAGGAAATAACAATAATAATAATAATGTGTACAAAACAAGTGATGCACAATGCAATTGCTCACCACCTGCTGACCAATGCCCAGCCCAACCCCGAGCAGCCGGCCCCCCACCCTGGCTAGCCACCCCTATATATTGTTCAGCATGACCCCAGATGGTATGGAATACCCCTTTGGCCAGTTTGGGTCAGCTGTCCTGGGTCTGTCCCCTCCCAGCTCTTGCTGCACCCCAGCCTGCCCACTGGCAGGACAGAGCAAGAAGCTGAAAAGTCCTTGGCTTAGCATAAGCATTGCTCTGCAACAATTCATTGATGAATTCAACAATTCATCAGCATGTTATCAGCACTCTTCCCATCCTAATCCAAAACAAAACACCCTACCAGCTACTAGGAGGAAAAATAACTCTGTCCTAACTGAAACTGGGACAGTTACATTTCAGAGCTAGATACTAACTGAAAGACTGAAATATCACGGACAGTCTTCAGCAAGAAGTACATCAATGCTTACAGTTAGCTCTTGAATAAGTGAATTTCAGTAGATAGCCTTCAGTCTTAAGATCCCAAATGATAGTGTCATTGGAGTTTCTCACAATTGCCTTTGATATAAATGAGTTTTTAATTAGGAATAAAACCGAGACAACATTATGGATAGATGCATCCATACAGATTCATGCATTCATGTTTTTTTTTTTTTTTGTTTTGTTTTGTTTTTTAATTAGGCCATATGAAAGTGTTCCAACAAGAGAAAACTGGTTTAGCATTAATTTTATTTAGGACAAGGACAAGTGTGTTATTCTGGGAGAGTATTATTATATACGGTATAAACAGCCCTCTCCTTTAAAGATATTAAAGCAAATATGCATTTTTTGTGTGTGCTAGTGTGCGTGAATGTTATGTTTTTAATGAATTCAACTGTTGCAGTAATTGCTTTAAATTTGTTTAAGCAATTGTTTTTTTAAAAAAGAAAAAATCATTGGAAAACAGTTTTCCTACAGAAAACTATGATACCTCTGCAACAGGCCAGGCTCAAGTCAAAAGACTCGATTATGACTCTGACCTAAGTAAAAAAATCCGAGTACAAAATTTCAGCAATTTTGTGTCTTCCACATTCTCTCGGTTTCTTCTCTTTGGCTGACAATTTTCTTTTGCTTTCAAGTTTATGCATTATGATCAACTCTATTTTGAGCAGGAGCTTTGTACAGCTTTCCCTGGGGTATCTTTCTTGCCTGAGCCAGTAAGTGGCTACAGTTGGGTCTATCACACAACTTCTTCCTGCAGAGCATGTCAGTGTTGGCCAGTGAGCTAATCAAATACATCCCTTCTCTTTTGTTCCAGTCCTTGAGTGCTGGCCACAATTTTCTGCTGTAATAGTCACTGAATTCAATAACATTGTAACAGCAGAGATCTGGCTTGCACTTTGGGGACTTCCAACAAGGACTAAGGAATGTGTTTATTCTCTTGTATTTTTAATGTACCAAACATAATACTGTAGCTGCTGTATTGTCTCTCCAGACTCTCTAGCTACTCCTGCAGTCTACAAAGAGCATCTGATGGCTCAGGAGCTTCCTTCCATGCTGTGCTCTGAAGGCCTTGCATATGACAGTATGAAGACAGTCCCCAGCGAATATGCTCCCTGTTTTGACTGATAGGGTTTCTGTGCAAGATACAAACAGAATAGCTGCAAACACGCTTATCCAGGTGGGAAAAAATGCACAGCTGATGCATTTCATTTTTCCTTGTATTAACCAGATAAACTCTACTGTAATTATGTATTATTACAGCTTCACTAAGTGAATCCTGTCTCCTCACCAACACTACAAGTGCAGTAACCACATTTGAATTTCTCAGCACAGAAGAAAATGTATTGGTTCCAATCTCTTCAGATTTCCTGTTCAATTTTTAGCCAGTTTCAAATAGCTGGAGCTGTAAAATTTAAACTGCATACCTTCACCTAGAACCTTAAACAGACAGAGATCAGTGCTACCCTCATAAAAACGATTTGCTTTTCCAAGTGTACCTTTTTGCCCTATTCAGTATTTATGTACAACTGCTGGTGAAAAAGTTGTCACCTGCCGTCATTATACAGATGGCACTTTAATCTGTTTGCCTCTCCTAACAGCCAGTAATGTCACCTACCTCTCTTGCCATGCGTGGATAAAGTCATCACAGCAACAAAGATCTTTGGGTGTTAAGCTCGACAAAAAATGAAATGATGCTAATGGGCAGCTTGAAAAATGTATTGCTACAGCTTTCTCATATTGCAAAAGGTGCAGACAGCACTTCACTGGAACAGCTCTTTTCTTCTGGCAACCACAGAGATCTTTGGGCTTTGAAGTGCAGGTATTTGAAGGAAACATCCATTTGTAACAGGTGACATCAGGATCCTTTTTTATGATGTCCTAGATTCTACCAGAGATGCTTGTGGCTTCCTAAATGGATTACTGAAATAGGATTCAATTATTATTTAATGTACTTGCCCTAGAAACACTGCTGCTGGCACACATTTAAAGCAGGATTCCTCTTATCTTTTCAGTGGCTTTCCAACACCAAAATTTTCACTTGTGGAAGCTCAGAAGCAGCTGGATGTCAAAATTAAAATTTCTGAAGGAATTCCATCTTTTTTCAACAGAAGAGATTCCATCTAGACAACAGGGACATCAGCTTTATTGCTGTGCCATACACTTTACTACTGTACAGTTTTAAAATCAAGCTTATGTATTTCAAAATGAAGAAGGATAGCCTTTTAATGTAGAACTGCTGTTGACAAGAGCTTCCTTCTCTTTAGTCAATGCAGTTACTCTTCCTACTAACTCAGTTTTGAGTTAATTTATTTAGACTGCATTAATTAGTATATATATGAAAAGCAAGCTTAGCACTTTCTCTTGCTCAGTGTCCTGCTTACAGCAGCAGAGCTTTCTAAAGTTCACCTGCCTGGATACTTCGTGAAACACAGCGAGGTCCCTTCTGAAATTATGAGCTTTATCTTGCAAGAGATTACTATTTTGACTGCTGAGTTCCCAAAAAGTAACAGCTGTGGCTCTTTCCTGCTTGTCATATTGTCACCCCTTCCATACTGTCATAAATCTGCCTTTCTTCCCCCATGATAAGTCATTTGCAGTAAATGAATCATTAAAATTTTCCACGAATCATCAGTGAAACACAGCTTGATGGATTCTTGCTTAGTATCTCTCTGGGTTAAAGCAGCTTAATAAAAATGTGAACTATTTTAATATAATGTGTATCATCTTGAAGTCACCCATCATACCGCAGACTACCATATAAAGATATTTAACAGAAAGTCCAGGTACATTAAGTTTCACTGCATCAGCTGGGTGTTCTTTTGGTATTAAGTGACCCCAACAAAATATAAGCTATTGAGGATCTCTGTCTCTCTGAAAGATAGAGTCTGTGTTTTTCCCCGTAATTGCATTATCACATTTGGGTGTACCAACACATCTGTAGTCATGGTAACTGCACTATTCTTGTCTTTGCCATTGAATATTTACCTCTAATTGGCATCACTTTTCACCAGTAGAATAGGGATAAAAGTTACCAGAGATGACAGAACAACTTGGCAGGAGTAATACTGAAGAACTTAGCCGTTCAAAATCTTGTTTCTGAATTAGGAAAAGTATATCGTGGAAAAGATGTGCGATTCAGAGCAATCCATGTTTCTTTTCAACCAAGGTTTTTTTCCAGAAAACTTTTAAATGCAAATATTTGCAATACTTACAAGCTATTTAATTGTGTGAATAGTATTGTTACCTTTCCCTGAATGCTTGACTTTCATCATTAACCTATGCCAGAAAAAAATCTTAATTTTACCTTTTTACAGCTCTTCACATAATTGTTCATATAATACCTTTCATAAACCTTTTGACCTTCAACCTACCAATGGTGTCTGAGGGAATGTCTTCTGTATTCTATTCCTGCAAATACCTCCACTTTCCTGATATCACTTTCCTGATATTTATGCATGAATTGTCTCCTGTGAGATAATCCTTAAGGTTTATCTTTTCCTTTAAATTTCTTCTCAAGATTCACTTCTCTGTGACAAATGCAAGAAATTGGTGTATCGATCTTAAAAACATTGAATTAGAAACATACATGTGGCTTCATTTCTTTGCTTAATTTCAGAAAATCTGGAATTGTAAGGTAACTTGACATATTGGGTTAACATGGCAATGGTCTGGTAGCAGGGGGGCTGCAGGGGTGACCTCTGTGAGCAGAGCCCAGCAGCTTCCCCATGTCAAATCATGTATTTTTAATTTGCTTTCAGTTTCTTACTGCTCTAGTCTGCTAGTGATAGGCAATGAATTCTACTGCTCTACTTATGCTGAGTTTGTTTTGCTTGTTATGCTAATTGGTGGGTGATGTCACTGTCCTTATCTCTCAACCCTTGAATCCGCACTTGCACAATCAAATGAATCAAGTGATTTTATTACCTTCTTTTGTTTGGCAGTTATTTCTTTTACTTTGATTCAAACAATAATATAAACATCTGGAGTAAAAACTCTGCCCACTTTTCTAGTTTTATAAAACATGGTAAAAAGATTTTAATCAGTCTTACAACAATACTTCTGAACGAGCACGTCAAAATTTTATTCTCACTGCAATTTTCTGGTTTTTCTTTGTTTATTTGTTTTTTTTTCTATTTCTGCATATCGTATTTTATAATGGAATAGTGGCCTGGGTCTGGGTCCTGAAAGTATAACCAGGGCACAGTTGGAAACAAGTACCAATTCTTCTGAAAATAAATGCAACATGACTCTGGCCTCTGAATTGGTCTTAGTCCAAGAAGCTTTTCCTGAAAAGTTAGTGGTGGAGAATGATTGCAGGACTGCAGAACAATTGAATCAAGTCTTTGTTTCAAATTCAAGTGAATTGGTAGCCTAGTTTGGTTTTGTTTTCTTGTTGTTCACAGTTCTTTCCAATCTAGTAATTATTGGAATGCAAATAACAACTACTTCATGCTTGCATTTTATTTAAAAGCTGATATGTTTCAGAGATCAATGAAGGGACGGAGAGCAGAATCTCTTCAGAAGTAAAAAGGGTTTGATTGAAGAGGCAAGGAAATGTATATACCATACTTGCATTGTTTCTGAGATACTCTAGTGGAAAGAAAAAAAAATGTCCTTTGGAGAACATATAAGAAGGCTTGACATGGCCTGTAATAGAGCTTGAGATCTAAACACAAAGCTTAGGTGTTTTCCTGGCACAAGACCTGGTGAGGCAAACCCTTTGCTACACATTCAATCCTACTTTGTAAGACCCTATAACAGGAATGTCAAAATTGCAGGAAATGCCACAGTCAGGATTTCAGTCCTCCCTGTAGCATTGTCTCTTTCTAAAATAACAATCCTTAATGCCTAGTATTTTCATGTTTCTCTTTTGTCATCCCTTGAACCATCTTGGTTCATCTCTGCCATCCTCCCAGCCTGTTCTCACTCATTCCCAGCACAACTTCCCACCATCACCTCCTTGCTGTAGTCCAGCAGCAAGGACTCACCCCCATTCTCTCCACACTTACCTGGAAAGCTCTTGTCCAGCATCACAGGGGAGAACAGGAAAGCTAGATCAGATGGTCTTATGAAATAATCGTTTATGATGACTGCTACAAGTTGAGGCTGTGAGAAAACAACCTTCCCAAATGATACTGAACTGGGTGAAAATTTGCAGGACATAGGTATAATCTTCAGTAGCAGCTTTAGCTGCTCATATTCAGTATCTACTGAGCACACACAAGCAAAGGTATCTTGTATATTGTTGCAAAGATTGGTTGCTGATGGTTACATGAATGGCAAAGACAGGACCTTTCATACTCCTCAGGATCTGTTACATGCTCCAAAACACAGGAATGCTAAAATTCAGCAACAAGGTAGGAAAGTAACAATCTTATACAGGAAGAACAATTTACTGCCTCCGAACAAAGGCTCATAAAAAAACCTGTCTTGATGCCTTATGACTTCAGCAATGGGCAGGATATGATTTAAAATCCTTTAAAATCCTTTAAAAAACCAAACTTTGCTTGGTTCTCAGGATTAGCTGTTAAGAGCTTAGGTGTGTGAGTATGAGTCAGATACCTGCTATGCAAAACTTCATCTTAGAAGGTTTGTTTAATGGAGTTATGTTTTCAAAAGGGAATCATAGAAGAGAAAGTATTAAGTGACAATAACGTCATGTAGAATTATCAACTTTGATATTATCCAGTGGATTTTTTAACTGGAAAGGCTGAGAGATTGGGAGGGAAAAAGGGATATCAAAACTACCAAGTCAGAGCCTCAGATATTATACTAATGACAGAAACAAATCTGGATCTCACCTCTTCTGGCTAAAGCCTGGTCCTTCACAGTACTGTAGTATCAGACGGGACAAGGAATAGAGCCTGGTCAGATGCACTGAAGCTTTTAGCTCTAAAGGCTTAAAAATGAGACTGAGGGAGAGGCAGAAGTAATACAAAATATAGCACATCTTCATGGCTTGTCACATTCCTGTCTATGTCATTCAGATTTGCACAGCATTCTGAGGGAGCAACAGTTTGCTTTTTATTTATTTTTCACTATACTTCAATTCAAAAGCTGTGGGGTACTGATACCAACACATTTTTGTATAGCATTTACGAGTACGTTCAAAGCTGCAGAATTCTGTGCAAAATGATTTGTATTTCAAAGCAGTAGGAATGGCAATTTGGGGTGAGCTCACACAGAGCTATTAACTAATAACTTCTATGAGCTTTCTGAATTGCATAGCTCAACTTTGATTGAGATCTTGTGTTGAAAAAGAATACCAGCCAACCGTAACTTGACTCTTGACATGGGACTTAAGAAACAGAGACAGAGAAAGGCAAAAAAGGGCAGAGTTATTTTTTAACTTTCAGGGAATCATATAATCATTGAGGTTTGAAAAGACCTCCAAGATCATCTCGTCCAACCATCAACCTACTACCAATGTCACCCACTAAAACATGTCCCTAAGCAACACATACAACCTTTCCTTGAACACCCCCAGGGATGGTGACACCACCACCTCCACCTCCTTGGGAAACCCGTTCCAATGCCTGACTGTTCTTTCTGAGAAGAAATTTATCCTAATTTCCAACTTTAATTAATTAAAAGTTCTCTTTTGTATTCAAGCATATAAATCCTGCTGGTTCCTATTTTTTTATTATTTTATTAGTTTTTTGGTGCTAACAGGTTATCATCTTAGAGAAGTACTCCATAGTGCAAGGCATGGTGTAATTACAGAGCAAAAATTTGATCATTTTAGCTTAGGTGTAGGTATGTATGTATATTGGTATATATGTACTTTACTTTCTTGTATGCAGCAAAATTAATAAAAGTTTTACAGAAAGATGCAAAGAAGGATAGTGAAGTAAACCAGTAGATGCCTAGACTGGCAAAGGATAAAGTATGTATGTGCAAGTTGTTTAAGCAGGAATGAAAAATGCCATATTGATCAATGGCACTGATATTTCAGTACTGTGTCAGTGAAGTTAGTAATTAATTAGCATCCCACAAGCCTAAAGTAATGTGGGTTATCATTAGAAGTATTGTGAGCCAATAAAAAAAAAACATCTTGCAGTGAAAATGATTATTTAATGGTCCCATTCTGTTTAGATTTTTAAACAGCAGCATTGCTGTTTAATGGATGTATAATAGTAAGCAATGGTGATCAAACTGACACAAAATATACATTAGGGATGAAGATGTATGCTTTCAAGCTGTTCTCACACTGATGGCCCAAGGGAGGCTCTGTTACTGATATTAACAGACATGTCCTGAAAGTAACACTTCACATTCATTAAATTCATTAAATTCAGAATGGATCATACACAGTTCACTGTAAGTTTCTTCCAGCATTCACCTTGTTTTGCAAATAGTCAGAAATCTTGAAGTTGCCCATACTTCCTGTGCAAGACATTTTTACCTTTTGTTTGTTATCTGTATAAGCATCTGAGGTAAGGTTATATATTTTCTATAATGAAGAAAAAGTAATTACTGCAAATAGCAGGTCAAAGTTCAATATGTAGTCACAGATATGATTAGCAGCAAGTGTGGTAGTATCATCTGTGTCAATGAAAATTGAAATAATCCATTTAATTTATATTTTCTTCTAACCTATATTTGTTGACATCAATTATCTTTGTTCTCCTGTCTTGTGACAAAGTATAACTTAATATTTTTCCTTATCTATGTGTAATTTACTCCAGCTTAAATCTCAGTTCTGAATCTTCCCTTCCTGCAAATGCATGCACACACATGCATACACCATTACAGCTAAATGCATACCCATCCTTATCTGTGTGCATATGTTCTTGCAGAATATAACTATTAATGTTTGACATACTGTTTATTAACACTACCTTTCTTTATTTCAGCAACAGTTGAAAATTTATTTTATCATCTTTCATACCATCTACCTACTTCACACTTCTCAGAAGTTTTAGTTACCAGATGGCTTGGATAGCTGCAAAAGTATTTCATATTTTTGCCATCTAGAATGAACACTCCAGGGGTAGCTTGTCTTCCACTGAACCTGTTTACTTTGTGTTTCATGTATTAGGGGAATAAGATAGGGAATGAATTCCCTGCGTGCAGAAGTATTGGTATGAAAGTGCTAACTGAGTTCCGGAGGTAGTGATCAGAGCACCCAAAAGCCTCTTTGATCGGAATTCACTGCAAACACCTAACTTACAAACCCCTATAGATGTCCAGTTTTAACTTTGTGCCTAATTAAGTGAAGTTTATCTCTGAAAAGATTTATCACAGCTGGACATAACTAGCAATAGTTACTTGCAAGAGTACAATATAAGGGGGTAACTAAATGAATCTCAGCAGTTTGTCCTTCTAGGACAAAGCTGAAATGTGCATTTGTAAGTAGTATAATAAAGAAGAGTCTTCATCCAGGTCTCTAGACTACACCGCAAAACCAGCATGCAATTTGCCTCTCTGCATAAAAGTGTCAGAGTGGAAAGAAGAAGCCATGTCAGTCAAGAGCAAGATTCTTCCACAGAGTTAAGAAAGCAGTGTTATGTGCATCATTTATTTGTGGTTAGTCGAACATAACTTAAATGCATCTCCAAGAGAATTTATTGTTCACCCATTTAAGCTTATAATAGTCAAAGCACAGCAGCTATTACTGAGTTACAAAAATGCTAATGCTTACAATTCAGAACATGAGGTTTCTGTTGAGTATTGTTAACAATACAATAAGATAAACAGAGCCAAATATCTGCTCTTCTTCATGAATGTTAAATCCCTACCCATCTGATTGTCCATGATCTGAGAAGGACAACCCTCCACTATCAGGCAGGGATTACTTGATGAGTTACCACACCCTGAGGTCTTTGCCAGGGGAATATAGGTGGCTGTTTCTTCTTCCACTTTCTGAGGTACACTCAATATTATTTGTGTATGTTTCAAACACCTTATTTGCTAACATAACTGCTTGGCCCAGAACATACATCTCTATGTATGGGGAGCATTTCTTTTAGGATCTGATCTACATGATTGCACACAGCTGAGCAAAATTTGACTGAAATTTAAGTTGAAAACATCTTAAGCACTAGTCAGATTGTCAAGGCTCAAAGCCACAGGTCAGGCAATGAATTGGGTAATTTTGTCAGTATGCGTATGTCCAGCTGGACAACATTCATCTGTCCAGACCTGAGGAGGAAGTTACAGGCAGACATTATGTAAACAATTTTACAGATACAATAAAACCAAGCACAAATTAACCAGTCCAGTAAAGGCTTTGTAAGGCCCAAGGCACCTTGCAAAGCTTGTCAATGTTATGAAGCCAGGGTGTCAGTCCTACCACCTGGCCTTACCAAGTTGAGTGGGCAACAAGGCTGAGGCATTTCCTTGCTTGGAGTGCACCTTATTCTGCAAGTGTATCATACAAGCCTTCCTTTGTGTACCTATTGTGTTGGTGTTGTTTTTTTTTCTTCTTTTGAAATAGGCTATTGAGTGTCTCTGTTTAGTAGATATCCTTAAAAAGTTTCTTACCTTGGACACCTGTAATGTATAGCATTTTGTGAAGGTTAGTTAATTTAATAGGGGCTGTTTTGTCTTCTGCTATCCTCAGTTTTAACCTGAAGGCAGGAATAAATACATCTCTTACTTTGGAAGTGTGACTTCCAAACAACCTGTTGTGCTTCTTTGGACAATGTGCGGCTTAAACACTACAAGCTCATCTCACCTTGTTTTTCTTTCCAAAGCTAATTTACATGTCTTAGAAGTACAAAGACATATTCTATAAATCCTTTTCAGGTGTTTGGTTCTAAAAACCACATCCAATTTCTCTGAGCTATAAAAGCAAAGAATCAGTTTGTTCTTAATACAAATTCTAATCAGAGGTGCAGTGGTTCTTTCTCATCTGAGCCATTGTGTATGTGTGTATGTGAACAAGCTCCATCTATTTATAACTGCATGCAATAAATGTTAAAAGGAATCTTTTCGTTGTCAAGGAGCTATTTTTCTTGAAGATAATACATCATTAAGGTTTGCTTTAAAACACTGATGTGAACAGGAAAGGCAAAAGCCTAGATTTATGTCACCTCATGGAGGCCTGGTGCTGTAAACACATCGGTAGTGTGATTAGCCCTATTTACAGAATGCATGGTGTTTATCTCTGCATTAGTTACAGCAGGCTTGTGGAGACCCACTGAGAGTGAGAAGAAAAAAAGAAAAAGAAAAAGAAAAAACTAACATCTTTTACTGTTTTCAGTGGGAAAAGCTGTTTTGTCTCCTCTGATGTCTGGTTGGAAAATGTTAGATAAACAGGTCCTTTGACAAGCCCAATGTTAGTGAAGGAAAATTTGCTTTTTGTTGCTGTTGCTGTTCACAATAGGGTTTCTTATTTTATTTCAAATGAAAACACATATGCCTGCTTTGAAATGTCACTTAAAATTTGTCAGAGTTCTCCTTTTGCTGCAGACTTAACTTGTTCCCTTTCCCATCCTCACCCCTACAGGCCCGTGACAGAGGGTTAGACCAGATCAGTGGAGTCATGCTTCACACAGCTGTATCTTGCTGGCAGCCATTCCTAGGTCTGGCTCTGCTGCTACTCTTCATGGGCCCCACCAGAGGCTGCCCGGCCCGCTGTGAATGCTCGGCCCAGAACAAGTCCGTCAGCTGTCACCGGAGGCGCCTGATGGCCATTCCAGAGGGCATTCCAATTGAGACCAAAATCTTGGACCTCAGTAAGAACCGACTGAAGAGCGTCAACCCTGAGGAGTTCACATCATACCCCTTGCTGGAGGAGATCGACCTCAGCGACAATATAGTCGCCAATGTGGAGCCTGGAGCCTTCAACAATCTCTTCAACTTGCGCTCCCTGAGGCTGAAAGGAAACCGTCTGAAGCTGGTTCCCCTTGGGGTGTTCACTGGGTTGTCAAACTTAACAAAACTTGATATAAGTGAAAACAAGATTGTCATTTTGCTGGACTACATGTTCCAAGATCTACATAATCTAAAGTCCCTGGAGGTTGGGGACAATGATTTGGTCTATATATCACACAGGGCCTTCAGTGGACTGCTTAGCCTGGAGCAGCTCACCCTGGAGAGATGCAACCTCACAGCTGTACCAACAGAAGCTCTTTCCCACCTCCACAACCTCATCAGTCTGCATCTGAAACAGCTCAACATCAACACTTTGCCTGCATATGCCTTCAAAAGATTGTTTCGCCTGAAAGACCTGGAGATAGACTCCTGGCCCCTCCTGGACATGCTGCCTGCCAACAGCCTGTATGGTCTCAACCTTACTTCTCTCTCCATCACTAACACTAACCTGTCTGCAGTACCTTACTCTGCTTTTAAACATCTAGTTTACCTGACACATCTAAACCTCTCCTACAACCCTATCAGCACCATTGAAGCAGGCATGCTCTCTGATTTGGTACGCCTGCAGGAACTCCACATGGTGGGGGCACAGTTACGTACCATTGAACCACATGCTTTCCAAGGGCTCCGATTCTTACGTGTGCTTAATGTGTCCCAAAACCTGCTAGAAACCCTAGAAGAGAATGTATTTCATTCCCCCAAAGCCCTTGAGATCCTCTGCATTAACAATAATCCTCTAGCCTGTGACTGCCGTCTCCTTTGGATTTTACAGAGGCAACCCACTTTGCAGTTTGGAGGCCAGACACCGATGTGTGCTGGCCCAGACAGTGTCAAGGAGAGGTCATTCAAGGACTTTCACAGCACAGCTCTCTCCTTTTACTTCACCTGTAAGAAGCCCAAGATACAAGACAAGAAGCTGCAATACCTGGTAGTGGAGGAAGGGCAGACAGTGCAGCTGATGTGCAATGCTGACGGGGATCCGCAGCCCACCATATCATGGGTTACCCCACGTCGGAGGCTGATCACAACTAAATCAAATGGAAGAGCCACTGTTCTGGGAGACGGCACGCTGGAGATTCGATTTGCTCAAGACCAGGACACTGGGATATATGTTTGTATTGCAAGTAACGCAGCTGGGAACGACACCTATTCGGCCTCTCTTACGGTGAAGGGGTTTACTTCAGACCGTTTCCTTTATGCCAACAGGACCCCTATGTATATGACAGACTCCAACGACACCAGTTCCAATGGAACTAATGTGAACACTTTCTCTCTGGACCTTAAGACAATATTGGTGTCCACAGCTATGGGCTGCTTCACATTCCTCGGAGTGGTTTTATTTTGTTTCCTACTTCTTTTTGTGTGGAGCAGAGGGAAAGGCAAACACAAAACCAGCATTGACCTTGAATATGTCCCTCGCAAAAACAATGGTGCTGTAGTTGAAGGGGAGGTTGCTGGACCGCGAAGGTTCAACATGAAAATGATTTGATGGTGTTCTGCTAGCAGTGCTTTTTCTGTGGCATTATAACCAATTAAACCAGCCTGACATGTGGAATTGCTGGGCAGAAGCAGCTTAATGCAGCTGTCACTGTATCAAAAGGTTATGTGGAAATTGAAAGACTATTAGTGGTTGTACAGCAGAGCCTCCAGACCTTGAGGCAGATATGTCAGGGCCTTTCATAGAACTGGTAAATTGTACTAACTGTTTGCATTGCAAATATTGGCATTCTGGGGATATCAGCAATGAACCTTTGGCTCATGCTCATGGACAATTGTTCAACATTTTCTACCACTACAAAAAGAAAAAGGAAAAAAAAAAGCCTACAGTGTAGGATTTACATACTTAAAGAAAAAGACACATTTGTCTAAAGCATACTCTACAGTGAAATTTGTACCTATAGATCTCATTTGGTAAAGAGCCTTGCATCATACCTTCTAGTTGGTTCAACACCACAAAAATTGGTAGTTTTGTTTTTTGTTGTTGTTGTTGTTTTTTAATATACATCTATACTGTGTACATTTTAAAGCAATACAAACGAGAGGTTGTGCTTTTAGATATCCACCAATACTGACCCAAGTGTGATGTCACCCTCCTTTTAACAACCATCTAACCCAAATTAGACTCTTGTAGTTACCAATTAGAAACAACATAAAATATTTTTCTCCTCATGTAGAAGGCCAGAGATGAATAGTTAAGAGCGAAAATGCTCAGCTCTGTTGATCTTCTCTTCATATAAATATAAGGCATGTGCCTAGTTTTGATACAGAATGGAATATTTTTTATATCTGTGATATCACACTGGACCAGTTTACTGTAATGTAGCCCTGGATCATACCCAGGGAAGGCAACCCACTAGATATTGCTGGCATAGAAGAGCTGAGTTCTACCTTGATGAGAGGAAGCTGTTTTTGTTAGCCTTGTTTTTAATTTCTAAGCTACTGTTAAAATGTTAATGTGTATGGGGCAAAAAGAAAGAAAGTAATACATTCTGCATACTCCTTGGGAAATACAGTCATCTTACTATATGCAGGAGTGAATTAAAACATACAAAAGCTTTGCTGCTAGGAATGAACTCTTCTCCAATGCCAGTAAACTAGGGTTGTCCATGCATAATATGGGGATTATAATACTAAAATAATGTTTAAAACATGATAGCCTCAAAAAGGCTAACATACTGCCAGATATAATGAACCTCTAGCCACTGTCATTCTCATCTTGTATATTTGTAGATAACATAAACGCAAAGCTAATTTCCAAGAACAGATTACTTAGCTATTCTTGATGCCATTTTAATAAATATGTGGTTATGTTTATTTCAGGGGCAGTATATTAGAACAAGAGGTGCAAGTTTTTCCAGGTTTTAGAAAGATTTTCTATTGGGGAGAAGACGAAAGTTAGTTCAGTACAAGTATTTTTTTTCTTTGTTTTATGCCTCTAAACAAATCCTCAAAAGGCTCAGAACTGAAGCTTTATTCTTTATTGTTGATTCCACTGTTCTTAATTTGAAACTCTCAGCAATGGGAAGATACGGAGTTGTTCAGCAACCTCTCAATTTTCTAGCAATTATGAGCCTTAGGTTTGTTGTTAATAACAAATACGATTTATAAATAATTGGAATTAACCGGAGTAAGGATAATAATGACTATGTACGTGTATAGCCAAAAAGGATATGAAAATGTTTTAAGACAGAACATACAGATTAATGTGATTTAAGAGCCTGTGTCCAATCTTAAAATTTCAGTACTCTGAAACCAAAGTCAGGCTGGCCTGTAATGGGATGCTGGTGCTTCTGAAAACTATTACCCACATTCTTTGGCAGAAATTTTCTAAGTAGGTTAAAAATCTTCCACTGCTACCAAAGGAAATGTGCCAGAAGTTGTACAATCCAGCTGTGCTCCCCAGGTATATCCCTAATATAGCTATAGGACCCAGGGCCAAGGCAGTTTTGAGAATCTCTGTTCTCAGTGGCTGATCTTTGGTTGCATCACTGCTCCATTTTAGGTCACGCAATAGAAAAGGATGTGAGGGTTGTTAGAATTTTCTTCATTTTAGCTGGTTTTAAGTTGAGCTTCATTTTGTTGCTTTCTTTTTTTTGTGTGTGTTCTGAACTAGACAGCTGGAGATTTATGGAGATGCTTGAGATTAATCTTTGTTCTATGAAAGTTTGTAAACTGTTAACAGGATTGAACAACCCCTGACTAAACACTAACACCAGGGAAATTGTTTTTGCTGATAAAATAACCACCGCACTGAAACCCAAACTCTACTGTACCTTAATGTGGGCAGTTAAAGAAACAAATGGGGATAAAACAAAGTGTTTCTTAACTGCCCATTAAAGACATTTGCATGTGCCTTTCCCTTGTAATTATTATTTTTCAATTAGTAATCTATTACCCCTGCAGTCATTTAATGTTAAATGTTAAAATCAATGTTAAAAGCAAAAATTCTCCCAAATTTTAGACAGTTGCAGCGGATTGCTTCATATTAAATGTCAAAATAATAAATAAGAATCTTTAAAAAATCTAGCAAAAATGTGCTTTTAGGACTAATTATGAATGGCTGAATTCCCCCTTCCTTAGAATGGTTCTAAAAAGTGATTGCATTGTTAGTGTACTGCAAGGATTTCTGAGCAGTAATGTGCTTAGTTACCTAAGTGAAATATGTCCTGGTGATGAAAATTACTGCTTGCTCTTGCAGAGCACCACCTTACAGAGAAGTCAGCATTGTACGTATTGCCCTGAGTTCAGTCAGTATTCAGTTTTTAAGAATCAGTGTTTGCTCCCTGCCTCTAGTTATGTTCTACTTTTTGCAGCCTACTTATTTCACTGTGGACTTGGCAAGGCATATGGCATCTCTTAACAGAAATAGGGAGAGCAAGACTCAGAGGCAGGCTTTTATCTTGATCCCCACAGTCTTGCTCCCCAGATGTGTATTCCTGGGACACAAACTCACTGCAGGGTAAATAGCAGTCAGCCCTAGACAACCACCATTTGGGCAATTTTTTGTTGGTTGTTTTTTTGTTTTGTTTTGTTTCGTTTTTTAATAAAGGGACTGTAGCTAACTGCATGCCTACTCTGCCTCTTATGTGTTCCCAGTCTCTTCTCCATCTGTTCTAGAGATCAAGGAACTGCAATTTATTGCAAGAGAGTTGGAGCATATCAGAGGAAAAGAAATGGGGCTATGATGTGACATCTGCTGCACATGGCTTCCCTATCATTTACTCAGATGCAGGTGGACAGTGCGTACCTCACATTACATGAGGGAACAAAGGAGTTTTCTCTGCTTTTGACTTGTACATTGGCTGCTCCCACATGCTGGCACAAGGACAAGTCTGGCCTTTCCTGCTGGTCAGGACAACAAGCCTCTGTGGACCAGCAGTAGTTCTGCAGAAAGGGAGAAAACAGGGAAAGCTGAAACCAGCGGAGCCACTTGAGAAAGCAGGTACACCATTATCTTTGTCAACAGTTCTTTTAAGTTCTGTGCTAACGTAATGTAAATTCCTGCTAATATATTTTGAAGTCCACTCACGCAGACCGATGCTTCGTTCTCTTCCTCTTTGATAACGAATGAATCCTTATCCTTCCCAAGAGTGAGTTAAAGAGGACACTGCAAGCAATGTCTTAAAAAAAGAGTTTGCAATGATAAAAGGGTCATGACAAATAACCAGTGCCCCATCTCAGCCATATGTATAGATTTGGGGCTGCTTTTCTCTTTTTTCCTTCTTCCTTTCTTGTTAATTTGGGAATATTATTTTCAGAAAGGCTTAGCTTGTGGTATCACTTCCATTAGATTCAAACTGGGAAGGCTGCTTTTGCTTTCTGCTCCCCGCTCCTTCACCATTCATATGCACTGCCAGTGTCAAAAGGGTCAAAAGCTCCACATGCAACAGAAATTGGACAGGAGACACAGAGACCCTGGAGATATGCTGATGTGACCTGATGTCAATAGGCATTTATTTAAGTAAACACTATTTAATTAGGACAATCCCAAAGCTGATGTCATGAATGGTATGGGTTGTTTTTTTTCCTTATTTCTTGCAGCATGGTATTGCATCACCTATGATGGTAATAATGATATCATAAAGGAAAGTACGAAAGCCAAATTGTGCACTCAGCACCACAAATTGTAGTTGAGGTATATGAGACACAGCAGGAAGTCAGCATTAGTATTTAATACAAAGTCATAACTAACTCTTGTGATTGACGAAGAAAGTGGTATAGATGAAATTTGTAATGTAGGCCATGTTGCAAATGAAATACATCAAAGATATGTAGAAACACGCTTTCCTACACCACGCCTAAACATCTGTGTTAGACATTACTCTTTTCCATTAAAAAAAAAAAAAAAACTTCAAGATGCAGGAATGCCAGAAGCCCACATTTAACCCTTAGAAAGCTGAAAGATCGGTTGAAAATCCAGTAGAACAATTGAGCTTCTGGCTGCCCAGCACCAGCCATACCTTTTAGAAAAGAGAGCTAAGAAACTGCATGTAGTCATTGTTGTCACATCTGCTGCACCATCCTGTGAAAAACAGGTCCATTAGTCAGTAATGAAAGGGCCAATCCTTATTGATTTTTTTTTCAGAAAGGGAAACATTGGTGTAAATAGGCGACTGTCTGTTCCACCTCCTTCCCCAGCTGTAAAACACACAGCAAGAAGTGAGAAAGGGGAGGCCTATTCTGGCACGGTTGTGTAATTACCTTTTTTCCGACGAGTGATCCCAGTTTACCTGGGACTAGCATGATGACTAGCATGATGTGCTCTGTCCATTCCCATCCTTTCAGCTCACAGTGCGGCTTGACATGGAGTTGCAGGGAAAAGAATACATGGACAAGCTGTCCCTTCTCCCTCAGCTGTAGCTCTGTTCTTCTCAAATACAAGAACCAACACAGCAGTATCGTCAAAGACGGAGTCCACTGCAGCTGATCTGTAGGTTTGCCATAAGGCAGTGTATGGGCTAGCACTGGATACATGCTTTCTGACCTGGTTTCAGTGTCCCAGGTGTCTTCCCTTTGCGCTGAAAAGACATAGTAGAGAACTAAGGAAAGAAGAACTAAAAACTATTTCATACAGTAATTTAAACGTTAATTGTCCCTGGAGGTGTTAAAGGAACATCTTTGGAAGAGACAAAAGGCCTGATTGCTGTTGAATCACTGAACAATGAAGGAGATTTTTCAAGTTAACTGAGCAGTTTGGGTACTCTATTCCTATCACCTGTAATGAGAATTATAAACTCTGTTTTCATTGGCAGCATAGAAAAATCACAGCTAGCTGGTTCAGTGATACACGCTACCTTTCTTTGTTTTCTAGTTCTGCCCTTCTTCCTTCTCAGTTGCAAATGACAGTAATCCCAAATGAAGATCTTTGGATTCAGTTTAGTTTCACTGTATGCTCCCCTGGTTTTTGGAATCTAGATCTCAAAATACGATCTTAAACCCTCTTCGAACCAAAAACAATTTAAAAAAAGGAAGAAGCACAAGTAAGCTTCCTCCTGCTAACAAAAGAAACAAGCATCTGTGAAGTTCTTCTTATTGCTACTGAGATAGCTACAAGGCAAAAGCAATCTGCAGGTTGAATGATTCTGAGTCTTTTTTTTCTTTCTTCTTCTTTTTCACTAGAAGCGGGTGGTTGGATATAAAGCCAGCTGAAAATAGAATTCTTTACATATAGCCTCAGCAGAATGAGAAAAGAGCTGGCATAGGCAAGAAAATTGTTATTTTAACTTAAAGTTAAGGATACTTTATCCTTCATATTCAAACAGCTCATAGAAGAGTATAAAAGAGCAGACTTTTACCTCATAACTTGATTATTCTTATTTATTCAAACTGGCACCAAAATTGTCATGAAGCAGAAGTGCTGGAACAAAAGAATAAAAACATATTTTCTACTTTAGTGAGTCAGTATAAATCAGAAAAAAAAACCTTGACACCCATTCTATTTCTTCTTGGTTACACTAAAAATTTGATATAGGAATATAGTTTTTTTTTTTTCTTTCTACTCAGGAGCTATAGGAACTATAAGCAGAAGTTATGTTTTAATTATTTCTCACCTTGTGGCATACCTTCTATTCTGGATTGCTTTAGTATTTGTCACTGTTAACTGAGCTGGAGAATTTTAAAATACAGATTCTGGGAAGAAAAGAAAACAGGCAAAAGCAAAAGAAAGTCTGCTGACTTCTATGTGTGGTATTTACAAGTCAGCAACACTATCTCCTCATACATAATCCAAGAACAAGGAGTAGAAATTTCAAGGCAGCTGTGAAGACAGCTGTCAACATGTACACGTTAATAATTTTGATTTTCCAGAAAACAAAATGTTATTGCTTCTGAAATAATTCATTTATTCTGCTTTGATCCCTAAAAACAAATGTCACTTTGTCCTCATAACACTGGGCACTGTGTAAGTAGATAGTAAATGATAACACTGATCTGGTGAGCTTACAGCCCTACAGTACGAAGTTGGCTTATGGGCAAGTACATATGATAGCAAGTCTCTCATTCTTTGGGGAGGGAATGCCATAGTTCATAACTATTAAGAGTATCATCACAGTTACTGAAATCTATTTGCAAGCACATGTAGTTCATATGTATATGTTTGTGTGTGGAAAAAAAAAAAAAGTTATATTTGTTTTGTTCCTTTTCTTACTTCAAGTATTAAATGTGTATTGTTTTTAAAAGGTGACAAGGTTAACCAGAAAAAAAAAATGTGTTGTAATTTATTTTAATATATATGATCATGATTATGGATGGAAAATGAACTAGCGCTGCTGTTATGATTCATGAAGCACGTGACAAGTCGGGTTTGTCCATAAGTCCGCTTCATGTTTGAGCAAAATATGGTAATATTAATGAAAAAAAAAAAAAAAAGTTATTTGTCAAGACAGTTGTCCTGAATGTCATTTTAAAATTTACTTTAGGGCTTATGTCATAATGTGTATCATACTTAACCAAAATGAAACCCAAATAAATAATTCCATGGAGTGGCAACATTTACTGGGAGAAGTGAAGAAAATTTACAGTTTCCCTTAATGTAACTGGTCACTTTTTTTCAAGGGGTAGGGAGGAAACTAAGCTGAGAAAAATACGGTTTTCTCAGCACCAGTCCCAATATCCTTGGTGTCAAGTCTTCACAACAGGTAATGCACTCAGACCAGTCATTTCTGAACTGAAAATATAGGCCATTATAATTGGGAAGATAATACTCCAGGTATTTTTCATGTACTGACTTTCACTCCTCCATCATGGCATGGAGCCCTCAGAAACAGAGAGAAACCCAGGTTGAATTCGGACGTGCTTTGGGATTTGTTCTCCAGGCAAAGTATCAGACAGCTTGTTCCCTCACCTTCACTTGCACAGCACGTGCAGATAATTGGTGGGGTACTGGTCAGCCTAATGTCAGAAGGAAAAAGTCTGCCACATTCCAGTACGCTGGGAACAGATTTCAGCAAGTGTCTACCACTTTTTTTTTTTTTTTTTTTTTTTTTTATGAAGGCAACCAATACTGAATATCTACTTCTACTGAATATCTACTTTTGAAACATGTTTTCTGAGGAAAACACCAGTATTCAAACCTCTCTGTAACCACACCACAGAAAACAAGTGGTGAAAGATAGAAGCTGAATTTGAAAGCTATTCCCAGCCTGGGGCCTGCCATGAGCCACCAAATCCATGACAGGTATCAGCTTTGAAGGACACAGGCCATAACTGGCCTGTGCTACTGATGCTACTCTCATAAAGCTGGTTGCTTTCACCAACAGAGGATTTTGCTTATGTTTTCTAGGATAATCTGAAATAAGATTTATCAATCATGAATCCATTATCCTCTAAACCAAGGTCTTGTTCACTAGGAGGGGGAAAGAGAGTTGATTTTGCTACCTCAAGAAAGGAAGATGCAGGCTGAAATCCTGCTGGATTGCTAGGAGCAGAGACAGACAGAAACTGAATGTGCGCTCTCCCAAACCTCTTGCAATCTGTTGTATCCTTTTGCATTTGACACCCTCAAAAGATTTTGGCTGACGTGCACGCTGCACTGTACCGCTGTAGACTATCAAATGTCAATTGTCAAAATTCTGTGGGAAAAACTTAGATCATGTTAAGGATCTGCTTGATATCATGTTATTTTTCTTCAGTCTGATCATCTAATTTACAGTCTGCACTGTGCTGCAGTAGAGCCTTCAACATGACATGAAAAACAACCACCACACACTACTGCTGCATTGAGAACACTGAGTTTGCAAAGGACAGACAATGGTTCCTGGAAGGGTTCTTCTACACTAAGCTTTACACTTCCTTTATGCAATTCAGGTTACTGTTTTGTACTACCTGATACTATCTCAAAAGGGGGGAACTTGTTCCTGTAACACAGGGTTTAATACACAGTTCCCAGTTCTTAAAGAAACCATGAGTCTTTCCCATGATAACCAGGTAAAGAAAAACCCTGTCACATCAGGCAATTGGCAACAAATTCATTGAAATCAGCCCCATTCAAGCTGGGGTCTGAAGAGAAAGATTTGTGTTCCCCTGTTGTATCTATTACTTTCAGAAGAAAAAAAAAATAGTATCTGTAGTTAATTCATAACACACAAACATGTCTTCAGGTTTTCAAAAGCATCCAAAATTCTCTAGACAACAGTTGTTTTCATAAATTTCAGAGAATATTTATACTTGTACAGATCTATTATAAAAGACTCACCTCACAGTATCAAGGTAACCTTTAAATAAATAAACCTGAGCATCCAAAGCTTATTTTAAAAAATGCCTAGCTCTAGGATTTTTGTATTTGAAAAGGGCAGGGGAAATGGGAGCATCACACTATCTACCAATTAATAAGCTCAATACACAAATATTAAGTTATTCTCACATGGAGAAAGTGAATTACAGTCAATTTTCTGCATCATAAATCTTTCCCATATGAGTCTGTAGATGGTTGGATATAAAAAGGGTTTTATCCATCTCCTGTACTTTCTAGACTAGGGACTGGGGAGAGAGGGAAGGGGGTAAGTAGGGGGGACAAAAGGCTGGATGGCTGGTAACTCATGCTGCGAAAGCACAAATAAATTTGAACTAATGGATTAAGAAACATGGAGTTATTAAAAAGGACCTGACCTTACTGCCCACAGTCTCAGCAGCAGGCAGGGAAATTTGGTCTAAGATCCTTCTTTCCTAGATACAGGAAATTCCCCAGGGAAAGCCTTATTCTTCCTCTGTTCTTGGAAGGATAAGTTTCAACTTTAGTATTCAAGGGGAAAAGTAATACAGTAATAAGTTAGTGAAATATGGGATTGGATTGTAGAAGGGAAAAGAAATTAAAACTAGTGTAAAAAATCAGATGGCATTGGTACTTAGCACCTTCCCTAAGTGCCTGTAGAATTATGTGGGTGTGCAGGAGCTGATTTATTAATTAATACCTAGGGGATACATTCAGCTAGTTTAAGCTATCAGCAGCAGCTGGAAGATCTTATTTACCTCATCAGTTCCTAAAGTGGAAGTTTTATTTTTCTGAGCTATTTTTCGATAACTTTGCTATTTATATAACTCAGAAGCACAAGTGATGGAGAGCACACTTACTTTATTAGAGGAAGACAATGATAATAAATTTAATCTATTACTTTTGCTACAAGAGCTGTTTGCTGTATGTACAAAAACTAATCGATTACATCCATTATGTAAAGTATTGCTATCACTGAAAACAAATAACATTTCCTCTTAAAAAGCTACCAACCTGTGGTGTGTCTGTGAGGTGCATCAGTTCTAATGCACTGCAGAAAACACTTTTCTCTTACAGAAACAAGGCATACCATGCAGTGGAATTATTCACACAACATAGCCCCCTGACATATAGAAAAGACTGCATTCTAATAGGCCTTATGGAATCTCATTGTTTTGGCTCTAGTAAGTTTGGCAGGCTGTCACATTTTGCTAAAAGAAATCAGATCAGCACTGCCTAAACATGGAGAAGTCACAGCTGTTGGCTAGTAATGTGAGCAGAAGGCTGGAACTCAGCATTTCTGAGCTGTAGTCAAAACCCCTGGGCCTCTAATGGTCTGGGGAATATAACAACAATATTCACCTTTCAAAAGGAATATTCTGCCATTTCTGTTCAGGATTATAAAGTTGAGAAATTACAGTTCGGCCATCCCTACATGAGGAATGATAATTTTTAATGTAGATTGGTATGTGATAATAGGCATTGTTATTAGACAAAGAAATTCTTTTTTTTTTAATAATAATAATAAAAAAATTATTCCAGTGTTCCAGAAGATAATGGCACTGTGGTGACAGCAACAGTCTGCCCTGTAGTCAGTATTTCCAACAGCTGTAAAATAGAAGTTCCTGCAGAGGAGCGGCAGCATATTAAAGAAAATTGTCAGGAAAGATTCACACCAACTAGATTCTTGCCTTCTTTGCAATTCAACGGTATATTGCATGAAAGGACCTCTTAATGCCTCATTTAATTAGTGTTTTTTCAATGCTTGATAAACTATTCATCTCCTAACGAATCTATGAAGATTTATCTCTTCGCCTTTGATTATAGATGAGAGATGCTGAAATGAATGCAAACCACACATCGTCAGGTTGTCAAGTGTATCAACCCCAGCACTGAGCACTCAGACTACTAGTACAAAAACATTACCATGTGGTCCTCGTACAAAACTGCCAAAAATAGGTCCTATGGTTTCTCTACTCTAATCAAACTGTATTGAAAGAAACCTAGCGTTCCCATAGGTTCCCCAGATCTCTAACAGATAAAGTAACAGGTGTCTACGTTTCAAATTTCTACTGCCAATGTTTATCGCAGGAAATTTGACCTAACATTCTGTTTGCTTTATTTGCCACAACGCTGAATCACATCCAACCTCAACTTCACCTTTTACTCAAGATTGGTTTCCTTACACATAATCCAAACACTTGGAATTGCCCCATTCCCAGCTTCTGCTGCAGGACTAAACCCAAAAGAATTTGCTATGAGTGTCAGTGGAGCATATTTGATAGTTAATGGCCAGTTACTGCTTCACGTTCAGCAGTCACTGGGAACTATTTTTGAAGTATGGGCCTATCTGGCACAATTAAAAACACCAAACTTGCCCTTGGGAATGAGCTTAACCACCATATGTCCATTCTGCCATTCAAGACCAACAACAGCTGAAGACACTGGAAGGTGTGCGTTCAAGTCAATGAGAGCTGAAGGGACTACTTGCTGAATGGGCATGTCATCCTCAAGAACTGCAAACAGGCACAAGTGAGAGATTAACTTGACCTTTACCTCTTAACGTACTGAAGCAGAAACTCAAACCAGTGCAAATGGAAAGAAGGCATATAGAAAAAAAATTTTAAAAAGCACTTTGCTCCAATGGACTCACAGTATGAGAATGAAAAGTATGAAAAATGGATGAGATATGCTTGTTGATGGGAAAATTATTTTCTCAGTATGATAGTGTTCCCTCCAGATCCTGTCTTAACATAAGGATTTTCCTCTTTCCTTGTTCAAAAACGGAAAGCTACAAACCACATCATTTCATTACAACTGCTTTCTTAAAATGCAGTCTGTTCTAATCAAAAGACCAATCTTTCCTGGATTTTCAACAACTACTATCATTGTTTTTCATATAAATTGATTTTAATTGTGACACTGTTCTGCTACACCCCTGTTGTCTGTGTCCTTCCCAATTGTCAGTTACTTAAATGAAAAAATAAAAGCTGGAAAGCACATTGTTGTAATTGATTTCGATGTTGCAATTGTCTTATCAGAAACAACATTCATCTGTTGAGGCAAACACACACACAAAACAAGCAAACAAAAAACTTTCCTAAAAATAAAATTTTAAAATAAATAAATAAATAAATAAATAAAGACAAAAGATCATTATTGTTTCACTTGTGTTTTTTAAGGCAACAATTTGAGGCTGTCATTTCCAGTCCCGTTACAGTTTTGGAAATATGCTATGCGTTCCAGTGAGTTTAATGATTACAAATAAAAAAGTTTTTCACTAATATCCTAACAAGGTTGCTTTTCCCACATATGTAAGTCGAATGCCCCTAACTATGCTACTTCTTGCCATGCCATGCCTTGTCTTCTCCCAGCCTGCCCTTTCCCTACACTACCCAACAAGTGTTTGACCAGTAAGTCCAGCATGCAGCTTGACTCATTTGGAAGAAGGCAGGGGCTGACTTGCTAGATGAAAAATCTTCTCAAAATAGATGAGGCAGATGTCTGCCAGTCTTACTCTCAATGGAAGGAGAAAGCACGAGGAAGCAGTAAACTTCCTTCTGATGCCCTGGCCCTTGGCACGTTGCTCAAGTTGCTGAGTGTCAGCTAGGTGAAATATCAATCAGCTTAGGAGATACTGCAATGAAAGACCTTGACCAGATGACAGTGAAGATGACAGCATGGTTACTAACCTTTTTAGTAGTAGCTCTTGTCCTGGAACGTGGAGGTTTTTTACATGAGACCTTTATAGCCTTTAACCTCAGGTTAAATCTTTTTAAAACTTCCCGTAAGCACAGGAATGTCAGCATCAGGATAAGCACCATCACACAGCAGAAAAGGAAAAATAATAACCTTGGAGAAAAATGACTGCAGGAATACAGTAGCCCACTGCGGGATTTCAGTCTTTCTCCCCACGCATGCAAAAGCAGACATGCAGGACTGTGGGCACTGCGAAAAGCACCATCCAGGGGAAAGTCTGAAGGACCTGAGAACCAACCCATCCTGTGGCTGTGTTTCTGAACACAGTGAAAAGAATTTATCATCTAACTCCATGCTTCAACCCTCTTTCTTAGAATGAAACAAAATCAACTAGATTTACTTAGATTTAATAATCTAATCTAACAATATAATCTAATAATTTAATAATTTGATAAATCTAGTAGATTTACGCTTGACGAGGCGATCAGCTTGGAGTTGTATCTAGCAGAAGGAGGCGATCGGCTCCGGGGCTGACACGTTCTGCAGCGGAGCGGGGGATCGGGACAGGCTGGGCTTTTTTTCCGGCGTCGAGACCACTCGAAGCAGCCGACAGAGCGGCCGGGGGGGGGCTGACGAGACCTAGGCGGGGCCAGCAGCGCCCCCTCCCCGGCCGTTCAAAAGCAGCCGCTAGGGAGCGCGGCGAAGAGGACGGGCAAACGGGGCGTGGCGCGTCAGTAGAGCGGAGCACAGCAGTGTGCGCGGCAGCCCGCGCCGGCAGGGTGAGCAGCGAGGGCTGCTCGCCGCTCTTTTGCAGCGGGCTTTCACTTCGGTACTTGTAACCTGCTTCCGAGGAACCTGGCCATGGTGTCAACCAGGCAGAAAACCATGGCCTCCGCGTCTCTCACGGCCTCTCCAGCCACGGTCACCAATGTGGCTACTCAGATGGAGGTCTCAGGGAGACACACGGCCATCCAGGTCTTGGGCTGCAGGGTGTGTCCAAGTCTTCTGTCGGTATCCGACAGCAGCAGCGAGGGGTATGCCTGTGGAAGGTGTGCCCAGACTGAAGAGCTGCTCAGCCAGGTAGCAGCGCTTCAGGAGGAGGTGAGCAGGCTCAGGAGCATCAGGGAGTCAGAGAGGGAAATCGACTGGTGGAGGTGTACTCTACCCTCTCTGAGACAGACTCACGAGCCTGCCACAGCACAAGTGCCTCCTGCTACACAGAAGACGAAAGTTCCCACCAGGCAGCAGGAGGAGACCTAGGCCAAGGGGGGAAATGGAGGCAGGTTCCTGTTTGGGGTGGTAAGCAAGCCCTGTCCTTGCCCACCTCACCTTCACATCTACCCTTATATAAGGGTCTAGAACAGGACAGAACAACAAAGTAGACAAAAGCCCGTTCCATTTGGAAAGGGTGCCTAAGGCAAGGCAACCTATCCCCCACATTGCTACATCATCTGTCAAAAAAGAAAGAAGGGTTATTGTCATGGGGGACTCCCTTTTGAAAGGCACGGAGGGCCCAATATGCCGACCAGAACCAACTCACAGGGAAGTCTGTTGCCTCCCTGGGGCTCCGGTGAGAGGCTTGGCTAAGAAAGTCAAGTGCCTGGTACAACCCACTGACTAGTACTGGTCTTTCAGGCTGGTGATGATGAGGTAGCAACAAGAAGTCTGAGAGAGACCAAAAGGGACTTCAGGGCTTTGGGGCGACTATTTAAAGGATCAGGGACACAGGTTGTGTTTGCCTCTGTCCTTCCAATAAGGGGAATCGACACTGACAAGCGGGCTCATCACATTTGGGACTAGTGCAACCAGCAGAACTTTGGGTTTTTCAATCATGGGAAGGTCTACGTGACAGTAGGCCTACTGTCACCAGAAGGGGTGCGCCTCTCTCAGAGATTTTTGCTCAGGAGATGGCAGGGTTGATAGGGCTTTAAACTAGAGTCAAAGGGGGAAGGGGATAAAACCAGGCATGCTGGTGAAGACCTAAGGGATGGTGCGCTAGAATCAGAGGGACTGTGCAAAAGTGATGTCCTTCAGTTGGCTCCACAAGGTGCTGTGTGCAGGGAGGCGCATTTGTAGTGCTTCTACACAAACGCACGCAGAACAAGTAATACAATTGATGAGCTAGAAGTCATGGTCCAGTCCCAAAGCTACGACATCATTGGCATAAGTGAAACCTGGTGGGATGAGTCCTGTGGTTGGTGTGCTGCAATAGATGTTTACAGGCTCTTCAGGATGGACAGGCATGGTAGGCAAGGTGTCAGGGTGGTGATGTATGTGAAACATGGGCTGAACTGTATGGAATTTCAGGTTGGCAATGGCAAAGTTGAGAGCCTCTGGGTAAGGATTAAGGGACGAACAAATAAAGGGGATGTCCCTGTGGTAGTCTATAACAGACCACCTGGCTAGGATGACAACACTAATGAATTATTCTTTGCAGAACTGAGAGATTCCTCGAGATCAACTCCCCTTGTCCTTATGCAGAGCTTCAACTTGCCAGACATCAACTGGGATCACCACACGGCTGACATGAGCAAGTCTAGGAGGTTCATAAAGAACCTAGATGATAATTTCTTGATGAAGGTGCTAAGGGAGCTAATTAGGAAAGGTGCACTCCTAGATCTGTTGCTGGAGAACAGAGAGGGTCTTGTGGGAGATGTCGCAATTGGTGGCCACCTCGGTCATAGTGACCATGAAGTGGTTGAGTTTAGAATTTATGGTGACAGAAGGAAAACTGCCACCAAAACTTCAACCCTGGATATGGGGAAAGCAGACTTCAGGCTGCTCAGGGAACTAGTCAGCAAAGTCCCCTGGGAAACTGCTTTTGAAAGCATTGGCGTCCATCAGTGCTGGTCAGTCTTTAAGCACTACCTCCTAAAAGCACAGGATCAGGCAATTCCAAAATATCGGATGTCAGGCAGGTGGGGCAGGAGGCTGGCCTGGCTGACCAGGGATCTTCTGCTGGAGCTTAGGTGAAAAAAGAAAGTGTATGTCTGCTGGAGGGAGGGTCAGGCAATGAAGAAGGAATACAGGGATGCTGTTCGTGTTTGTAGGGAGAAAATTTGTGTGGCCAAAGCCCAGCTAGAGTTGAAGCTGGCCATGTCTGTGGGAGACAATAAAAAAGTTTCTTTTGGATACATGAACAGAAAAATGAGAACCAAAGAAAACATAAGGCTACTGCTTCATGGGGAAGGTCTCCTCACAGGCAGTGATGCAGGCAAAACAGAGACGTTTAATGCCTTCTTCGCCTCTGTCTTCAACACTGATGACAACGCTGTGGGACCCAGAGTGTCCTAAGACGGAGGACAAACTCCCTGAATGTGTGTGGGATTTGCTGCTCCACCTGGATCCATACAAGTCCATGTGTCCAGATGGGATTCATCCCAGGGTGCTTACAGAGCTGGCTGACATAATCGTGGGACCTCTCCCAGTTATTTTTCAGTGATCGTGGGAATCTGGAGAGGTCCCAGTAGACTGGAAGCTGGCAAATGTTGTGCCAGTTTTCAAGAAGGGTAAGAATGAAGACCCTTGCAATTACAGGCCTGTCAGTCTCATGTCAGTGCCTGGTAAAATTATGGAGAAAATGATCCTTGAAGCTATTGAAGCGCACCTGGGGGACAATGCAGTCATTGGTCCTAGCCAGCATGGGTTCATGAAGGGTTGGTCCTGCCTAACAAATTTGATTTCCTTTCATGATAAGATCACCTATCTAGCTGACCAAAGCAAACCAGCTGATATGATCTTTTTGGACTTCAGCAAGGCTTTTTACACAGTTTCCCATAGGATCCTAGTGGACAAAATGTCCAGCATACATCTTAACAAAAACATCATAACGATGGGTGAGCAATTGGCTGACAGGCCAGGCTCAAAGAGTTGTGGTAAATGGGGCCACATCAGGCTGGCAGATAGTCACTAGTGAGGTCCCTCAAGGCTCCATTTTAGGGGCAGTCCTCTTCAATGATTTGGATGTAGGACTAGAAGGTGTTTTGAGCAAATTTGCCGATGACACCAAACTTGGAGGAGTTGTGCACTCGCATGAGGGTGGAAATGCCTTGCAGAGAGATCTGGACAGGCTGGAGAGCTGGGTGATCAACCGCATGATGTTTAACAAAAGCAAGTGCTGGGTCCTGCACCTGGGATGGGGCAACCCTGGCTCTACCTACAGAATGGGGAACGAGACGCTGGAAAGCAGCCCCGCAGAGAGGGATCTGGGGGTTGTGGTTGACAGCAAGTTGAATGTGAGCCAGTAGCATGCCCTGGCAGCCAGGAGGGCCAACCGTATCCTGAGATGCATCAAGCATGGCATTGCTAGTCAATTGAGGGAGGTGATTGTCCCGCTGTACTCTGTGCTGGTGCAGCCTCACCTCCAGTAGTGTGTGCAGTTCTGGGCACCACAGTATAAAAAGGACATGAAACTGCTGGAGAATGTCCAGAGGAGGGTGATAGAAATGGTGAAAGGCGTAGAGGGGAAGACATGTGAGGAGCAGCTGAGGTCACTAGGCCTGTTCAGCCTGGAGAAGAGGCTGAGGGGAGTCACATCGCAGTCTACAACTTCATCATGAGGGGGAGTGGAGAGGCAGGTGACCTATTCTCCATAAACACCAGAGATAGGACCAGCAGGAATGGTGTTAAGCTGAGGCAGGGGAAGTTTAGCCTGGATATCAGGAGGAGGTTCTTCACCAAGAGGGTGGTTGCGCACTGGGACAGGCTCCCCAGTGAAGTAGTCACTTCACCAAGCCTGTCTGAATTTAAGAAGTGATTGAACTGTGCACTTAGTCACATGGTCTAAATTACTGGGTAGACCTGTGCAGTGCCAGGAGTTGGACTTGATGATCTTTATGGGTAAGAAAATACATACATAGGTAGCAGTTAAAAATCTTTTGTTTCTTTTTCCAAACAAAATGAATGACTACTCTTCTTCAGAGTGCCTTGAAAATGAAAACATTGGTTTGCTTGTTTGCTTTCTGTTTTTGTTGTTTTGGTTTTGTTTTTTTCTTCAGACCACAATTCTTTTAACTGCTGTTGAAATCTGCCTGTAGTGAGTTGACCTCTGCTGTGTGGCCGATGCCCAACCAGCTGCACTCTCAACAGGACCTGGAGTAAGAAACTAATGTGGAAAAGCTCATGGGTCAGGATAATGACAGGGAGATCACTTAAGAATGACTGTCACAAGGAAAACAGGCTCAACCTCTGTAGTGGGTTTACATTGCAAGGTTTTGGTAGCAGGGGAACATAGGGGTGGCTTCTAGAAGGGTCCTTCTAGAAGGATCTAGAAGCTGCCCCATGTTTGGTAGGGGCCCCACTGCTGACCAGAGCTGAGCCAATAACTGATGTTGATCCTTGAGCCCCTTTCATTGTATTTTCTTCCCGTTCCTCCTTGAGGAGGGGGAGGGAGAGAGTGTTTGTGGTGGAGCTCAGCTGCCCACCCAAGTAAAACCTCCCAGTTAAATCAGATACAGAGAATGAGAGACAAAGCAACAGCTTCCCCCGGCACCCTGCTGTAATTCTGGTAGAGATACCTGGAAATGGCCAGAACCGTCTGTTTTCTGGCACCAGTGGAGCCCTTGACCTCCTCCCACAGAACCCACTGCTTATGCACCACACTCCACCAAAACTCTCCCATTAATGGCCAATACAGTGCCTGTGTGTGTGCTAGGAAGCTGGTGCACAAATGTGCAGTCACACACAACCATCTGTCACAAACCTATTTGTTAATAACTGCAACAGTTACACGTGGGTCCCTGATCAGAATCACAAAAACATAGAATAGTTAAGGTTGGAAAAGACCTCCAAGATCACCTGGTCCAATCATCCCCCTACTACCAATTTAACCCACTAAACCATGGCCCTAAGCACCACATCCAACCTTTCCTTCAACACCCCCAGGGACGTTGATGCCACCACCTCCCTGGGCAACCATCAGACAACCTTTCTGGAATAAATCTCCTCATTATTTAGTGTGATTGACCAGGTGTACTGGGTCTGGCTGGCTGCAGTTAACTTTCCCCACAGCAGCCAATACAGAGATGCACTTTTCACTTGTAGGTGGAAGAGCATTGGTACCGCACCAGTGCTTTAGCTCCTGCTGAGCAGTGCTGGCACTGCATCAAGGCTGTCTCTCCAGCTTCCCTACAACCCTAAGGCTAATAGGCTGGGGTAAGAAAGAGTTGTGGAGGGGACACAGGTAGGGCAGCTGACCTAAACTGTCCATCAGTTAAAACACAACAGACCCTTTTGGTACCCAGCATTGGGCCTGAAGGATTGGAATAACAACAGATTTGACCAGAATGTGTTAGAGAAAACTTGTAATATTTGTTTAACAGTTGCTGGTGATAATGTTGACTGATTTGCTCTCAGTGTTGTTTTATGTGATCCATGTCATGTTCCCTCTTCTGCTGCATGTTGGATTTGAGATCTTCTTTAAGGCTGTGTTTGTCTTTCTCATTTTGCTATTCTGCAAAACACTGGCCTTGAGCTTAATCTGATGTCTGGGCCCTTCATTGCTATCATCCTTGCACTCTAGAAACTCTCTCTCAGAGACTATTAACAATTATACCTTCTCCCTTTCTCCCGAGAGCCAGTTGGTGGAGGAAATGGTACCTTTCCCTTCTCTTCCTGAAGACTAGCTACAATAGCTCCTGAGTATTTTGAACATGCTTGGTTAATCAGCGTAATCTTATGGCTATGTCTCCAGAGTGTGTTTCCAGCCTTTCCTAAGGTGAAATGACTATCTAAGAATACTACTCATGAACATGCCCCAAGGCAGGACAGATGGCAAGGCACGTGGGAGAATATGGGTAAGCACACAGACCAGTAGGTATCTCCACTACTTTGGGACTTCACCCCTAAACACGTGCAGAGTCCTGAAGTACTGATAAAATGTTTGAAAATGTTTGGAAAAAAAAAAATGTACATACGCTGGCAATTCCAAAGAGACACAAATCACCACAATGTGCTCGGGCCTGGCCTACACCTTCTGAGTGAGCCCTGTTCAACACTATTCAGTGTTCTCAAGGGAAAGAAAATGTCTCTGGATTTGATGACAAAACAGCAGACACTATGGCTAAACTAGAGAGAGAACCTACATTAGCCCTTATAGTCAACAATAATCATCAATGGAAGTGGAAGTCAGGTCATTTAATAAGGGAAGAACAAGCTCCTCCTAAAAGGGAGCAGGAGAAAGAATCATAAGAGACTCAATACTCTGTAGTAGAGCAAACACAAGAATAGGAGGGGGAAAAGAGAGAAATCATAAATAAATCAGAAGCTACCTGATCTGTATGATCCAATCATAGCCTGGGCTGCCTCAAAAGCAGTACAGCCAGCAGGTTGAAGCAGGTGATTCTCTCCCTCTACTCTGCTCTCATGAGACCCCACCTGGAGTGCTGCATCCAGATCCCCTGCACAGGGAGACATGGACCTGTAAGACTGGGTCCAGAGAAAGGTCACGAGGATGATCAGAGGGCTGAAAAACCTCTCCTATGAAGACAACCCGAAGGAGCTGGGGTTGTTCAGCCTGGAGAAGAGAAGGCTCTGGGGAGACCTTACAGTGGCCTCCCAGTATCTAAAGTGGGCCTACAGAAAAGCTGGGGAGTGACTCTTTGTCAGGAGTGTGGTGATAGGACAAGGGGGAACATTTTTAAACTAAAAGAGCGTAGGTTTAGATTAGGCATTAAGAAGAAATTCTTTATGATGAGGCTGGTGAGGCACTGGTTGTCCAGAGAAGTCGTAGATGCCCCATCCCTGGAGTTGTTTCAGGTCAGGTTGGATGGGGCTTTGGGCAACCTGATGTAGTGGGAGGTGTCCCCATAATGGCAGGGGAGGGGAGGGAGTTAGATGATCTTTAAGGTCTCTTCCAACCCAAACCATTATTCTATTATCACTATTCCTGAGTCAGCTGTGAAATATGTGAAAAGATTTCAGCCATCACCCAGCCTAGCACATTGTCACCTGGTTGCTCCAATGCTGGGATTATGGGGCAAGTAGTCAGGAATGGAGGGCAAGAAAGCCCAGCAGCAGGGATGCCTTTATAGGAAAAGGACATTGACAAAGTGTTTGGAATTGGGGGAAAAGTCCTCAGCCTCTGGAGATGACTCCTGTCCAGCATAAATGAAAGGTAACCTTTCAAGGAAGAGACTGTAAATTACTTAAGCAAGTGGACCGATGTGGAGGCAGGTATCTTGTATGCGAGGAAATCAGCCATGAGGGAGGCAACCTGGACAATAACCAGGCATCCAGAGACCCAGATGAAGTCCAGTGCAGAGGGGCCACGCAGTGAAAGTTTGTACAGAGCACTCCATTGTCCTAAGCCAGCATCTTGACATCAATGAATGGAACAGGCACAGAGGCACCAATGGTGAATGGATTGGCCAGGAAACTCTGGCAATACAAAGCAAATCTCTCTGCCTCCCTTCAGGCCTCCATCTCATGTGTGCAGAAACTGTCCAAACAGGTTCAACAGCATAAATAGAGTATGTTTTCCTCCTCGCTTACACAAATCAGCATCTCAGCTATGAGGAGTCAGCATTTCTCTTCTCAAGAGAAAGGGTACTGTGGGCACAAGCCACATGGCACCCTATGGTTTTACCTGCGAGATCACAGGGAGGACATCAACAAGTGTGATGGCAAACCTAACTTGAACCTACCTGCTCATAAGAAAATAAGAAGTTTTGAGAGGTTGAAGTCTGGGTTCCACCCTCTTCTCAGATACCACTCATCACCACAGAAACACTGGCCTGTTTGTGGGGACCAGGTGGGGGGCACCAGGCCCCATTCAGCCATCATCTCAGTTGCAATCTACTGCCATGGGCACCCGAGCAGGTGGATGGCCCATGGTGAGAACACCAAGTGATGGCACAAAACCATGCTGCCTTCATTTCTTATCATGGGGCACCAGCAGAGCCCATCCCAGCCTAGCTCTTGGCTGGAGTCCTGCTGAGTGTGTGTGCGAGGCTTGGAGCATCGAGCGAGGATTTGGTGGAACTGTGCTGTGGGGCTGCTGGCATCTGTTCTCAGTGCCTGTCCCCACAGTCATTGCCCGTGCTTCCCTGGCCCTGCCTGGCTCAGGCAGCCGGGGCCCCGCGAGGTGTGCTCACAGCAGCACAGGTGAGCTATGTGGGGACACGTGCCCTGGGGCAGCCCACAGGGGGCACGGGACTGCCCAGCTGTGGGGCTGGGGGGTTCCTGGTGAGGGGCTGGGGCATTTCTTCTGCCCTTTGTTGTGCCAGTAAATGACTGTGGCCACTCTCTTCCAGCACAGGACACCCTTTGCCACCTGCAGCTCCAGTGCAGGGGAACAGCACTGCATCCTCAGCTCTCTCCACAACACTTCACTGCACGCTGCTCATGACCATGATGTCGCACTGGACCTGTCCCATCTGCCATGATTCTGTGATTCTGTGACACTCGGGATGGCCTGGCCATTGTCCTGACATGGCAGCATGAATTCTGCTTTGGATGCCTGACGCAATGGGCCAGGCAGAAACAACACTGCCCACTCTGCATGGGAGAGATGGTGTGGGAGCCCAGACTTTTCACAGGTGTACTCCACCCTGAAATCTGTGTAGCCCTTTTCCAAGATCACCTCAGTATCCTCGAGTTCATGATGCTGGAGCTGTAGCAGGAGCTGCAGGAGATCTAAATGGCCAAGTGGTGGAAGACAGTTGTAGTGGAGACTCTTCTTGTCTCCATCCTCTGCCTCCATGGGTTGCACAAGGAGGACCTTCTCAAAGAGCTAGAGCCTAGTCTGTAGCACTACACATTAATCCTTGCGCACCAGATCCTTGTGGTCATCATGCAACACTGCAACAAAGAGGTTTGCAGGATCAACAGGACTCCCTCACTGCCAGGGCACAAGGACAGCCCAATGGATGCCCCCATACCAGGCACCTCCAGCAGGCCCACAGGATTGCACCTCAGCAAGCTCCCAAGTGATGTAGGGAGCTGCAGAGGATGGAACTCCAGGTTCATGTGGGTGGCGCTCATCCCCACATCTAAGCATCTCTTTCCCAGGTGCACCCCAATATCCTGGAGCCTGTATTTTTGTGGCTGCGACAGGAGCTGCTGCTCTATGAAGGTGAATAAGAATTCACCCTTTGTATCCACAATTTGTATATTTCTTATGCCAGTGAGTAATACTTTTTAAAAGGTACTTGTAAAACTTCTGTGTGCCTTGTGCCCTGTGCCCTTGGCTTCTTAACCCCCATAGAGATGTACTTCTGAGAAATGATACTTTTAACCCAACAGAATGGAACTTTGCATTTCCGTGAAGGACAAAGATGCTGTTCTCACAAATGTGCCATACAAGCCTGTGAAAGAAATAGTTTTTCAGCACAGAAGCTCAGAGCACGTTAGAGCACAAAAGCCAACTGGAGCGAGAATGACCAAAGCAAAGTGTTCTATGCCCCAGAAGAAGGGCTTGACTTTTCAGATATTGTAAAGAATGCATCTTGTCACTGCTATGACCATGCTGGAGGTTGCCAAGTAACTGCATTCATCTTTGTTCTATGTGCACAACAAATCTCTTTGAAGCTGGTGGGCTTTTAATTCCAACTAAATGGAAGGAATCATTTGACTCCTCAGCTTAGAACCAACCAAAACAAAAGCGACATCACAGCCCTTGTATCAAGCACAAAGCTAACACAGTTACAGGCGTTACTGCCAGTAAATATTCACCCTGTTCCTCTGACTGAGTTCATGCATACATTCTCTGGGAAAGCTTACTTTTACACAAGAATAATTTTGACTCTTCTTCAGCTTCAGGAAATGTTTGTAATGCACCAGCTTGGAATGAGAAAACCAGACTGCCTTTTGAAAGAGTGCCAGTCTTTTGTCTTGCCCCTCTCCCCCTCTTTTTTATTTTTTTTAAGAAATTAACGGTACACTTGCAGACCATCATATTAATCGTATTACACCCTGTATACACCCTGAATGCATAGCTGGTGCACGCAGGAGAGAATATTACAGTCTTTCTCAGGATGCTGTTATCATGTGGCAGGAAAATTCACAATGACTGTATCTCACTGACTCTCTCTACAGAATTTAGGAGAGAATTTAGGAGAGAAATGGCTACACACCATTTCTCTGCTCTCAGCGAGTTTCATCTGCAGTGTTAATCTATGTCATTGTCATGGTTTCCACCAATGTCCTTCCTCTGTCCCAAACATGGCCGCCCATAGCACTCATTTGTCCCAGCCAAACTCTCTTTTTCTGCTCTTTTGGTATATTCCATCACCTAGTGCAAACTACCCTTTGATCATACCAGTCTTTATTCCTTGTCATACTCTCTCTGCAGCTTTTTTTTGCAGTTTTATCCTTGGCATTATTATGTCTGTATGTTGTATTTAAAAGAATGTGTTTTTTATATTTAGAAATTCATTAACATGCAGAGTCTGTACAGTACAACCTGCTTATTAAATAATAAGCACATGGCATGCAGAACGCCCACTCACTCTCTTGCATCAGTAGGAGCTGGCTGGGACAAGCTCTAGTAAATTGAGTAAAATTGTCACTACATGTTCACCACATGTGCCTTTGAAGCCTCTACAACACGTGCCATGAATGCATAACTAGCATAGAGAACACAGAGCAAAATTCCACAAGACTTTCTTTGGGAATTCATGACATCACTGACTGTAAGAAAAAGTTCACTGGTCTCCAGTCAGCCAGAAATTAAATTCAGTGAGTGTCAAAGCACATACAGCGTACAAGGTTTGAATATAATTGTAAATGTGAGATTTAGTTGCTACCTAGAATTAATATTTGCACACAGCAGTTTAAATGCAAACAGAAAATGCCAAATTTTGAAATGAAATCTTAATATATATGAAAATTCTGTGTGCTGTAAATTGAATCTGGGAGCAACATCTGCATTTATGGAACCCACTTTTAAAATGGGCTGGACAGAAATCTCAGTGCAAAATCTTGCTAAAGTTTTGATTACATGCTGCACCCAATGCAGAAGTATCGGTCCTATTCCCAGTATTGGAGTGATCAGGTACTGGAGTGATATTTCTGTATACAGAACCATAGCCACAAGTAACACTTAGCATCATTTTAAGGCTATGAAAGTACCTCAATGTTGTGAATACACAGACTTTAAGGTTCAGTGCTTACAGTTTTGTGGATAAGAAGCACCCCACTTGCTCATTTTTTCCACCAGGTAGTTACATGCTTCTCATGCATAAAACCAGCACTGCCTGGTTGTATACATACAATTTAATCTGCTTTTTATTTAGGACATTTTTAACAAAGTTTTTTGCATTATTCCAGCTACCAGAATGTCTACCAATACTTCACCATTCCCCTGAAAACATGGAGAACAAAGTCACTGCCTTGCAGGTGGGCTGGCACACCCATTTGTTTGACCAACGGTTTTAGTTTTTTACATGAAAATTCCAGGACAGTTTCAGTTCTCCTCAACTGTGAAAACATCCAGTACTTCCAAAGAAAGGTCAGAGGCCTGCAAGACAGCATATCCTCACCAGCTCCTAAGGTCCTGCTCATGCAAATACTTGCTTTTCTCCAGTCCTTGGGCACTTCTGCTAGTTGCCATGATCAATCAGAGATTATTGAGAATCCTCTTTCAATGACATGTTAGATCCCTCCACACTCATGGATGCATCCGACCAGGGCTCATGGACTTGTAAATTTGCTTAAGCACTCCCTAACTCGATCCTCTTCCACCAAGGGTGTCTCTTCCTTGCTACAGCCTGGTACCCTTGTCTGTGGGACCTGGGATTGCTGAAGGCTGGTCTTGTTTGTAAAGACAGAAACAAAGACGGGATTCAGTACTTCAGCTTTTCAGTACTTCAGGTCTCATTTCATTTAACATCGGGTTCACATTTTCACTAGTTGTTCTTTTGTCACCAACACACTTGTAGAAGCTCTCGTTGTTCTTTACGTCCCTGGCCAGATTCAAATCCATCTGTGTTTTAGCTTTCCTAACTTCATCCCTGGATTCTCACACAGTTTTTCTCTATTCTTCCTGGGTTACCTGTCCTTGCTTCCACCCTTGTTTACTCCCCATATGACATGTATTATTGCACAGGCACTTAAAAGGGCACAACAGCATGCTAGATTCCTAGAAGTGATTTGGGGCATTTCTCCGTACTGCTCCCTTCTAGGCAATTATTTGCTAATCTGCAAGAGCTGGAAGAGACCCTGCATAGTCTTTAAAAAAAATAATAATAATAATAAAATCTTTTTTTTTCTCCATGATCCCTTCCTGATGTGCCTTATGCCCCTTATTCAGCAGCCCTCTCCATCACTCCCTCAAAGAGCTGCTGTTTATCCTCTCACTCCACTCACATTCCTGGTTTCCTTCTCATGAAATTAGCCATCCTATTGACAAAAATGTTTTTGCCTCACTAAGGAAAGTAAATCCCGCCCAAGCAGACACCAATCCTCAAACAGGGTCCCATGGTCACAGAACCTGGCATCTTAGTTGAGTACCTCATATTAAGTTCCCAGGAGGTGACAGGAGACGTTCCTTTGTATTCAATGCATAGCCAGTGACTTGAGACAAAAAACTGTCTCAGACCAACGTCCAGCTCGGTGGATCTCCGTTTAAACCATGCTTCTGTCCCACTCCCCTATTAACCCCCTCAACACAAAAGGGTGAAAAATTAAATACATCTTTTCACCTGACATGTTAAAACCTAAAATTAAAATCTAAAATCTAAACATAAAAATTAAATAAAAACAGTAATTACTTCTCTTAATATCCTATCTTTGGGGTCTTAAAATGAATAGGTGTCTAACAAGTAACAAGCCTCTTAAACTGGCTGTAACAGAGCAGTGGATCTCTTAGACCAGTGCTCAGCGCAGTTTGCCAGCTCTGTGATGATCAGAAAGAATACAGAAGTGGAGAATTTCATGGGGAACAACCTTCACATACTTAGTGTAATTCAATAGTGCAGTCCATGATCATTTTTCTCCTGTGGGTCCATCACAAACACTACTACACTCCCTATGGATTCAAGCTGACTGACTCCTGCTCAAAACCAAATTATCTGAAGTCTAAAGAAACAGCAGTCAGTGTCATTTGTAAGCATTAACCTGAAAACTGTAACAATGGCTATCTCAAGACTCAGAGCCAAAGAGCTAAAATATCCAAAGAAAACACCAAAGAGAGTAAGAAAAACAGTAGTTACAGAGTTATAGTAGGCATGTAGCCATAGTATGCATGTCCTAGG
>CM021763.1:71802184-71847632 GCA_011075105.1 Heteronetta atricapilla
CACCATATATTCCTTTAACTACCAAAAAAAAAAAAAAAAAAAAAAAAAAAAAAAAAAAAAAAAAGACTAGAAAAGGCCTGAAACAAAATCCTTCTTGAACCTTCCCATGGTTTCAGTAAGGCTTGGACTAGACCCTTGAACAAAATTCCTCCCTGCACCTCTTGAACAACAGCAACAAGAAACTTGCTCTCTGGTGTAATGTCACCCATGATTTGTGGAAGAACTTTGTAACTCAAAGCAAGTAAGTTATAAAGTAGGTATGTGGTTTATTTTGGCACTGGGCACATGTGGGATAGCTCCCAAAGGCATGCACACCTTAACACAGCAACTTGCTTTGATTATATGCAGTAAAAAGTTACATATGCATAAAGTTTCCCAATATGCCTATACATGTTCATAACATATCCCCGCTTTGCATTAAAATTAGCTCCAAGAAGTGATTTCCATAAACTCCTCCCATCTACACCTGCGCAGTGCCTTCTGGTGGTGGTCGTCGGGGGGTCGTGGGGATGAAGTCCGATAACTCCTCTTCATCACCACTAGTCAGACTCAGCTGCTCCTTGGCTGTTGACCAAACCACAAGGTCGGTTGCAGCTGGTTTTTGAGACAGGTTCCCCATTTTTGTCAGGAAACATCTTCTGTGAGGGCCCCCAAGACTCCTTGTTTTGGTTACTTTGCACAGCAGTAAGCAAAGACACTCAGAAATATCTATTTTAAAACGATTAAACAAGCCCCCATTCGTTCATTCCTGGCTTTAAAAATTACATTTTTTTTTTTTTTTAGAAATCATTAATACAATTAAGCAAGCCCCCATTCCTCTATCCCTGGCTTCACCAGAAGCCCCTAGCTCACAACCAGCATGCTTGATTACCACTTCTCAGACGTGGCTGGCTGGACTGGGTGTAAACAGCAAGTGTTTGTTGGCAGGGAGGCAGCATTATAAGCCCGGTGGGGTGACGTGGGGCTGTGCAGTGGCAGCAGCAGCTGGTTCCAACAGGCTCGAACCAACTCTAACAGACACGGGCAAGGCAGAGCAGTGCCCCCCAGGGCAGTTCCGCAGCCAGTCAGAGGAGCCGGGGTGCAGCGTGGAGCCTCAGGGCAGGCCTGCTGTAACCAGGGCAAGAGCAAGGGGTGTGTACTGGGGGAGGAGGGATGGTTGTAACTGGTGTTTGTGTCCCAACTCACACTGCTATAACTCCATACAGCCATATAGTCAGGCTTCCCCAGGTCCCAGCCTGCTGTGCTTTCTGTTGTGTCCTGAGAATACTTTTAAGTTTGACTGAAAAACCTTGCTCTCCAACTAAGCTGTGCCTTTTACTGCAGTAAAAGAGGTGTTTTTATAAATACAACAAAAGGGCGACTAAGGAGAAGCTCAATCCTTTATTGCTAGGAGAGGAAACATAATAATGACAGGTGAAAAAAATTAAAAAAAAAAAATACTGAGGTACTTAACACTTTCTTTCATGCAGTCTTTATTGACAAGACTAATTGTTTGCAGGATACCCAGTTCACTTAGCTGGAAGACAGAGACAGGGAGCAGAATAAAGCCCATATAATTCAAGGTGAAAAGGTTACCAATCTACTTTAACACTTGAACACAAATCTATGAGGGCAGATGGGATCCACCCAGGGGTGCTGAAGGAGCTGGTGGAAGCCACTTTCATTAATTTATCAGCAGTCGTGGCTCACCAGGGAGGTCCCTGTTGACTGGAGGTTAGCAAATGTGACAAGAAGGTTCACAAGGAGGATCCAGGGAATTACAGGCCTGTCAGTCAGACCTGGGTGCCAGAGAAGGTTGTGGTGCAGATCATCTTGAATGCCATCACATAGCATGTATGGGATAACCAGGTGACCAGACCCAATCAAGATGGTTTTATGAAAGGCAGATAACTGCTTGATTAATCTGTTTGTAATAACTTAGTGGGTGAGAGAATGGCTGTGGATGTTGTTTACTTGGATTTTAGCAAAGCATTATGATACTTTTTTTTTCCACAGCGTTCTCCAGAAGACACTGGCTCTTCATGGCATGGATCAATATACAGTTCACTGGTTAAAAATCTGGCCCAAATGGCTGTTGTGAATGGAATTAAATCCATTTGGTGGCCATTCTCAAGAGGTGTTCCCCAGGGCTCAGTACGGGGGCTAGTTTTAACATTTTCATCAACAATCTTGATGAGGGGAGTAGGTACACACTTGCTGTTTGTGAACAACATCATGTTGAATGGGAGTCTTGATCTGCTCAAAGGTAGGAAGACTTTGCAGAGGGATCTGTACAGGCTGGATTGATGGGCCACATCCAATTGTATGGCATTCAGCAAAACTAAATGCTGTGCTGGGTCCTGCACGTGGGTCAAAACAACCCAATGGAGCAATATAAAGCATGTTCTCTACAGAGAAAATGGTCTAGAATCTCTAAAGAGTAAACCAAATTTACTTGGTTATACTAAATCAAATTGATTTACTCTAAAAAATAAATAAAAAACTGAGGAATACCTGGGGTTTATGCCATTTCTAGTTCAGAAATTTCTAGTTCACTGATTTTCTTCTCTGACCATTTCACTTAAGGGGGAGAATTAATTATCCAGAAATATACAGTTTCTACTCAGTGCCGTGATTATTCTTCTCCAGGTAGTAATTTACTTTTACAGTTGAGCAGGGCACATACCTGTTTCACTCATCCTGGATGGGACAGATGATGTTCGCATGTCTAGCCCACATGGTAGCCATGCCTCAGAACAACTGATAACCTCACCTGCCTTTTCTAAGGCTGGAGTAGCGAGCGGAAAGCATATGATGACTTCCAGGAGTCAGAAATGGCAAACTCCCTCCTTGTAAATGCTGGGTTTATGCTTTCTGATGCCGCTGAACAGCTGTTCGGTTGGTGTTTGGAGGATCCAATCCATGAGCTAATCACTGCAAATTACTATTTTGGTAAAACATCAGATGTGATTTCTTTATGCAGCAGCTGAAGACTTTGATGTGGTTGCAAGTAAGGTTTGCTTGGTGGGTCCTCTAGTGTGACAGAAATGAGGCCTGAGAACAACTCGGGACCATTAAAGCAAGCCCACTCTGACAAGTAATGGGCAGTCTCAGCAGAGACTTGTCTATATAATTTCAGGAGGAAAAGAGCTGCAGAACGCCAGTTTATCCCCAAATGCAGCCTGACAAAATGTAGGTCAGAGTAGGGACTGCAGTAAAAGAAAAAGCACAAGCTGTTCCATGAAGTCCAAACCACTTTCAGCATTCTCTTGGCACATGGTAACACTCTGTAGAAGAGGTGCAGATTCATGGCTGATGTAAATCCACAGAACTTCATCAAAGTCAGCAGGGTTCCTCTAGTTTAAGCCAGCTGGGGAATCACATCTCAAATCTCTTAGTCATAACAGTATGCTATAAGCCAAGAAAAAATTAGTAAAGGAAATAACACATAAAATTGGTGCTGTGCTGATTTTCTGTGATAAACAACTTATCATAAATATTTAAAATCAATTATAACTTTTTATTTATTCTTCCATACAGTATGCTAATTCTGTAATGTTAAAAACATTCAGTCCACTTATTTGCATAATTGCTGTACTGCAAATTGTTAGAAGTTTTGATTCAAGATACTTATAAGTGATAGCATGATTGTATGTTCAGTTGAAATGAGAAAAAAAAAAAACTGGCAAAAAAAACTTTCAATGCAAAATGTGTTATAATAACTAACACAGATAAGAGGAGAGAAAAATTACTATTTGGGCAGAGAAAAGCTTTCCATAGATTAGAACTATCTCTTGGGTGCAAAGACATCATAATAGTCTGAGCAAATGTTGAGTAAGATGCTCTGGGTAGAATAAACAGTGTTGCAGTGCTGCAGTGATTAAAATATTAACTGTATTTAACTGTAATTGGCAGCAATTCAGCAAAAGTGTTTTTTTTCTGAATAATGGCATCAGTTAGGAAAAAAAAAAAAAAAAAAAAAATGTGTAATTCTGGGAAAATAAATGAGTGTTGCAGCTTTTCCATCACTAATTTGTCAGTTAAGAGCATCCTCCTGTGTAGTTATGCCCTGTCTCAGGTGTGTGTATGTAGCATCCACAGATTTCTGGGCACTCAGAAGAAACAAATCGAAAGTACAACCACCTACTAGCCAGTTGGGTGGAGTCAGATAAATCACAGAATCATAGGATCATAAAATCATTAAGGTGGGAAAAGACCTCCAAGATCATCTGGTCCAACCATCCCCCTACCACTACCCACCTACTAAACCATTTTCCTAAATACCATGTCCAGCCTTTCTTTAAATACCGCCAGGGATGGTGATGCCACCACGTCCCTGGGCAACCCATTCCAATGCCTGACTGCTCTTTCTGAGAAGAAATTTATCCTCATTTACAACCTAAACCTCCTGTGGCACAACTTGAGGCCATTCCCTCTAGTCCTATCACTAGTTACCTGTGAGAAGAAGCTGACCCCCAGCTCCCCACACCTTCTTTTCAGATACTTGTAGAGAGCAATATGGTCTCCCCTGAGCCTCTTCTTCTCCAGACTAAACAACTCTAGTTGCCTCAGCAGCTTCTCACAGGACTTGTGTTCCAAGCCCTTTACCAGCTTCATAGCCCTTCTCTGGACACATTCCAGGGCCTCAATGTCCTTCTTGTAGTGAGGGGCCCAGAACTGAACACAGTACTCGAGGTGCGGCCTCACCAGAGCAGAATACAGGGTGACGATCACCTTCCTGGCTCAGCTGGTGACACTATTCCTGATACAAGTAAAGGATTGTTTCATAACAAGCTATGTAATAGGCTTTATCAGAATAATGTCATTCCCTATTCTCATGTATACAATTGAATTGTAACCCGAAGGGGAGAAGTGAATACAGAAATTGGTCTAATCCAGGCCATAGAATCCTTTGCTCCATCTTTCCAAGGTTTGGAGGCAGCTCAGCTTTGGAGGGCCTCAGGCACCAAAGCGTCTCTGCAGGCTTTACAGACTTGCCAATGGAAACATGCAGTGTCCAAGACTGCCCAAAATCAGTATTTCAGCATCCCCATTTCAGTGTAGCTTAGAACTTTTTACTGTAAAATCCAGTAGTTCAGAATAGCACAGAATGTGGATGAGGAGGAATAGAAGAATTTTTTTTTTTCAGATGTTTATTCAGAAAGGTTTATTTTAAAAATCTCTCAGAATACCATGCCACCAGTATCATGTATCAGGTAAAAGCAAGGTAAGCCACAAAGAAATATCTGCATGAAATCGCCAGTGTTCAAAATCCCACCAAAATAGGGGTAGGATATGAAAACAGGACTTTATAAAATATCCTTGGGAGAAACTTCATGGAAAGTTTTCATGCAGAAAAAATGAGACATCTTTTAGAGTGGAGGCCTGCAGCAGAAACATTAAGAATTTGGTGACTAGACATCTAAAACACACTATTCCACACATCTTGGGGGAAAGCATTGTTTCTACAGGGAGGTGGAAGAAATATGTTTTTTTTTTTCTTTCCTTCTCTCTCTCTTTTTTTTTTTCCACAATATGTCAAAGTTGTCAGGATAAGAGCTTTGACATTTCCCTGTGTTTGAGGTAAGCACAGATGGGACGGACCAAGCAAAAAAAGAAAAAAAAAGCTTTCAGTATTTAATCACAGACATTATTAAACACTCGGGTGTTGCAGGAGGTAATGCAAGGGGAAGAAAGAGAGATGGGAAGTTGAAGTCTTCATGGTAAAATGACTTCTGAGGATAAGAACATCAGTTGCTGGTCATGAAGAAGCAACAAAGCTTGAAACCATGTCACAGATTTTCACAAGAAAAATAACATCTCTCTACTTTGAAAGGGGAGTAGCAGGCAAGAAACATATACGTGTAAACTGGAGATTCTCATGCACTAGAAGCAGGTTCTGAGATTACCTGTAATGGTCTGGAGATAGCCATGACGGGGTTGGAGATGTGCAGACAGCTCTGTTTAGTCTGCACTCCAGCAATTGAGACTGGTGTTGTATCCACTACCAACAGGGACAACCATAGTTGTAGAGACCTGTAGCACAGCTGTAGTAAGGCAACTATAAGAGATGTATGTGCAAGGATGGTTAAAAGCATGACTAACTCCAAAACCAAATTAAATACATACCTATTCACCAGTGCTTTCAGGGTGTGTTGCTTAGGCTTCTGATTGAAACCTGATTAAAAAAGCACAAGCTTGCATGCTGGGATGTACCTCATGCTTGAGAGATAAAAGAAGGAGTTTCTGTGCTGTCTTCCATTTCACTAAAGCATTGAGTTCACTTTTTCTTATATGTTTATACAGAACACACTGCAGTTAAACCATGGACCTTGTCAAATCAAGTCCAAGTTGAGATATTATGATCAATTTGGTTATCACCTAGAAGGACTGTGTTAATAGGTTGTGTAGGCGCAACAACACAAAACAAAACAAGCCACCAATGGTTCTGTTTACTTTAGTGCTACTCTTCATTTCAAAAATAAGCAAAGAAGGTGGCATTTCAAAGCAATTTTTAAACATACTAAAATCACAGCTGTGAAAGAAATAGAATGATGACAGCTGTGTAATCTGAGCTTGCTCTTGCTCACAGATAACAGCTACAGCATTGACCTGTGAGGAGTGGGAAAACGCTGCTTTTTTGGAAGCTTTAATTACTGTTTGCCTGACCCACTTCTAGAGCTGAAAATTAATCACGTTCTGATTTGTTTATTTTTAAACCACAACCCATACTGGCAGGGATTCAATGCCTAGCAGAGGTACTAAAATCACATACTTAGAATATCATGGATCAAAGCTGACTTCCTAGCATAAAAGTAGTCACATAGTCTCTGTACAGTGTGTTGGCATCTGAACTACAGGAAAAGGAAAGCTTTAAAATACAGGTGCAGTGCGTGGGAGCTCTTTCATCTGATGAAGTGAAACAATGACATTCCCAGACCAGTTGGACCGTCTTAGTTCTGTACTGAACATTATGTGTGATTTGTTTACTTCTCCAAGCCCAGCAACCTTCAATGCCCTCCTTACTCATGACATGACTTTTCCTCCTTTTCCTCATCCTTAACTACTCCCACCCTTTACAGAGAAAAGTGACAGCAGCCTGGAGGCTAGCAAGCAAGTCAGATGTTCTTGTGCTTTGTTTGTTCCACAGGTATTAAGTTCTTGTGTGCCCAAACTACTAACTGTAATTTTAATATTCTTGTTTTTCTATCAGCTTCTGGCATAAGACTTGCAGTGCTTGCTTGAAGGAGTTTTTATCAGTCATTGTCTGGTATAGTCAGTGGAAGCTGCTGTCACCTCACATTGCTCAGTGGCAGCTGGCAGATGTCTCTATTTCTCAGTGAAATGAAAACTCCTAGCTCTTCAGAGTCTTCTCACTGAACTTGGTCAATTATCCTCATTTCTTTTGAACATGAGCAGCATTGTTCCATGTCAAAGTGCAGACTCCTGAATTTCAGTCTGAATTTCTTTCTTTGAATGGTTAAAGTACTATATCACAACACATCAGTGTAGACTTTAGGCAGTTCTTGTTAGAAGCAAATAAAAACTTATTACTACAAATTTGTAAGTGCTTCAGATGAGCAAAGAACTGCAATCCTTCATCAATAAAGAATATTTTACATCCAGACAACTTGTGCTTTGTGGGTGTCACACAGCTGAAGAGGTGTAGAGCCTTAAAATTGAGACTCTCTCCTGCTTGTCTGGAGAAATAATGGGTCTCTGAAACAAGTACCATCCATTCCACTTGTTAACCATGCAATTTAACAGCAATGTGAACATTTTGCATAGACAGAGAAGAACACAATGTGTCAGATGTAAAAGTCAGCTAAAATGTCAGCAGCATCACAATGCAGGGACTCTTGTTTACCACCTGTGAATTCTGTTTAACAGAGAGACTTGTTAAGAGAACACAGTATTTTTGAATGCCTACATTAAAGTATTTATCTAATGCTGTAAATAAAGCTATATCAAATTCCCCTTTCTCTGACATCCAAGCAAGTGTATTGTTAAAAATTATGGGCCACCTACAGAAACACTCTTGGACAAGAAGTTTAACCTCCTGCAACAAGGAAAGTTGGTCTTGTTTTTCCCATCTGAACAGAGAGAGCTGGAGAAAGAGTGGATTTTTTTTCTAAGTCTGGTTTTGTTAAGTTTTCAATTCTCCTGCACTGCTTTTCAGAGTGTGGCAGTACCCTGGTGAGTAAACAAAATTGCCTGTGGGAGAGAGCCATGAAGCAGGATAAATCAGGGAGAAGAGCTGACAGATTGTGTTGGGTGGTTACAGAGGAACTGCTGAAAGCAGACGGGCCTTAGAGGGGACAAGAGCTTCATAAGCTCTCGAAGAGGCTGGGCAGTTTGCTACAAGCCAGAAGACCACAGGGTTGCTGGAGCCAAGCCTAAGAGAAGGCATGGCTTCTGAAGGAACACAGCGAGGTCAAAAAGAGGTGTATGTGAACCCCTTGTAGTTCTAGTCTGTCAGGCCAGATCTGCCACACTTTCCTCCACAGGTTGAGAATCTTATTTTACATTCTAATAATACTGCTTTCATACAATAGTTGGGTTTTGTGTTGGTGTGTTTTGTTTTGTTTTATTTTTTCATTTAAAAGCCTTCCAGTCATCATAAAGTTGATCCATACAGGAGGAAGTTTCAGCATAGCTGACTGAGAGTCCCAGCAGACTTGAACAGCTGTCACAGAAGGCCAGATGGATTGAAAGAGCTCAATGTAAATGGCAGAGTCCATGGAATGTCATCTGTCATGCAGTAAGCAAACCACCAGAAGAAGAACTAAAGCAGCCTGAGTAGGTGCTGACCTGCTGTCACCTGGTTGGACTCCTGTCTAACTCCATGGTGACAACCTGTCTCCAGGGAGCTCAGCCTGGTTTCTTAAGAAGTTTTCATGCCTGTTTCTATAAGCAGCAGCAAGGTCTGATAGATCAAGTGCACCCTCAGTAAGTTTGCAGATGACACCAAGTTAGGTGTGAGTGTTGATCTATTTGAGGGTAGGAAGGCTCTGCAGAAGGATCTGGACAGGCTGGCCTGATGGGCCAAGGCAAACTGCCTCATGAGGAGTGGCTGAGGGAACTGGGGTTGTTAGGCCCCCTAAAAAGGAGGCTCATGGGAGACCTTAATACACTCTACAATCACCTCAAAGGAGGCTATCGTGAGGTGGGGATCAGGCTCTTCTCCCAAGTACCAAGTTATAAGACGAAGGGAAATGGCCTCAAGTTGCACCAGAGAAGATTTGATTAGAAATTAGCAAAAATTTCTTTACTGCAGGGGTTGTGTAGCATTGTAACAGGCTGCCCAGGGAAGTGGTTGAGTCACTGCCCCTGGAGGTCTTCAAGAAATGTGTAGATTTAGAATTTAATAGCATAGTTTAGTGGCGGACTTTAGTACTAGGCTGAAGGTTGGACTAGGTGATATTAGAGGTCTTTTCCAACCTAAATGACTCAATGATTCTATGATTCTATGGGGTATGACTAGTGCAGTTCTCCATGGAGAATTTCATTCCAGCCTAGTTTTCAGCTTTCTTTCTGGTGTGGTTAATGCTCTTCCTATAAACCTTGTGTTATAGAAAACACTAGGAATTTCATAGTTTCTCACATATGAGATTATAAAGCAAATTGTACCCTATCCCCCAGCAGCAAGGTGAAAGCCAAAGGACAGAAACTTGATCACTGTACTCCCAAGGCTGAATTTATTATTTATTTTTTTCTTACATGCAAACCCATCCAGGAAGGTCCTGTGTAGCAGATGTTATAAATCACAAATGATCCATGATTGTTTCTCTCATGGAGGTGCATCCATTGACTGTGGTAATTCCTATTCTGGTGAGAAAGTCTGGGTAGGCTCATAGCAAAGCCAGCAGGTAAACAAGCTTCCAGCTAACACAAGTGGGAAATAAAACATGACTGTGTTTGAGAAATCTGCTTCTTGAACTTTATGAATAAGCTCTTAAGTCTTTGTGCTTCACAAAAACGTAAGACACTTTAAAACATACTTGTCAAATACTCATATAGCTTCTGTGCAAATATGAATCTGTGAACTTGCATTTCTTTGTGGGCAAGGTCTTTTGATTCCATGCAGTTATAAGATTCACTAACCTTCATTTATGGGGGCTCTGGGACTGCCACTGTTCGTGGTGGCTAGAGAGAGCACTTCACTTGCTAAAGTGGTAAACTTAACCCCAGTGTGTTTAGGAAAGACAGCAGTGAAGACATGACGTGACGGGCATGACAAGCCCGGACATGACGGGCTCTCTTGGAGAGCCCGATACTAAACAAAAAAAAAAAAGAAAGAAAAAAAAAAAAAGAGCTATATTATGAAATTCATCAGTGACCAAAGAGTTCAGTGTCATGCAGAGTCAGCCCTCAGCTATTAATTTTGAGACATATGCCTGTATATTTATTGCTATTATTAGGCACCTTGATAAGGATTTCTTAGTTTGTTATCTCATAGAGATTCTACTTTTGTTCTGCCTAATCTGAGGAACTTCTGGTTATTAGAACTTAAAGACTATGTTTTAATCTTTCTTAGATCCCCTCGCCTTGCCTTTCCCTTGCCTTGCCTTGCCTTTTTCCCTTTCGTCGTTCCTTAATGATGATTGAGCAAAGCCACACTATAAATTCCTGGAACTGTTTCAAGCAGTTATCTGTACAACAGACCACCCCAAACTTTCAGGTTTTATGCCTTCTTCTTTCTGAAGGGAACTTCTACTTTCTTCTAATGCATGAAAATGAAGGAGTTGTTCCCCAAGCTCTTCATGCTTTCACCGGGCTGTATGTTACAATTTGAAGATAACAACATATCTAACATCATGTTAGATCTGTCTTCACTGTGTTTAAATCGAAGAGACATGGATTTGACAGATGGACCACTTAGTGAGTATGGAGCTGGCTGGATGGTTGCACTCAGAGTTGCAGTTAATGGCTCAATGTCAAAGTGGAGATGGAGTGGTGTTTCTCAGGGGTCAGTATTGGAACCAGTGCTGCGTAACATCTTTATCAGTAGCACGGATGATAGGATCAAGTGCACCCTCAGCAAATTTGCCAATAGACACTGAACTGTGTGTAGTGGTCGACACATTGGAAGGAAGGGATGCCATAAAGAGTGACCTGGGCAGTCTGAGAGATGGGCCTATTCAAACCTCATAGAGTTTCAGCGTGGCCAAGTGTAAGGTGCTGAATCTGGGCCCAGGCAATCTCAAGCACAAATACAGGCTGGGCAGAGAATGAACTAAGAGCATTTCTGAGGAGAAGAACCTGGGGTTTTTGGTTGATGAGAAGCTCAACATGAGCTGGCAATGTGTGCTTGCAGCCCAGAATGCTAACCATATCCTTAACTTCATTAAAAAAAAGCACAGCCAGCAGGCTGAGGGAGATGAAATGATTCTCCCCCTCTGCTCCGCTCTCATGAGACCCTACCTGGAGTTCTGGGGTCAGCTCTGGGGCCCCCAACACAAGAAGGACATGGACCTGTTAGAACAGGTCCAGGGGAAGGTCATGAGGATGACCAGAGGGCTGTAGCACCTCTCCTGTGAAGACAGACTGAGGGAGTTGGGGTTTTTCAGCATGAAGGAGAGCCTGAAGGAGAGGAGGCTCTGGGGAGACCTTATAGTGGCCTTCCAATACCTAAATGGGGGCCTACAGGAAAGCTGGGGAGGGACACTGTCAGGGAGTGTAGTGATAGAGCAAGGGGGAATGGTTTTAAGCTAAAAAAGAATAGATTTAGATTAGATATAAGGGATAAATTATTTACTTGGAGGGTGTTGAGGCACTGGAACAGGTTGCCCAGAGAATCTGTGGATGCCCCATCCCTGGAAGTGTTCGGTGATGTTGAAGACCAACTTAAACAGGACTTTGAGCAACCTGGTCTAGTGAGAGGTGTCCTTGCCCATGGCAGGGGGGTTGGAACTAGATGATCTTTAAGGTCCCTTCTAATCCAAACCATTCTGTGATTCTATGATTTGGTGTAAGGTAGCACCATGATTTCTGGATGTGGTATCTGATGGGCATGAATTTGGAGGCCAAAAGAGGCTTCTTTGACCAATATCTCTGACCTTCTGAGTAGCACAGGCCATAAGATTTCTGCAGGCTTTTACACACAAAGGAAGAAAAAATAGGGCAAGTAGTTGTCTCAATTTCTATCAATTTTAATTAAAACAGACTGAATATGATTTTACTAGATTTCATAGTGTTACCAGTACAGTGATTACCAGTATACACAATGCAATGCATCCACTTCTAAGAAAAAAAAAAAAAAAAAAAAGTTTTTCTTTACTGTGAAGTGTGTAAGCCCAAGGTTGCTGCTTATATATCAAGAGACATCTGCATGCCCAAACTGTTTCAGTCATGGTCCTAACTGAACATGCCGTTTTAATACTATGTCACTGTATTCCCAGAAATCATACTCGTTCTTCTCTGGATACTCCATTTCTTCCTTCAGCCTGGAAACAAAACACTTTTCAGTTACATGACAGTGTGTCACAGAGAAGATAAAATTGATCATAATTTTTTCTCTGTAGGCACACTCCTCTTAGGTATTTGCAACTCAGATGTGTTTATCCAAAAGAGTAAAAATTAAGATTTAATAAAAACTGCCTGTGACATGCATTTCCTCTGGTGAATTCTGATTTACAGAGAAGTCAGCGAACTGATGCTAGTGTAAGAGGAGCATCACGTTTGCATTCCTAATCCTCATTTTTAAAGCACTGTTTCCTTTCTGACATGAATGCAATTGAGGAAACTAAATCAGGGATTCGGGGCATACCAGGAGTGACGGCTGCTATGCAGTAGTCTTTAAATGATGCAGATGGCAAAGTAGTGCCAACATTCAAGAGTCTCTGTCTCAAAATATAGCTACACAAACACCACTCAAAGGAAGCAATCCAATTTTCTTTTGCATGTCTCCTTCCCTCCTTACCAGCACTGCTTCTGCATGCTGCACCTTTGTTACAGGTCCAAGCAGCACATCTTCCCCAGAACAAAAGCCTGGCTATATGCTGAGAGCAAGAATGAGTAAGGCACATAGACCTACTGTAATACTCACTCCTGGAGGGCTACCCCTGACTTACAGATGTATGAGTGATAAATCCATCAAGTATAATTTACTACAAAGGTAAAATGATAGTTTACCAACTTCTGAAAGTATTCAGTTTTGAAAAGGTGTTTGCAAGACGCATTAAATAATACAAATACTAATCGGGCTTTCTCAGAAAGTATCTTGGTGAGTAGTATATAATGCTCAGCAGAATTACATCTTTTGAATTATACTGTTTATTGTAAGTTAAACAGTACATAAAAAGCAAAGTATCTCAGTAAATTTTATCCCCAAGTAATCAAAATTGTATGCTGCTACTGAAGGTAAAAATCAACCATGAAGAGAACGTATGGCTTGGTATATATCTGCAAGTTAGTCAAATGTGTGTATGGGAGGAAGCCACACAAATTTATTCAGACTCCTATTGCAGTTCATTGCACCACTGTAAGTTAAAACAGAAGGCAAAATTCAGACAGGATAGAGAATCTTGGCAGCTGTTTGAGATAAAAGAGAAATTTAAAGTGCTTTGAAAAGATGCCTCTGGAAGACAGGTATACAGAGGTCACATTTCAATGTTTGTTTGTGTTTTAATTTAAGCACATCCATTTATTTTAGGTAGGGCCACTTAAAGATGAGATAGGATTACAGAAGAAAGAGGCAAGGTAGTCAATGTCATAAAGTGAAGGAGTTTCCAAATTTGCTGCAGAAATGATATTCAAGATGCTGCTTTTCATAATGATAAATTCTGAGGTTGCTGTAATATCCCTGCATAGGGCCTCATACTACATGTTCTCCTTTTTTCTCTACAAAAAAAAATGGATCAGTAATGAAGGCGGTAATGGAAAAGTCTCCAAATAAATGCAAGTTCTGCACAGAAAATTTACAGTCAACTCAATACCAATATCCATAAATAAACTGCATGCCACTAACTAGCTTAAGGCATGAACATACAGCCATGAGGGGGATACAACTGTCAAAAATATTAAATGTATTTTTCCATCTGTAAAGTAGAAAATTTGTCTTTGGCAGTTATCTTAGGCAAACTCTTGAAAAAAAATATGTATTTTACAGAAGTTCATAAACTAAGTATAATCAATGAACATAATTTGGAAGAGATGCTATTAGCAATAATACAACAGTGTCTTCTAGCTACTTATAGAAATATATGAGCCCTGATGAAGAACTAATGCTTTCCCTTGTTCCCTTAGAAATTATTTATCCATCTAGTTTACCCAGTTATGGAAATACTTGAGAACATAAAGAGGGAATACTTCAAAAATTTGTAAGTCCTTCGTAAGTCTGCAATGGAAACCTATGCAAACTCCAAAACATTGAATGCATACTTTGATTATTTGAAAAATAGAGTGATAAAATCAATATACATGGAAATAGTTGGCACTTCTGTAGTGTTTTTTCTAAAGCTTTCAGTTTATGTAAAAATTTTACATTGAAGTTCTTTAAAGCTCTTTAAACATGCCACTTCCTTCTGGCAGGATAGAAAGACCCTTATGCAATTTTAACTAAAGTGAAACCAAGAGAAGCTTTTTATGGGGATGTTATCAGATGGCCAAGTTTCTCTCCTGTACTTCCCCTAAAATTCAGAGTCCAAGTGATATGATATAGCAGAAAGCAGCCACAGCACAGCACAAATGGAAGCTTATTCAAGGAGCATCCCTTTTTCTAATTAATGAGACAGTTCCTATAAACTGAAATGTATCACTGCTAGAACGTCAGCTAAAGTATACCATTGACTGAACAGCCACTGAAACCTGATACATGCTCATATTTTTCAATAATTGGCCATGCAAACTAACTCAAGTTAACATTCTTTTTTCCTTTTTTTTTTTCCTTTCTTTTGAAGCCTAATGACTTCCAAGCATAAAGGCAGAAAACCAAGAATAAAATGCACCATGAATTCTTTGACTAACTTTGCCTACTGCTTCTGGTCAGAGCTGCATTATCAATGCTTAAAAATTCAGGTAATGATATAATGCATTTTTCCATGGTATAGAAAGGGGCTGATCAGAATCCCATGGTCTACTTTACCTTGGAGAGAGTAGGCATCTAAGGGATGCCTATCCCCTCTTTCACAAAAATCAAAGGGATCCTTTGCACTCACAACCCAAAGGGTATCTTTAATGCATCTTTCTAGCACACACTTCTTTACTGACTACTCTTGCAATGAAAGGAGTCAAGAAAAGTAACACTTGAACAGAACAAAGCAAAAAGTCTTGGTCTTTAAAACACAGTAATATATGGTAGGGATTTGGGAATGGATTCCCAGCCTGATGTTCTTGTCCTCTGCAGACCAATCTGCCTGACATTGATGAAGATAGGGTCCTTAGCTTCAGGAGCAGGATAGGTTTGCATCTTTTCAGGAAAAAATAATCCACACAATGTAATTTTTGATACTAGCAAACATGCACACAGGTAAATTTCAAAATATCTTATTGTGGTGGTTTAACCCAGCCGGTAGCTAAACACCACACAGCCGTTCACTCACCCTCCCCCCGTCCCTCTCTGGGATGGGGGAAAGAAATGGGAAAGTGAAGCATGTGGGTTGAGATAAAGACAGTTTATTAAGATAGAAAATAATAATAATAATAATAATATGTACAAACAAGTGATGCACAATGCAATTGGTCACCACCCTCTGACCGATGCCCAGCCCAACCCCGAGCAGCCGGCCCCCCAGCCCGGCTAGCCACCCCTATATGTTGTTCAGCATGACGTCAGATGGTATGGAATACCCCTTTGGCCAGTTTGGGTCAGCTGTCCTGGGTCTGTCCCCTCCCAGCTCTTGCTGCACCCCCAGCCTGCCCGCTGGCAGGATAGAGCGAGGAGCTGAAAAGTCCTTGGCTTAGTGTAAGCACTGCTCTGCAGCAATTAAAACATCAGCATGTTAACAGCACTCTTCTCATCCTAATCCAAAACATAGCACCCTACCAGCTCCTAGGAGGAAAAATAACTCTGTCCTAATTGAAACCAGGACACTTATAAACCACATATCATTTTGTGTACTGTTCTTTCTGTTCATAGGTTTTGGTAAAATGTATGCGTGTCTACTTCTAAAATGGCATACACTGTTCTGGAACCCACCACCCCAATCTGGAGGTTAATTTGGTGTAGCCTGAATTGTTTCTTTAGAGTGCTTTGTTGTGCTTCAGTGTACCCTAATTGCATGAATAATGTGTGATTCTTTACAGAAAGGATTTTCATGGAAGATAAAATCTTGAAAATCTTGTATTAGAACAACTGATACCACGGGGGGGGGCAGGGGGGGGGGGGGGTAAAGTCTGAAGGAAAAAAAGAGATCTCTCAGACATGCAAGTCCTTCAGGTTTCTATATACATATTAGTCTAGTAAAAACAATGAGAAACAATTCTGCCAGCTCTGTTCTGAAATAATATTTATTTATTTTTAGAATGCTGTTTGCAGCTGATACTGATTCGTAAATTACCCAAAAGGTTCTGAATCATGAACCTATCATTTTTTGAGGCAGTGCAATTAATATCTCTCAACCCCACCCAAAAGACTATATACCATAATCACTCATTGGTGTTACTTCATCCTATGAACATAACAATTATTGTTTTTTAAGTTGGGAGGTTTGGGACCTATTTCATCACATGATCACTTTCCTATTTTGTAATCAACAGCATTCTTTCTGAGTAAATGATGCCCAGTGGTGAGTGAGAGACAGAAACTCTTTGTTCTACTCTGTGCCCAAATGCAAGTCCAGGATTAGTGTGAACGGTTCATTTTGGGGTGTGCAGATTTAGGGAGCTCAGTCTGACAAATTACTTTGCTGTGTGAATAGCCTCTCCGAATTTAGTGGACTACATGTGCAGCTGTAGTCCTGTTGGTACAGTATATCTGTTGAGACTATATGAAGACAAATGGAAAGGAAATTGAAAACAGTGAATTATGAAACATTAACTATTTTGCAAGCACCTTTTATTCTGAAGAGGTTCTATTTTAATTTGAATTTCTACTGTTTTTCATCTTCATATCCTAGGTGCTGTTTTTTTGTTTGTTTGTTTGTTTGTTTTACTCAAGTAATGATACTTCACCCTGGAAAATGCCTTTTCCAAATATTTCTGTGCTAAAAGTTACAAAGTAATTATGAGGCTTCTCAGGCTCTGAAATAATTACATCATAAAATATCTCTTTTTAATTGTGGTAATTTTTTTCCTATTACAAGTTTTCTCGTAGCTTTTGTGGTAAACATAGTACTTTTAAAACAGTTCTTTTATGCCTTATCTTTCACCCACAATTATTCTAAACTTGGTTTAGACCTTAGTCATCAAAGACGTATGATTTTAAGATAGTCAAACCCAATGCTAGAACACATATTGCTTGCATCTTCAAAATAATTTAATGCTGAATATTTAATCTACAATGGATGCAATAATAGAAAATTGTCAATCTAAATGACATCAGATAAGCCTACAGAAATAGCACTGGTGAAGATCAGGGTTAGTATATGTCTTGCACAATATGTTGGACTATTTATTCTATGAGCCATTGGTGTCCACAGTTTTATTTATTAGAATAACCACTGTTCCAGAGATAACATAGTTAAATCATATGATTTAAAACTATAGTTTTTTTAAAACTATGTGATTTTGTGAGAGTTTAAATATTAGTAATATAAAACACACCATACCTATTAAGGGATTACATTTTTTAGAATAGTCAGTCTCATTACTTATGTCAACTTTTGCTATTTTATTTTACTTGCTTGTTAGCAAATGTTGCAGACTGGAAGATAACCCACCTGGTCTGAGCACCTGGGAAAACCCAAATATTGTATCCTTTGCATCATCTTTCTATATTAAAGGTTTTTCTTTCAGTGAACAACCATTTCAGTATCAGAAGGACAAACTATATTTCTAGTATGCACAATTTCTCTTCACCATCACCCCCTTTATCCTCAGCGCAATTATTACCCATTTATTTTTTCCTCCATACCAGAAGGTACTTAGCTCATTTTGGTAGAGACATTGACAACAAAGACTCTGCTGGCCTGCAAAGTGGAGGATTTGGCCCAGATTACTGCTTGACTGTGGTAGTTCCCATGGAGTTAAAATCCTGAGCACAAGCAATGGCCATAATGCCTTGAAGATGATTGTTTGGTTCAGTACTGGAAAAATACAATCAATGTGCTACTAGATGAGCCCTTATCTATGTTGATTTGCTTTTTTTGGTACTAATGTGTACAAAATATGCAAACAGCCTGGACTAAGGATGCAAATGATTCAGTTGGTATTAAAGATGTTGTGTTGGCGGTGCTACAAGTGCTAGTTCTATAGCTGGCAGTAGAAGTTCTTTTTGTTGCTTTTTTTTTTTTTTTTTTAACAGATCAGACCAAATGAATAATCTCATCAGATAATAATCAGGGCTAGTCTATGAGTGATTGCCAGTTAACTACAAGGCACTTAGAGGCTATCCAGGGACAGCTGTCTGAAAGAGATGAAAGTCTTTCTTCTGCATAGTTTGGCTGATTAATAATATTCTGAGGCTGCACAGGCATATATTATCCAAGATCAAGTGCTGATAATATCCTCTCTCATATTTATACCATTTCCAGTTTGATTAGTCACTTCCCTGTTTCTGTGAGGTATATCTAACATTATGCTTTAGAACAAATACCCAAGAGTAGTTCTGAATTAGTGAACAAACATTGTCTGTCTTCTCTGATATGATGAAGCAGGAAAACCTGTAACCCTGTCAATAAATTTGAATTCTGGATCTGTCCTTTGGATGCCTTTGCCAGGAAGTTCAAAGAGGGACTGGAACCTCCAATTTTTACTCTTTAGTAATGATGTAATTATGAGGATAATTGTGTGTGCACAATGCGGCAGATACTACTTACACTCCGTGAATCTGTGTTTGGGCAAGTTTACACGGACTCTGGGGATGACATGCTGAGGAACATTATGCAGAGGAATACAGAAGATAATGTATGTGTCTTTGCATGGCTCCTGCACTGGAGTGATTCAGTAGGCTGCACTGATCTGATTTGGACCCTGCAAGCAGAGAAAAAAACAGACGTAGCATCTAGAATTGGAGCAGAAATTGCAGGAGGGAGTCAGCAGTACCTTTGGTCTTCATTTGTACTACAAGATGGGAAGTTTATTAGCTGAATGTAAGTGAAATTCACGAAGTACAAAATCTATTCTTAAGCCAGCCACTCTGACTGAAATTGTCTCATAACTTTGACAGATTTTCTGAGGGTTAGTGAGAAGAGTGTTTACAATGCAGTAAGAACAGCAAATAACGGAGCTCTATTCCCTTCAAGGGGTCTGAAAACTTTTGAGAAGGATGGTTACAATAGCAGTATTAATTTTCTTTTCTCAACAAAGAGGAATGTCATTGTTCTTGGGGTTTGGAGGATTTGTGTTATTGCATCCCTAGAGAAAATGAACAGCAAAAAATCCCAATGCCAAAAAATGTAATGGATATTTAGCCGGGCTGCCCCGTTCTGGACAAATAGCACATTAAAAACCTAGGCTTTCACTCATGTAATAAAACTAAGTACCCTGGGCATTAAACTAAGTCATTTCCTCAGGAATTTCCTATAGAAGGAGTCACTGTAAGTTATCAACAATGTGAAGACAAGATTTTTTCTTCTCTGTCTTTTAAAACCATCCAGAAAAGTTCATCAGAATACTAAACTCTATTTCGTGCTTACCATAGCTCTCCACTGGCTAGTCCACATCTTCCCTATGCCAACTCTGCTGTCTGCTTCAGCAGTGCTACTTACGGGGGTGCTCTTTCCTTTCCCCCATGATCTTAAAATAAGAAAAGTTCTACATATTCTTTTCTAGCTATGATGGCAGTGGGCTTTTTCCTCCTTCTCTTCTGAGTGTAAGCACCCCAGTGCAGCTAAACTAACTGATGTGTTATGTGTATGGCTTTTACATGTGACTTAGAGCCACTGGTACCCTCAAAGAAAGTGCAAAACATGAAAGCAATTTGGTGAAATTAATTCAAATGTGGCCTACAGATTCAGAATCTCTGAGGATGAGGGTAGCAAGTGCATGGGCTAAGGTCCAAATTCCCAATGAGATGCACAAATACACAGATCACAGCATTCATAAATTTAGAGTCTAATTTGAAAATGATTTTTTTTAAAAAAATGACTGTACAAGTATAGATATTTTGTTATTGGGTTCCTTAAAACTACCTGTTGGTAAAATAGGATTTCTACTATAAACAAAGAGTCATATCTTTGGTCAGTCATTTGTTACTTTAACAATTAACAGATATATCATACAGGACTTATATCCCTGGGAACTCCTTTGATAAAGTCTTCCCCCAGTCTGGAAGACTATCAGATTTCGGTTTAAAGAAATTTAAAGCAAGGATCACTGACTAAGGATAGATGTCTCTGATAATATTTGGAAAAGAGAAAGTGTGAGAATGTATGTGTCTGTGTGAGAGAGAGTGTTTCACTGTCTCATACAAGTAGAGTGCAGAACATTATACCTATCCTTGAGTATAGTCAAGGTCCCTGGTGTCCAGTTTAAACCTGTTTGCCTTCCTTTGTTTCTTCTTTTTGTCTGCTTCTCTCTCTGCTGTTGCTATGTGCAGACCCCACATTTACATTTTAAAACTTACATTGATTCTTATGGAGATTTTTTAGTTTTATAAAAAGGACTCTTCACCTAAAAGCTGTTTGGGGCAGTACCAGCAGAGAATAAAAGACTGCAGTTAATCCTGTGCTGAGTGACTGAGGTAATAGATGGCTTCATCTCCTGGGAACAAAACAAATCAAAACAACAACAACAACAAAAAAAAAAAAAAAAAAAAAAGAAGCTCCAGAGAACCATTACCTTCAAACTCCCACCAAGAGCAGGATCATCAAGGTACTTGGGGTTGTCCGCAGGAGGAGACTGTATTGATCACCTATTCCCATCCCCCATGTTCATCACAAGCATTGCAATCCCTGAGCTGGCACAAGCGTGTTCAGCTGACACAGAAGCCCTTAAGACTGACTACAGATCAAGTCCATATATTCTTTATTGCTAGCAGCTTCTGCCCTACTCACCCTTAGGTGTGTCTAGGCAAACCTCACTGTTGAGCCTTTGTATTTTTGGATGTGCTCTGCATCAGCCAGCATGGCTGTGAGCCAGTGGATTACCTGGTTGCAAGCTGGGAGCTTGACATTACACTCTGGGGACTCAAGCACGTTCTCATCAAGGCAAATTGGCACACTTCACAAGACTTTGCTTATCCTTGCATTTTTAGAGGTGCATGTTCAGGCATAGAAGTTTAAAGAGGACTAATTGCTCACACTTCTGGGAATAACCATTGTTTCAAGCCCTGTTAAAAACAACCATGGGAAAAAAAAAAAAAAAAAAAAAAAAAAAAAAGTTTCAGAAAATTGGCTCTTTTCTACTCCAGGTTATGCCCACAATGAGTATGAAATAAGGCTGAGGGAAGATGGTGTGCCTAGGAAAAGGTGGCTGGCAAAAGTTTAAGCTGAGATCACTAAATGCAGAAAAGGTGGGCTCCTTTTGTACTGTTAGCAGCTGTTTTGTGGTAGACCTACTCTTTGTTTCACCCATCACTGCGTCCCAACAAAAGCAGGGGCAGTGTTCCCAAACAGCAAAACTCACACTTGCAACCTCATGTGGCCATGATATAGCAGTTACAGCCTTGAAAAACCTTTCTTATTATTTCTTCAGTCTTGAGGACTGTAATATACAGTACTGAGGCAAAACTTACCAGACAAGTCATCAGCGATTCTTGAGGAAATTCAGACTCAGGCCTGTGTAGCAGTAAGCAGGGCAAGCCAAATACATTTAAAACTCTAGTAATTGATCATTTATTTTAATATTGACATGATCTAGTGGCTTTGCAAGTGGCTGAAAAAGTTAGGTTTTATATCACTAACATTTAATGCTAAAAACATCTATTCATCTATCTTGATGTGATACCTTACCTTTTTTTCCCCTCTATCACAAAAGGAATCCGCCTGTCTGAACACCAGTGTTAGTACATCACTGTTTGTCTGCTTTGAAGAAAATTACAACAGGATCAGAAAATCGTGGGAAAAATATGAATGTTGTCTTGAAATTAAATAGTACACAAAATGTTTTTTTTCAAAAGCACTCCATGGAAATATTAAGTAAGATGTATTGATAATCAGATCTCTTTACATTTTGTTTTCCCACAGTATCTGTACTTAACCTCTAGATTTTTGCTGAAGAAATAACTAAATTCAAATATCATTTTTGACGAAGAGTAGAACATGACATAAATAGCGTGCTGTTCATTAGTGGTCAAGATTTTTGCAAGTGTAGTCTGTATTTTGGATTTATGTAAACACTGAAATGGAAAGGGAGTCCAATATGACTATGCAACTGCCTGGAATGGTACAGCTCCCTCCTACGCAGATGGACTTGATGACTGAGGCTGAGTCAGTGGTTTTATGTCTCTGTGCATCTTTCCTTTACCTAAAAATGAGGTGTATAGCTTCCCCTCATCTTGCATACAGCAGGTACATCGTAAGCTACCACGTGCTCTTTTGATGCATTTAGATTTGTAATTTTGGTGGCTTTGATACATTGTGTGATATTACCATTGTCACTGTCTTTGCCTACCCAAAGCAGAGGCTGTGTTTTTCTATGTACACAGAATAATTCTGTCCTTAATGTCCCCAGGGCTGTACCTGTGATGGCTCTCTTGTCAAGAGAGATCACTGCATTATAAAGAACACATGCCTTTTAATCTTTTCCTGTGATCTAGTTCACAGCCTGTGGTGAATGTGCTTTTAAGCAGTAGTGAAAGAAGAGAGGGCAATTCCAGTGGATGGAGTGCAATATTCAAGCTATTATACCAAATCACACTGAATATGGTATCCAATTGAGATTATTTGCATTCAGAAAAGACCTGTTAAAATTGGAAAAGTTGCAGATGATGATTAGGCTAATCAGAGGTCTGAGTAAAACTGCATGAAGTTAAGGAGATAATTATGCAATAAACGGAATGAGGTCACTGAGACTCAGGATCCCCCAGAATTCTTTCTGATTCTGTCCTGATAATTTCTGATCTTTTAATTCTTGCTTACATGTTCCAGCATACTTTCCTATTTAAGTGTAGTTGATATGATTAGATTGGTCTGCCAGTTCCCCAAAAACTGCAAAACTGCTGTTATGTAATTGATCAAGGGATGAAAAGATACCAAGAAAGGAGCTCAAACAGATCTTGAAAAAAAAAAAAAAAATGAGTAGTTATGCAGCGAAGAAAAGTACATGGGCATTATCTACAGGAAAAGGTCAGGACACTGATCATCCATAGTGTGTACAGCTTGAAACCAACTGACACCGTCTGAGCTGGTAGCTTAAGGGGCACAAGATGAAAAGTAGCTAAGGACACTATTTGGCAGTGGAAAGCAGCTGAGCAGGACTGAGACTTGAAAGGACATCAGCCTGGATCTCAGGTAATATGGGACGGGGATCAAGAGTGAGAGGTGTATAGTGACAGTGTACCCAAATCCACCAGAAAAGAGAACTCTTATTTCTCTGCTCTAAAGAGATCATCTCTTTGTTGAAAGTGTTGGACAAAAAGACTGTCTATCCACCAATCTTTCAAATTTCTAGTTTCCAAATACTCTGTGGATAAACTGCCTTTCACTTACAATTTGTCTTTATGATTTCTCTTTTTTCCCCAACCTTTAAACCCTTCTGCCAGGGAATTTTCCACTATACTTGTTATTCTCTATCCAATGCTCTTATTTTAAGCCTCTTTAGGAATGTAGTAAGAAAAAGTTTATTTGGTGAGTTCAAAATAGAGAATCACAGTGACTCACAAAAAACTGACCCCACAATCCGTAAGATTGTAAAGTAGATATGTATATTCAGCACAGGGCAGCACAGGGGTGCAGTCCCACCAAAGTCGTGTGCACAATTCGCCCACTTGCATTCTCTTTTATCCCCTAAAATATTACATATGCATTAAGTTTTGCAACACATCTATGCATATTCATTTCCTAGTTCCGCCTAGCCCCACTTCGTGTGCTAATTATCTTATCAGTCCTTCTGCGCTTGCGTAGTACTCTCTGGTGGTCATCTGGGTGGTTGGTCATCGGGATGAAGTAAGATGTCTTCATCAGAGCTGAACTTTTCACCTCGTCTCCCTGTGCATGCTCTCTGAGCCCTTGGTCACAATCTGGGCCATAAGGTTGGTTTGGTCCGGTTCTCAGGGAAGAGGGGCTCTTGTTATCTCAAGGCCTTGCATGTTTGACATTCTTTATCTTATCCTTTTATAAACAATCCTTCTTATCTCTAAGCCTTTTTATAAACAGTCCTTCTTCTCTCAGAGCCCTTGGTCACAGACCGAACCATAAGGTTGGTTTGATCTGGTCCTTGGGGTCCCAGGGGCTCATCTGGAGGCCTAAGCACAGCACAGGCACAGTACATCTCAAATGTAGCACGTATTAAGCAGTGAGTGTTGCCTACATATTTATTCTTAATCAGTCACTCTCTAATTTCTAATCCCATGTTTCAACAGAATCACAGATATGGCAGACACCACAGTATATGAAGACTCACAGAAGACCTACAGGTTTTTACAAATTCTTCAGCATGTTTTTTGGGCAAGGAAAAGTTAACCTGAGCCTAATACAAAGAAATAATTCTGTCTCCAGAAGTTCATAAAAGTCTCAGAAGATACAAAAAAATTGGGTACCAGATGCTCAGTTTAAACCTTATTCCTGGTCTTTATGGGGCAACCCAAGCTAAAGACTGAAAAGAGAGAAGCATTATATGGTTTATAGTACAGATTTGCCACAACAGATCATACTTAATGTATTGGATTTTTAAATTTGTTATGCTCTAATCCTTAATAACTTCTTAGGCAGTGAGTTCCAATCACTCCACACAGGAAAAGTACTCTTGTATAATTTCACCGTTTCCTACAATTAAATAGCAGAAAATGTTCTCTTGTGCTGGAAGGAGATGGGAGTAGCAAACCATCTTTCCCTTACTAGCCATTATTTTCTATACTTTGCTTTTCTCAAGTGCCCTCTTTCTATTCTTCCTAGAGCAAACATCCATCTCTCCTCCTAGAAGAGTGGTTGCAGGCTCTGGTAATTGATGATAAGATCCAAATGTCAGTATGGGAAGGTGTTAAGGCTGTAAATGGCCTCCACAGAATGGGCCTATTTCCTTCTGCTTTGTTTAGGTAATGAGACAGTGATGATGATGCTCAGTTTTTCCAAAATGTAAGAAAAAAAAAAAAATGTGTAATGAGAATAAGAAACCGACAGGCCATTCATGAGAGAAAGGAGCCTGAATCAGCCCCTCTCATAATCTTGATGGAGTTTGCTAGTTTGGTCCTCTGGCTATGTGGAACTAGCATGCAACATATATTAAAATATTCAAACACTGAGTGATAACCACATTTCAGGACTGATGTGAGACTGACTCAGAAACATACATCCTCTGGGGCTTGGTCTGTGTTTCCTAAATGCTTGCTGTTAGCAACACAGCTCCCATTGATAAATTCTCAAAATAAACTGTGCCAACAAGACAGCTTTTTTTTCCACTGTGACTGATATTTTTTCACCCACAAACCTTGGTCGATTTACTTAATAGGTAAATTGTATTCATCCCCTCTAGCTCTAATTCTCTGTGAAGGAAAGGGTAAGCACAGTTTAGTTTAGTATATTTGTCTTCTTAAAATTAATTTAGTATAGGATGCATGTCAAAGAATATGTCATATCAGATATCAATATCACTTCATTTACTAATCTGAATGACAGATATTTTTTCCATAAAGGTAATAATAAATGACTATGCTATTATCACTAAATCTCCCAAAAATCTGTAACTTGAAAAAATCCAAATTTTTATCTGAAGCTTAATTAGATTAATTTTTGCCTTTAAGTTTAGGAGTCTGTGACACGATGTATTCAAAAAACTCACACTATACATAGAAAACAAACAAATAAACAAAACTTTCCACTTTACTTGGTGATGTTTTCCAAGTAACTCTTGGGTGAGTGAGTGACAGGAGAAAGGGGAAATGCAGTATACATACATCTAATGTTTCAGGTGTTCATTTATGAAGTTTACTATTATGTTCTGATGATCCTTGGTCTACAGAAACATGACAGTGTTAGCATGGGCAAAAGAGGAGCTGAATGTCACAGAATCACAGAATCATAGAATTTCTAGGTTCGAAGAGACCTCAAGATCATCGAGTCCAACCTCTGACCTAACACTAACAGTCCCCACTAAACCATATCCCTAAGCTCTACATCTAAACGTCTTTTAAAGACCTCCAGGGATGGTGACTCCACCACTTCCCTGGGCAGCCCGTTCCAATGTCTAACAACCCTTTCGGTAAAGAAGTTCTTCCTAACATCCAACCTAAAACTCCCCCGGCGCAACTTAAGCCCATTCCCCCTCGCCCTGTCAACAGGCACGTGGGAGAACAGACCAACCCCCACCTTGCTACAGCCTCCTTTGAGGTACCTATAGAGAGCAATAAGGTCACCCCTGAGCCTCCTTTTCTCCAGGCTGAACAAGCCCAGATCCCTCAGCCGCTCCTCATAGGACTTGTTCTCCAGGCCCCTCACCAGCTTCGTCGCCCTTCTCTGGACTCGCTCAAGCACCTCCATGTCCTTCTTGTAGCGAGGGGCCCAAAACTGAACACAGTACTCGAGGTGCAGCCTCACCAGAGCTGCGTACAGGGGGACGCTCACCTCCCTAGCCCTGCTGGTCACACTGTTTCTGATACAGGCCAGGATGCTGTTGGCCTTCTTGGCCAACTGAGCACACTGCTGGCTCATATTCAGCCAACTATCAACCATCACTCCCAGGTCCTTCTCTGCCTGGCAGCTCTCCAACCACTCATCTCCCAGCCTGTAGCTCTGCTTGGGGTTATTGCGCCCCAGGTGGAGGACCCGGCACTTGGCCTTGTTGAACTTCATGCAGTTGACCTCAGCCCTTCGGTGCAGCCTATCCAGATCCTCCTGCAGAGCCTTCCTACCCTCAAGCAGATCAACACACGCACCTAACTTGGTGTCATCTGCAAACTTACTGAGGGTGCACTCAATGCCCTCATCCAGATCATCGATGAAGATATTGAAGAGGACTGGCCCCAGCACCGAGCCCTGGGGAACGCCACTAGTGACTGGCCTCCAACTGGATTTGACTCCATTTACCACGACTCTTTGGGCCTGGCTATCCAGCCAGTTTCTAACCCAACAAAGCGTGCTCCAGTCCAAGCCAAGAGCAGCCAGTTTCTTGAGGAGAATGCTATGGGAAACGGTGTCAAAAGCCTTGCTGAAGTAAAGGTAGACTACATCCACAGCCTTTCCCTCATCCACCCAGTGCATCACTTTGTCATAGAAGGAGATCAGGTTCGTCAAGCAGGACCTGCCTTTCATAAACCCATGCTGACTGGGTCTGATCGCCTGCTTGCCCTGCAAGTGCTGCATGATGATTCTCAAGATAATCTGCTCCATGAGCTTCCCTGGCACTGAGGTCAAACTGACAGGCCTGTAGTTTCCCGGGTCTGCCCTCCAGCCCTTCCTGTAGATGGGCGTCACATTTGCTAGCCACCAGTCAACTGGGATCTTCCCCGATAGCCAGGACTGTTGATAAATGATGGTATTATATTGATGTTATATTGATGGAAGCAGTGGGAAATATGTGTGCTATAATATGTATGGGGGATGACTTCCAGCAGAAATGTAAAACCAATGGTATAAGTTTTAACTGTGTGGTTATGATATGTGTAGTATGTATCACCTTCACAAGGCAGTTCTATGTATGAGCATGCCACAGCTCTCTGTGTCATTCTCTGAAGTGAGTCCCTGTGTGGGTCCCACCAAATTGATACCATTAGAGCGACTGATGTGATTTGCAGCTGGGGTTTCAGATTTGCACCTGAATACAAACTGCCTTAGCAATGCTAACTGCTGCACAGCAAGACTCTGATGTTTTCAGATTGCCAAGTAAGGCAACGCTTCCTAAAACCTGGAAACATGAAAGGAGCTATACATATGTAAGTTACACCAAGTTTTAAGTTACAAATAAAATAAGTGAGATGACAGTTTCATATGTTTCCTTTTTGCACCTCTAACCGTGTTGAGCTTTATGGAAGTGTGGGACTTTGAAGAGCCCAGAAGTGTGCTCCCCTTCAAGTTCTGAAAAACAAGGGGAAAAAAATACAGTCAGAAGGCAAAATCACAAAACAAGCAAACAGGTCTGCAAATTGAAACCATCTCCCAGGTCCACATTTGACCCTTCACCTTCAAATTTTGTTGAACCTCGTGTACTCTGTGATTTTTTCTGAGTGCTTCATGTGAAAGCCTTGATACACATCCTATTGCTGATCTCATTGGAGGAATGGAAAAATCTGAGGTTTACACAAAGATGTGTGACATGAGGCATAAAATATTTAAAATATTCTATATTAAATATTCACATAGTTTCTTATGTATTCAATCACTTAGGCTTTTATCCTTCATTCAGTGGTCTCAGACTAAAGGTATCAAAGGTCAAGGACTGTGATTTTGCTGCCTGTCCATTATGCTACTGACTTTTTCTCCTTTTGTATTCATGTCTCCAGCTGGGACTTTGAAATTTACAGAATTGCCTCTTCAAGAAACTCCTGTTAATAAATAAATAAATAAGCAAGTTTCATTTCTGGTTTGGTAACATACTCTAGAAGACTTGTTTCCCCTTCAGTTCTGTCTCTGACTTTGCCTAAAACCAAAACATATTGCAAAATGTAATTGGAAAGATAAATCAGCATGCAATTACTAACAGAAGGTATTCCCTTAAGACACACACACCTAATAAATAAATAAGAATGGCAGATTTTCTGCAATGTTTGCTTTTTTCAATCCTTCTTTAATTGTTGCTGATATTTTTGATAGTCCCTTCAGAAGTAATTGTTCATAATTATTCTATGCCATTGTTAAAATAGCATAGAATTTAAAGCAAAGAATTTGCTTTAAAGCAAAGAATTATTGATCTCCAAATTGGCCATTCCAGATTTATAGGTTGCTTTGGACACAAAATATATTACATACAACTTCATTTTACCTCTTCATTCTACTGTTGGTCAGCGCTATGCTATTCTGTAGGCTTCCTAAAGACCAATTTATTTTCTGATTCTGAAATCATCAACCAGGTAGCTCCCTTTCTGCAGGGTTGCTCTCTTGCCAATTGGCTCCCAGTCTGTACCTTTGTCTGGCACTACTCTGTCCCACATGCAGCACTCAGCATTTACTTCATGCTGTTGCTGGTTGTCCAGTGCTCCAGTGTATCTTGGTCCCTCTGCAAGGCTTCTCATCCTCTGAGTCAACATTATCTCCCCATTTAGTATCATCAGCAAACTTGCTGGGGAAGCATTCGACAGCTGCATCCAGATCACTGAGAAAAATATTGAACAGAACTGGCCCTAGAATTGAGGCCAGTGGAACACTGGACACCAGCCAGATGTAACCCCCTCCACGACAACCCTTTGAGCTCTACAATTGAACCAGTTCAGCACCCAGCATAGCATGTACTGGTTCATCTCACAGTCGGCCAATTTGTCCAGGATGCCCTGAGTGATGATACAAAAGGCTTTCATTAAATCCAGAAAGATTACATCCACCTCCTTCCCTTTATTCTTTCTTTTCAATTCACCTTGATCATTTCAATATTTGATGTTTGTTCTCTCCATTACACAAATGTGGACTTTTGGACTGTTCGGTTTGTCTACATCACATTTCTTTGCTCAAATGCTTTTTTGTCTACTTCTTGAAGCAGACTGGGAGGCAGATAAATAACCTCTCACGATGACTGAAAGTGGATTCAACCCAGGTATTGAGCCCTATATTGCTCTGTTGTGCCAATTTTTCCTCATTCTGTGGTCACTACCAGAGAAACAAGAATGCAACCATTTTCCTGAGGGTCACTCAAGAGGTAAGGTAGCTTTGAATACACCAACTCAGCATCAGTATGAAAATCCCAGAGAATCCTTTGGAAAACATCTATTAAGAGCCTTAGCTCTTGATTTTTGTTGCAGCTTAAATATTCTTTTTTTGTTTAATTCCATCATGGATGTTTTCCAAATTCAAAAGACTGGCTATGGAACTTCTGTGATAATCCTCCCAGTCTGAAAAACAGTCCACATTATTTTGCTGCTTAGAGACAGTAAAGATGAAAACGTTAAGCAGTAATCATCATCATCATCATCATCATCATCATGGACAATATAACCATCACAATCACAAACTGGGACTTTAAACTGAAGAGGAGCCTTGCCTAGTCCTACTGCCTAAGGCTACATCATGGCTACCAGGCTTTTCCTTCGGGAATCAATGACTTCATATATTCTTTCCCATTCTTTATTAGTCCTGTTCTGGTCAGTTGTCAACACAGCTGTACACTGGGAGATGTGGGGTGTAAGATCCAAAGCTTTCGAACAGGAAACCCTGACCTCATTCCTCACTGACCTCAGGGTCAGTGAAGCCCCTAGCTTTCCTGAAGGTACAGCATCAACACTAACTTCCAGAACACGGTAGTGGCACCAGTGTACTTCTCTGGTTCCCATTTTCCAAGTCAATGCACACAGGCTCTTTCCTTCACCAGAAAGATTTTGTAAGCCTTTTCCCAAAACTGCTCTCATTGGGTTTACTGGCCCTGTGCTTCAGTGGAGATGTGCAGTCTCCCCTATCCCCTGGGGTGTTGCACAAACACTTTAACTTCTTGCACAGCCCCTGCAGGAAATTGCATCTCTGCCACTGTCAAAGACATGTAGCATCTGATCAGTGAGGGTGTAACAGAAGTTGTAAGGGCTCATTCACCTTTGATTTTTCAGAAGTTTTTTCATAAAGTGTTATATTGACTGTAAGAAAAGAAATCAGAATTATCTTCATAGCAAAAAGACAACCCACCAGGAGATTGTTGCCTCTGTAACAAGTAATACCAACTATTTTCCTAGTGGTTTTTGAGACTGATTCTTAGATTGGACACAGGAAAGCTTACGCTGAATTTCCTCAGTATCACTCTGTGCAAAATTCTGTAATCTGTTGCACGACACAGTGGAAGTCTTTTAGCAAAGGGCCAGGTTTCTGCTCTTTGTAGTTCTTCCCACTACCTTACTTCCATCATTCCAACCTGAACAGTAAAGAATAGGTGGCTGTCTGCCCCTGAAGCACAACCATTATGCATTACAATTTCATTTACATTTAATTTTAGGGTTTTATCAGTGACCCTAATTCCTCTCTGCAGTAGTGCCCCTGATGGTATGAGTGCATTTACTGCAAATAGATTTATCAGCTGGATCAGATAGACACTTCATTTATGCCTCTGTTTACTTACTACTATGGATTTGTTGGTGTAAATGCTGATATAGAACCATGTACATTGTTCATTAGAAATGTTAGAGCTTGCTCATGGGCTACTTGTATTTTCATGGTGTAAAATGGCCTGACAACCTTTCAAGTTTCCAAACTGTTGGAGCATTTATCATCACTGTGTGGCTTCAGTAGTGGTCTTTATCTGTCACTAGGATCTTGGTACCTAATGCTATTGGCCATTCTCTGAAATTAGAAGATAAGTATGCCCAGTCTCCATTGCTCATGTCTGGTCACTGTGATGCCTATGAACATCAGCCTTTCCTTGCAGCAACTCAGGTACGGTGAGAAATGGGGGAATGCATGGGTAAATTAGGTAATCCAAGTGGATATAAGGCTTCGACATGGTTTTGTGATAGGACTTGGTAAGTCAGGTTGATGGTTAGATTTGATGATCTTGAAAGTCTCTTCCAATCCAGATGGTTCTGTCATTCTATATGGAAAAAAACCGTCCACACAATTTTAAAACATACCATATTCCTGTAGGATGTAGCTGAGAAGAAGACATTTTATCAGTCCAGGCACAGCTGTCTGTCTGTACATTTCTGAGTGGCTAGGCACCAGGGAGGATGGCTGCCTGGTTATTGCCTGGTTGCCATACTCTGGACAAGTGAAAGCTTTGGCTTTCACCAAATGCAAGGCTGTATGATTTAAGGGTCAATGTCATTCCCTTCTTGTAGTACTGGAATTCACTTACAGGTCATTATCTCTGTTTTATTATACACACCCACATGATAGAACAATAAACCTGCTAAGCCTAGCTGCATGGCCAGATTCTAACAAACCTTGTTTCTCAATGGCTTCAAATGAATGCCACATTCTTCTAAGATTTTCGCCCCACCCGAGCTTCAGCATTTTGACAGCTATCTGCTCCCCACACACACCCAAACCAGCTGCAGTTTACATGAAGCGATTATTCCATTGCTGACTAATGAAAAAGAACATCGAGATGAGAAATGGCATTCAGACTTCTGGTATTCATGTCATCGCTGATGCTGCTGTAAAATGTTGTTAGCAGCTATATGGATTTGCTTTCACAAAAGCAGATGCTTTGGTTTCTTTCCTCCTTGCATGAGTATGGAGGGCTCTTTATTCTCTTTCTGGTGTGATCAAGGGCTCTAAATGGGTCCATGTAGAGCTGTAATAAGGCACTGAGAGAGTTATTAGGCTGATAGCCGAGACTGGCTGGCAGACACAGAACAAAAACCTCTCTATACATACGGTAGTCAGCTGCCAGTCTTCAAGGGGCTTTCATGGTGTTCTTTCAACTACATGGAAATTATCTGTTCTGCAGAATGGACTGTTCTCCTGAAGGATTAGGCAGTTTATCATTACCACATAATTTCCTCAAAGAAGAGCTGGCTCGCTGCTTCTTTTCACACCATTAATGAGTTACTTGAGCCAAAAAGCACAGCTTGTAACTATGATTACATTAAAAACCCTTTGTGAAGATTCCTCTGATCTTTAATAATAACAAAATAGACAAACTTTGACCTGAGATGATGTCTTGAGCCCTTGCCTAGTAAACCTGCCCAGTGCAGTGTGAATTTGCCACAACCATACTTCAAATTTCTGTGGCATGCTGATAAATTAGACCTCAGGCATACCATCAGGTCTTCTTAACTTCCACAAAAAGTACACCTAGATACTGACCAGTGCTGATAGGTGAGCTGCCCCTCCGGCTTGTACCTCAGGCTGTTATCTTTTACCACGGTAAGGTGCGAGCGCACAGTCTGTTTTACTTGTGAGAGTTTAACTTAGAAAAACAAACATCCACAGCCATACAAGGATTATCCCAGTTGAATACTATCAAAATCATATAGCAGAACTTGTTAACACTTGTGAATTAATTATAATTGATTTATCATATTTTTCCAGGAACACATTTGTGCTGCCAAATTTAGTTGTCAAGAAGACTTGCATAAAGTACTTCCTCAAGTTGTAGGTTTGATCGCTCCTGAAACCTGGCATTTTAAAATCTCTGTATTTATTAATATTGTGTCATCCATCACCATAAAATCTATACAGATCATTTATATAATTTCTCCTGGGAGGTATTGTTGGATTGTTGCACAGCTTTAACAACATACTCGTTCTTTATGAATGCCTAGTTACATCCTAACATGTATTGTGAAAGAAAAAAATGAAGGTAGTCTTAGCCAATCACTTTTACAGTGAACCCTTTAGTGAAAATTGAAGTATGGAAGTATGGAAGAAAGAATATGAAAACCAAATGTTATTTTAAAAGCAAATCACAAGAGTATTTAAACCACAGAATGGCAGAGACAGGGCTTTTGAGCAAACTTGAAATAGCTGAAATAACTGAATTTTCTAGAGTTTTGATGAAATTCAGTCCCACTGGAAGTCTAAATTTCAGGCACTAATGGTCTAAACTGTGCAGAATTACTAAACCCTTTTGAAAGTCTTAACAACCTAAAAGAAACAACTTTGATATCATACTTATTATTCCATCTGATCCATATCCATAACCTGTTCCTTCAGCTTTGGTCTGGTAACCACTTCTGTGACTGGCAGGCTATTTTAAGCCATCTATTTAACCAGAGATGGAGTGCATAATAATTCTGTTCTTTCCTTCTTCATCAAAGTGCAAGAATCCAAAGCAAAAACAGGTGCAGTTTTGCTGGCATCAGGCTGCACTGAGCTACTGAGCTTTCTTTCTTTTTTTTTTTTTTTTTTAAACTAAGCTTCTGATTTTGAAAGGACAGATCATGGAAAATTAGTACAAATGAATCAAATGAATGACTATTCCATTGTATGCATGAGAAAATCCTTCCATATTTAGGTACCCTTCAATTGCTGAAAGATCAAAATAGAGTGGCAATGAGAAGTGGTCATGGCAATCAATTGAATCAAAGCTACATGAACAAGCATTTCAGAAATGAGATGCATCCAAAGTAAGGAGAATGGAGGTCCTTTGCTGTTTAAAAGAAAAACAAAACTCTTAAAGTACATCCTGTCTAAATACAGATTAATGTATCTGTTGCTACTGAAAAGTTCTGTTTCTAAGCCATGTTGCTGCTTCTCTCTCAAGAATCTTCACAATGACAATGAGACACAGCGTTAGCACTGCAATTACTTCCTTTCTGAATAAAATAAAATAAAATAAATAAAATAAAATAAAATCAATATATTTTGTCCCAGAAACTTGTCCACTCTGCTATTTGGTGTCCTTCCCAAAGCCAGAATCCCTACATCACAAGTGCTTTAAGTGGACAAGTTACTCCACACAATTCTTTTCAAGACCCAAACCTTTCATGTGATGCAGTCCCTGGTAGTACATTATGATGTGTCTCTGCTGTGTGCTGGGCTATAAAAATTTATCTGCATGGTGCAGTGGTAAGTAGCTGTTCCCACTGGGGTGGAGCACTATCAGATACATGAAGTACAGTGGGCATCAGGAGAAGGGGAGGACCCCCTGCTCGGTTGTCCCATCAGTCATGGTGGGAGAAGATACCCTGCATATGATCAGGATTGTATCAGGATTTTATAATAATTTATATAAAGGATCTCCTTTATATAAGGAGCTTAGGAATGCAAGGCGTTCACAGGAACAATCTTAAGTTGGCACAGCTGTGCTGTACCTAGAAATGGTGTCACATGGTTTAGCCACCAAAGGCTGATCTTGGGTGTGGAAATTCAAAGGGGTGGTAGAGGTGATGGCTTCTGTTAGACTCATCCATGTTTTTTGTTTAATCATCCATCTCTTCATATTCAACAGGCCTCCACATTTTCCTCTTCTTTTCCCCTACCCCTCAAGCACCAGGCAGTAAGAGAAGCACAACTCCGCTGAACAAGATTTAAGCCCTCTGTGCATGAGGAAAGTGTCTCACCCTGGCAGTTTGGTTCAGCTGGATGTAAATCAAAACATTAAGTCCTGACTTTGGCATTTGGACGTAACCTGACATTCCTGCCTTTAGTGTGGATATGCCCATGGAGTTTCTAAATTCTTTCACATTATATTTATACAAGTTGTAGGGGGAGGTGCAGAGGGAGGAATAAGAATAATTAAGCCTCCTATCAAATTCTGAATGGTTCAGCAAAATTTCTCTTGCTACATTCATGAAACTTTTCAAGTCTCTAAGATCCCCCTCAAGACTATCCCTCCATTAAAAGCAAATAGCCACAACACACTTATACTCTCGGATGTATGCTCGTAGTTTTGCTGAAGATGCACAAAGACAGACTGTGAATAAGAGGCTTACAAGCAATGGGCTATTAAAGATCTATTGTTATTCCAAAAATAAAAATACAAAAAAAAAAAATAAAACCACTTTATTGGTAAGCATCGGCAAAAGGACTTCCTCAGTATTGTCAGCTCAAGTGGTTTCTACAGTGCTCGTGATGTTCAGACTTTGTCAAGTTTTTTGTTTATTTGCTTATTGTTATATTTTTTTGCTATAATTCATTGCAGGAGAAGCTCTGCTTTTATTGTTTTCAAGTGTTTTAGTTGCCCTGGCTCAGACATAAAATTTGAAGAAATGCACACAGTTCTGACCTGCAGGCTCAAAGCCGCCTCAAGTCAAGGACGAAGAGTCCTAGTTAAGTTTCAGACCAATTTCAAACCCATCTTTTAATAATTTTCATGTTGGTTCTTGATTTTGAACACCTTAAGATTCTGTTTTTACAAAGATGATAAAGCTATCTGACCATTTCCAAAAATAAATTAATTACCATCACTTTTATACTATTAATTGCTAAACTTCTATGCGAAGAGCATCACTGCAAAGCAAGAAGGATGTGAAATTCAAGCTCTAGGGAACTGATGGGGATGATTCATTGCCAACTGAATCTTCTCAGATTATATGGAACTAGTCCTCTTCTGTAGGCATCTCAACGGTCCTTCCTATGCTGACAATAGTTTTTAGGTGAGTTTTCAGTATCTCCTCTGCTAACATCATGGATCTTGATAGAAATTTTTACTGTTTCAGAGAAGCAGAGCTAAATGGGCATGAAGAACATTTTAAAACTGCCTCTTATTTCTTCTTCAAAGGCTGTTATTTTACAGTACTTCAGTGAAATGGAGGTATCTTGCACATTATTGATTCAAACACATGCCTGTTGCATGAAAAATATTCTTTATGCTGTGCTGCACAACTTTGATTTATATTCATTTTGCCTCGTACTCCCGCATTCTGGATGGTCATTTACACCTGTGCAGCACAGATGTAAAACAGAGCGTCTGACTGGATATTTTGTGTGAGTTAGGTGGAAACATAACATGCTAAACTAAGCAGAAGCAGGTCTTACTGCAGTGCGTAAGTGACACAGGCTGACACTGGATACACTGAGCGACAGGAAGTGCTGGCCAGCCGGGCTGCATTGAAAAGTAGATTCTTAATTTTCCTGTCAGAAATTCACAAATCATCCTGTACCCAAGGGAAATAATAAAGCCTGATGCCTGTCATATTACTCCCAAATTGTTCTATTCTCTGTACTCATCAAGTCTGACTGAAATTAGACAGTAGGTTAAAAGCCTTTTGGACATGGAATGGAGGATACTTAACCATAAGCAAACATAGTGAGAATATGTAAGTAATTGTCTACTCAGGAACTTCGGCTAGGAACATCTTGATATGACAGCATGCTCAAGTGCAAAACCAATTTTTTAACTCAGGGCCTCACTGAGAACTTCTTGATTTACTGATTTGCTTAGTATTGAAATCTCTCACTGTTCATTGAACTACAAAACAAAGTATCACCCAGTCTTTCTTCATACTCAAGAGCTTCTGGAAGCAGACCTGTCCAAGTACAAATTTATTTCCAGAAGTACTTTCTACTCCCTGACATTTGTTAAGTTTTTTCTGAGAGAAGTCTTTTGATATATTACTTTTCCTTAATATTGCAGGTTGGTTAGCTTTTGCTTCTTTTCTGGATAAACTGCAAAGATGTAGGTAATTTCAATACTTGCACAAATTGCAGTTTACAATATTTTTGCTGACTTTTTTTTAGAGAAGTGTTTATTGGGAAGCAGGACTTGAAAAAGTGTGGGGAAAAAACAACCCACTAAAATTCAGCTATATAATTCTGCACCCAACCTTCACAACTTTCATTTGAATCCTTGAGATATTCATTGTATGCTTACTAGGGGAAGGTGTAACAGAAAGAGGAGTGGAATAATTCTTTCAGAAACATCATTGGTCTTTACCCTACTGTTAATCAAGAGAATTATAAAGACAGCAGTAAAAGAAGTACCTGGATGCAATTTTTAGAACAATTTTCTTTACAGAAATAAAAGGAAAATAGGTGGACCTGTCTGAATAGTCTTATAATGGTTTCTGTAGTCCTATCAAAAATATAGTTGTTGCTTTCACATAGGGAGGAAGCATGTTAAAAGTGACAGAGAAATAATTTGACATATTTATAAAATATGCTACATGCCAAAGGGAGGGGAAAAAATAGCTAGCTTTGTAAAATCATGGTGACTTTCCCCAAAATGACTACACCTATTTCTGTCCAGAAAAACTAGAATTACAGGTCCACTATCATTTTCTGTAGCTGCTTTGAACAGACGCTGTGGGTACAGACTTCCAGAGAGGTGACTGTGCCGCTGGTCTGGGAGAGGTATGTCCCAGCTTGGCCCCGAGCTGGGCAAAGGGCACCCATTTCAGTGTCAGCAAGGTTTCACTGTATCTCTCAAAGAGAGGTTACTTAAGTGGCTCTTCAACTTTTTGCTTTCATCTGGTGCTCTGTGACCTAAGAGCACATTTTCAGAGCTCCTGAGGTACCTCCAATTGAGTCGCAAGTACCTGTTCACTTAAGTGTCTGTTTCTTAGCTCAGCTGATATACTTTCTTCAACATCTTCATCCAATGATTCTGCAAGATGCTGCTTTTCCCCTGTGCTAAAATGACAGGTCAACACATGAACAATTGCCTGCGGATGTAAGAGTGCAGCAGGAAAGAAAACTGTGCTGTAAATCATACTAATGAATACACACAAATATTACACACTGAGAAGACCTGTTGATCAGGAAAACAATGCCTATTAAATAAGGCCATTTACTTATGTTTACCTTGGAACCAGGATGCTGTATAAATCATTTTACCTCACACTCATCTTTCTTGGACTATCTTCTCGTCCCCATCTATCCTCCAGAATAGCAACACTTTTATTGTCTTATTTCAGCTCCTTTGTTTGTGACTGCATAATTGTGTGGCCTAGTGATGTGCTGGGCATCCATCCTGGTAACATTTGAAAAATACAGCCTTCTATAGCACTTCTACTAATAGTGATATCTACACATTAAGACATAGCTGCAGTTTAACAGTATGGAAGCAATGGCCATACTACGCTGCATTCAGAATTGAATTCATCAACTCTGTGTGCAAGATACAATCAATGTAGTTATAAAACGTCTAATAGCATTCATAATTTTTATATTGGAAAACTTATTTGTTTGATAAATTTGCAGACAAACAATATCATGTGAAGCCTAAACTATAATTCTAAATGCACTATGCTTTAGTGTCATTTTAGACAATCTCATGGAGTTTACATGGACTTTAATATGAACTAAGATAACCAACCTATGGAGGAGGTGTCAAAGCTTAGCAAGATGTCACTCAGGTGAGAAAATAGTGGCTGGGTACTGAGTCAGTACTTTTATCACTGGTAGATTTGACTCATAGCAAGCAGGGCACATAAGGAAATTTATATTACATTCAAGAACTGAAAACTATTGTTGTACTTTCCATAATTTTCATGCATTTATGTTCATACTATGTTTCCATCTCTCCTCTTTAAAGAAAGGATGAGTTATTATTTTATCCAGAAAGTGCAACTGCACAGATGAATGGTTTTTTCAAAGCATTGCAATGCCTCCGTTTCTTTGCAGCTGTAGCTCTACCTGAGCTCAAAAATTTTGTTAGGGCTTGCTGACTTGTGTAGAGTCATGCTGCAGAGCAATGAGCCTGAAGGAAAATCATCAACCATTGGACTATCCTCCTTCATTCCAGCATTGCTAATCAGGCTTTCTGCCTTCATTTATTAGCCAATCAATGGATTTAACTGGTATATTTCTGATGTGAAAGGGGAGGGAAACAGGCAGACGAATTCTCAAAAAGTAGAAAAGGAAATCCAGCTTGCTGCCAAGCAGACTGTTTGCTACAAAATTTGAAGATTCCTAATCTACATTAGTAAAATTTCCCTATTGCAAATAAAGTGGTACTGGTTTCCTATAAGCAAAAGAAATGCTACCCACAGTGAGTCACCTCCTTCTTGTGCAAGGTACATTTTGATGGTTGTGCCTCAGTGAGTTCATTACTGAAATCTTGATAACACCTAGAAAAGGCAAACACATTTAACTGGAGATTGTACTATGCTGGTTTCACCAGAAAGAGGTTGCTGAACTTTGAACAGATCAGATTTTTGAGGAGATGCAATTAAGAAACCAATTACGTGCAACGAATGATAGCACAGAATTAACAACTTAAATGTAAACACATGGCTTTTTATGACTGGCAAAGTTCCTATCCTCCTTCATTTCAGAAAGAAGGACTTGGCTTAGACATAATATGGATACAAGTGTTCATTACAATTTTTGATGGATTTCAAAAGCATCATCTGAAGGTCCTCCACTCTCACACAGCAACATTAATTGGATTCAACTGAAAGCTTCAGAATAGATAATATTAAACTACTTGACAAGTGTTCTTTCTAGGGGATTTACTACTGCATTTTTCTTAATTATTAATGTAAAAAGCCTACAGAAGTAGAATACGTCTTTTATTAGTACTAACTACAAGGAATCTGGAAATTCTTCAGCGGGTTCATATTAATTTCAGAAAGGAAATAATGAACTGAAAATAACTTTAAAGCGCTGAAAAAAAAAAAAAAAAAAAAAAAAAACTACATTTTCCCTGTCATTAGAACTGATAGTATCTTTTCTGCATAATGCAAAGAAGTTTGAGTCTGTAATAAAAAGTAAGATGGCTGTGGATGAAAAAGAAGCTGTACACCGCCCAGCACTAACTAAAAGCATAGGCATTAGTCCATAATAGTTCAGCATATCCTGAAAGCAGTGAACAGTCAATATTTTTTATAACATATTTAGGGAGAGAAAACAGTTTTAATGCAATGGAAAGGACTGTGCTCAGGAAATGCAAATCTTTGTCATAACCACTGTTCACAAGACACCATTGTGCCTCCTTTGTTTTTCAGACTTGTATCTTGTACAGCATCAGATCTACAGAGCATGTTTCTCAGAGAAACTAAGCAGTTACTGTAACGCGTAAATGCCCTCAGTGTTAACACAGGCACCTCAACTTCATACAGTGCCAGTAAAAAACAGATACTTAAGAAATCAGCTGTTAAAAAGAATCGTTTAAGTGGGGCAAGAGAAAAAGCCCAGGCAGAGCAGCCTTGAGATTAGCAAGTACCTGACCACTCACAGGTTCTTGTCTGAAACACTTGTTCTGGTAAATGTCAGCTCTGTACAGATGCAGTGGTTTTACCCAGCCGGGCAGCTGAACTCCATCATAGCTGCTTTCTCACACCCCCTCTTCAAAGGGGATGGGGGAGAAAATATGATGGAGAGGGGTCAAGGATTGAGAAAATGACAGGGAGATCACCAACTGATAACCATCACAGGCAAAGCAGACCCAGCATAGGGAGATTAATGAAATTTATTGCCTATCACTAGCAGACTAGAGCAGTGCGAACTAAAAGCACAACACAAACATTGTCCCCGCTATGCACCTTCTTCCCCCTTGCTGCCCCCATGTGGCACAGACGGATCCCCCACAGGCGGCAACTCCCCCCAGACCCCCTGCTCCTGTGTGGGCTCCTCTCCGCAGGCTGCAGCTCCGGCCAGGGCCTGCTCCTGCGGGGGCTCTCCCTGGGCTGCAGCCTCCTCCAGGCCACATCCACCTGCTCCACGGGGTGCTCCTCCATGGGCTGCAGCGTGGAGATCTGCTCCATGTGGGACCCATGGGCTGCAGAGGGACAGCCTGCTCCACCAGGGGCCTCTCCACAGGCTACGGGGAACTTGTGCTGCATGCTGGAGCACCTTGGGCCCTCCTGCTGACAGCCCTTGGGGGCTGCAGGGCTGGCTCTCTCACATTTCTCAATCCTCTCTCCCAGATGTTGCACAGTGTTTCTTATCCTTTCTTAAATCTGCTTTCCAGAGGCAGATTTCCATTCAGTGTTGCTCAGGGCCAGCAGCAAGTCCCTTTTGGAGCAGCTGGAGCTGGCTCTGCTCTGACATGGTGAAGCTGCTGGGCTCTGCTCACAGACCCACGCCACACAAAAACCCCTTACAACAAATACATACAGCTCACTAAAAAACCTCAAGGGCAGAACCATAGGAACAGACAGACCTGATTTCTCTTTCTCCTTCTCAGCAATTACAGAGGGCTGCAGAGCATATGCCAAAGCAGCACAAGAACCTGCTAAGAGAAGCAGGACACCATGGATTACACCTTGCATAAGTCACAGTAACACAGTGGCCACAAATCCAAGATCAAAAAAAGTGATTTTTCAGGTATTAATCAATGCTTCCTTCTGCCTCAGTAGGGTGACAAGCCCTAGCCAGTTATTCTTCATTACTTACACAGAGCTCTAGGCCAACCGGAGGTGTTCCCCATACAACAGCAAATAATTTTATTTCAGAGTGCTGAAATATTTTATTTTGTGACAACAACTAGTTCATCAGAAGGGCTTTATGCTGAAATCTTTTATAAGTCTTGGACACAAAAGAATCACATAACAGCACAAAGCTATCCAATTCACAGCTTAACTCAAATGTAAACATGCTTAGAAATGTTAATTGCTGTGTTTATATGACTAGCCCTTATAACTTCAAGAATATAATACAGCAATAGCTGGCTTTCCTTAAAATCATTTGTTAACAGCTATTTGGGATAGTGCCTGTTTCAGTCCTTTATTGAGTAGAGAATGCCTTTCAAAAGAATGCCAAAGGTTGTTTGTAATTTTACAAGAAACCTTCTGGTTATTGCCTTTTTGGATTATTTAAATTGCTTTCTTGGATAAGATTAATTTCTTACAAATTTATACTGGTGAATGTCTGACGTATGGCAATCTGGGTACCTGTTACCACAACAAGTGGCTTGGAGATGCTGAAGAAACAGCAGTCCGGAGAAAAAAGCAAAGTTAATGCAGACCTATTGAATTTTGTAATCATGTACTTTCAGTTTCCAAGGAGAAACTGCTCATCATGTATTGCTGTAACCTAAGGCCAAAACTCTCAAGCCAAGATGCATAAGGTTAAGTCACTAAATCTGTATTTATTTTCCTACACAAAGGCAGTTTCATTTTCACTCTCACTTCCCAGCTTTAAGAGGTCATTTACTCTCTCAAACTCAGAATTTTTCAGTGTGGATTCTCAGCTTATGGTAATTAGCATATCTCCATTAACATAAGTGAGGCTAATCTAAACTTCAGTGCTTAAAATAGATTATTGAATATGCTTTTAAGGTTATATTCAGGCAATCAAAATATATTTTAACCTTAAGAAAAAATGATGTTTTCCTCTGTGTGCTTGTTTAAGTTACTGGAGTGCATGTTTAAGTCAGGTGCAGCTCCTCTTTCTGCAAATATTCATTAGTTCACAAAAACAATCACCTTATGTCCAAGAAGGATAAGAGTATAACATGATATTGCAGTTTTGCCACGTAAGCCATACAAATACTGATTAAAATAGCAAACCTTTTCTTCCCTTCATTGGCACCCCACCTGGAGCACTGCATACAGCTCTGGGGTCCCCAGCAAAAGAAGGACATGGGCCTGTTTGAGCAGGTCCAGAGGAAGGCCGCAGAGATGATTGGAGGACTGGAGCACCTCTCCTGTGAAGACAGGCTGAGGGAGCTGGGGTTGTTCAACCTGGAAAAGAGAAAACTCAGGGGAGTCCTTATAGTAGCCTTCCAAGTACCTAAAGGGGGCCTACAGAAAAGATAGGGAGGGACTCTTTGCCAGGGGATATAGTGATAGAACAAGGGGGAATGGCTTTAGTTGAAAGAGAGTAAGTTTAAATCATAGGAAATTATTAATTGTAAGGGAGGTGAGGCACTAGAACAGGCTGTCCAGAGAAGCTGTGGATGCCCCATCCCTGGCAGTGCATAAGGCCAGGCTAGATGGGGCTTCAGGCAACCTGGTCTAGGGGAAGGTGTCCCTGCCCATGGCAGGGGGCTTGGAACTGGATGGTCTTTGTGGTCCCTTCCAGCACAAAACATTTTATGGTTCCTTAAAATAAATAAATAAATAAAGACAGTCAAAAAGGCAGTCAAGAGTAGCAGTGTTAAAACTTGCTGCAACCGAAGACAGAAAATGCAGGTCCTGTTTCTGGTTTGGTACAAAGTTACAAAACAATATCAAAGAGAAGTTGAAATTGTATTTTCAATACAGTCCAGTGTGAGATTTCTATAGATAAACACATGTGAATATGTGAATATGCACCCTTCATCTTGGGCACCTGCAGAAGTGATCCATCCCCCTGGTTATTCTTCTCTGATGTTTTTTCAGCATGATTACAAGTTTTGGTGTTAGAATATTCTGCTCATTTATTTTGAAAATTTGGAATTCACACCTGAAATTAACCCATGGTATGCAAAATGTAGACAAACCCATGTCACAGGACATAACTTACTGCTACTGAATTAACATAGCTTCATCACCCTCTTCCCTGTTGTTTTGTACAATGCACATTAACCCAAACTACTTGAACAGCTTTGTGACTACAGAAACAATGCACTACAAAAATGGTTGTTTTCAATCATACAAGTCACAATACAGAAGCATTTTTTTTGCAAAATAACCAGATTTGGGGTAAAAACTCATTCAGCACCCTGACCCTCCTGCATTCAAGCTACTTGCAGCAGCTGTGGAAGTCTGTGCAGACCAGTGCACGTAGCCCTGCTTAAGGATGAGTTCTCGTTTCCTAACATCTTGGGGAATTAAAATGCTTATTTGTTTGTGTTGATTGCTTTGGAGTTGTAGGAGTACCCAAAACTGCCCATTTCTGCCACAGTATTTAGGGCTCTACTGAGTATAGAAAAATCTATGTGACCCCTTTTTCTTGCTCTGGCCTGCTGGGACCCACAGCAGGTGTATAAATGTCCAGTTTCTGAGAGGGAAGCCATTATTAGCAGCACCTGCTGTTCTGATGCCTCTCCACCCGGTTGTTGCCCTATTTAGGATAGTCGGTGGGGAGGCCAGCAGCCCTGCTCCCTTCCATGGTTGTATTAGCAGTTGAAAGGCAAGAAGAGAGCAGAGAGAAAAGAGATCTGCTTTCTTGTCACTAGCATCTTTAGCAGAGGAGTTGCAAATCCTTTATCTCTGTGCCCTGGAGATCCTGAATCAAAGGCTCAGGCAGCAAAATGCATACATACTTCTTACCAAGCAGATTTTGCAGCTTTGTAGGGCTGCATTGCCCTTTCTCATCAGAAGGGCAGTTTCTCAAGAGTAGCCAACCTACACGGCCATGGGAATACCTCTGAAGCAGTGCGCATGCCTGCCTGCAGGAGCTGTGGGTTCGGGGAAGCCCTATTAACACCCTGCTCCTTTCCCAGTGCCTGTACAGTGAGCTGGAATGAGCTGCAGCAGGGAGGCTCCTGATACATCACCACATGCCCCACAGCTTTCAGCCCCAGGGATGGAGGGCTAGCCCCTCACCCAGGGTCAGGCTCACACTGCAACTGCACACTCGTTTCCTCCTCTCTGTTTGGATCCATGGTAAAACTGTTGTGGGGTTGCAGCTCAGACCAGACATGTTCTGATGCACAGACAAGTTAATGGGGAGCCTATCCTTTGTAATTTCTTTTTTTATTATCATTATGCCTAAGTACTATTAAGGCACAAGTGTTTATTAGCACACTATGCATGTGCAATAAGAAATGAAATTGTGAGTCTAGCATAATGGTGAAAGGCAATGTTATGTGTAGGCAATACAGGCAGTGTTCATTTAAATCTGTGATAATTGAACTATTGGAACTGAATGGAATCCTTATCTGAAATCGTTAAAGGAAAAAAAAATTAAAATAAAATAAAATAAAATAAAATAAAATAAAATAAAATAAAATA
>CM021763.1:71857443-71871612 GCA_011075105.1 Heteronetta atricapilla
AAAATAAAATAAAATAAAATAAAATAAAATAAAATAAAATAAAATAATAAAATAAAATAAAATAAAATAAAATAAAATAAAATAAAATAAAATAAAATAGGGGAGGGAAGGGAACAGATACTACCAACATTTGACCTAGGTTCTTCTGGCCCTCTTTGACCAAACATAAAGAAATTAAAGTATTCCATATGTTCAGAAATTAATAAAATTAGGCCCATGGTCCTTCAGTAGAAATTGGGTGCTGCTGCATTTTTATATGTCTAAATAGTTTTAAAGATGGCCTCCTAACAGTCTAGTGTTTAAACTGTGATCTTGCAATTCTGAGCTCACTGAGATATTTATTCTGGTAGATAATATTTTTCTAGGGACTGGGCTTCCTCCTTTTGTCCTGTTTAAAGAGAAGACACCCTGGACTTAATAGTAACTGACAGAAAAATATGAAATCAAGCTGTGTATTTTTATGGTGAACTGTCTCAAATATCTTACCCCATAAAATGAAATATGGACAATTGTTAGGGAAAGTCTGTGCATGGTGAGTGTTTGACCTGGTTTGCCAAGGGTGTCAGTCCGAATGGTCAGATTTGCATGGCTGCTAATTCTGTCATTTGTGAGAACGTGAAAAGGTTTAATGTGGTACTTGAAAATGGCCAAGTAGGTAACAGAGTAATAAGGGGGGAACAGGAGGGGATCGGCACAGACGCAATACAACTAAATTAACAAAATGGTTCCTTACAGACAGTTAATGAAGTTGTGCTGACTAGTTGCACTTTCTAAAGGTCTGCAGAGTGAGCCAAGATGTAAGGATTGCTGGGTGTTCACAACAGGAACAGAATATCCTCTACAATGAAATGCCATCCTCAGCATGATCACAATATTCATTATTATAACAAGTACTTGTAAGCTGAAGTCACTCTTACTATGGCTAAAAAAAATTTAAAAAAAAAAAAAAAAAAATCTAAGCCCAGGAAATGTCAGTTCATTCAGAGATGCTGCCCAAAACCAGGCATCTGCAGAAGAGCGCTTCTTCAGCAGCACAATTCTCTTCTTCTAGTTAAAGATCATTACTTTGCCACTTTTGCCACTTTGAGGGTTTATGAAGGTGTTGCTTTTTTTTTAAGCTGTGATGGGTTCAGAAAGCTCTATCAAGCCAATATCAATGAATATAGGAATGTGACAGCTGCACTATCAAACACCTTTGCTCCCCTTCTTTCATCTGATTCTGCTAAGAATTATTTAAGCCTGGATTTGAACTTGGTGTTAACAGTGGGTTCAAATGCTTACTAGGATGCAGCAAAGAATTTGTGTGTGTGCATCAAATACTTCAGCACTGTGTGCTGCAGTCAGTGGATTTGCATATGTTTTTCAAATGAAATAATACAGCTCGAGATCAGAAGGATTCATTACGTTTATCTAGTTTAATCTCACGATTATCATCAGCCATGAAATACTGCCCAGACATTTTTAGCATCAAGGAGTCAGTTTAAACTGTAGACAGATATCAATTCTATCTCCTAAATCTTCTCTCATTATTTTAATAGTGGGAAAGAAAAGATGAGCCCAGTGATCTTTTAGTGCTAAATTTAAAACAGTTCTATCATTCAATTTCCGTTTCCATAGCAGATATTATCTGAGATGTGTCTGAACACTTAGTCTGGCTCTGTATGTTCCTCATTGTGGGGGTATTCATGAAGAGGGTATCTTCCTCAGGGATTCTGTAAAATGGGATGCCTGTCTCTCAAATGGCCTCACATTTTCAAAAACTGGAATTGCAGAGGGACCATGCAGACCAGCATATAGTTTGAGCCTTCACTGCCACTGTTCTGCTTCCTAGGCAGTAAGAGAGGACCTTATCACACTTATCTCTGGTCTGGCATCAGGATCAATGAAGGAGAACAAAACACTGGTCGTTTTGTTGGATTTGCCCTGTCGTAGATCCCAGGCAGATTGTAGTGCCTGGAGAACGTGGGATTATCTTGTTCTTGGGGACGTCCTGCAACAACACACTATAACAATCTTCCCTGACAGAACTTTATCCACTGCCAGTCTGGTCTTCTTTCTCGGCCTACTGGTGGTTGTATGTTTACAGATGCCAAACTTTTTCCATTATATTCAACAGGTCACAGTTTTTCCAGGTACACAACCTGGGAGACTTCCAGTCCTTTGCTTTTGTATATATGACTTAATTTACCTTAATGTTCTAAGTCCAATAATGCACATAGAACCTGTTTTATATGCAGGGGTCTATCTCCTTTAGCTCTTTAAATAGTGTTCACAGCACCAGAGTAGATGCTTCTTTGACCCTAAGGTCTTCCATTCCCTCACACAGACTGGACTGAGCCATGTTTGCAAGTCTCCTATATATCCTCTGAGTTTCTACCCTGACTATCCATTTGAGCAGGCAAATGAGTATTTGTCATTTAACTTCCAAGCATTTGATTTTCACTAACCCATAAGATGGTAATTGTTGGCAGTACAGGCCTTGTTAAGCACATAAACCTTAATGCATCACATACTATATCATTTTCTTTTACATTAGCATAAAAGTTGAAATTAAAAAGCACTCGTGATTAGGAATTGATTGTATGTAATCTTGTTCTTAGTGCATATCTATGTATAATCATGGAGGGATGGGCATACAGATAAATGCACTTGGCTGCTGTTTGATGAGAAAGTGTTAAACATGCCTCCTTCCCCATGAAATACCTCTGTTGTTAGTTCAGAGTGACTGTTCTGTGTTATCCTGAAAAGCACCTATGCTGGGGGACTGGTAAAGTTATGAGACTTTCTGTGCATCCATTGACGTGCATGGGCATTCTTCTGTTTGGAAGGCACAATATAAATGTAAGATATTATTATTATTACTGCTAATAATAATAATAATTCAGTCCCAGAATAATGTTTATGGCTGAGTTATTATAATCCCCTAAACAAATGGGTTTATGCAGCAGTAGAACTGCTGACACAAGCCTCCTGTAACAAGACAATGCCAGGAAGCATTACTATAATTCAAGCAAGGGCCAGTCAAAATGATGCAGCCATTGTGTTGATGTGTTGTATATGGTTGTGAGTATTGGTGCCAGCTGTATCATAAACCACTCCCTGGAAATAATAACCTTGACAGATAATGGAAGTGAATCAGCATTTTCTCTTTAATCAGAATGTTTTGTAAGCCTCACCATACAGTTCCGATATTCAGTAAATAATATTTTCAGATCCTTCCCCCTCAAAATAAAAGTTTTGGTGATGTAATGTCCTCTATTTAATAAAGTTGGCAAGCTTTATTTTCTCACACTTTCTGAAATTTCTCATGCAATATCTCTTAGCTGAGAGAAAATTATGCAGGGAATAGCAGTTTCCTCTTACCAGCTCTGACTACTGCATGACTGCAGTGCTGGAAAGCTGGTCTGGAGCTGAAGCTGCAAGTGCAGCAGGGACTTGAAGCAGGCTCTCCACATTAGCTCATTTAATTTAGGGGGGCTGGTGGGAGCTGGGGGTGGTTCGATGTACATGCGAGTTACACACACCCATTGGCTGACAGAAGAAAGGCTTTGGGCTACATTTGGCAATGCTATGAAAGCTTTTAAGCTCTCTCAAAAAAATGCAATACATCCAAACAACAGATAATAGATATTCTCAGTTAAAGTTCAGCCATTAGAAAGTGGAGCATGTTATTATCTGGCAATTAAACTCAGTTGCTGGAAGTTTTGGAAACAGATGTCTTGAGTGAAAATCCATCCCATGGATCAGCCTTGCCTGCATAGACAAAACTATATGCACTACACTTCCTGGCCTCCTCACAGTCTTAGTTTAGTTGTTTTTCTTCAGTTGTTGTTTTTTTGGTTTTTTTTTTGGCTTACAAAAAATCATGTTTTGTAAGTAAGGCCGTTCTAGAAAATAATTATAACCCAGTTTTCGTTACAGCATCTCAATAAGATTTAGATTTTTGCTTTGTCTGGAAATGTTCAGTTTTCTCTTCCTTTTCAAAACCAAGAATGCCTCACAGGGTTAAAGGTACACACCGATACATTTACCAAAATTTTGGAAGTAAACAGAAATAAGTTCTTCTTCTATTAAGTTCTTTAGCAATGTGAACTTTCCTGACAATTTATGCAGAAGTCTTTCATTAAAAAGACAAATTATTTAGCATATATTTATTCTTTTTTCTCACAATAACCCTATCAAGTATATTTTCCTAAGCCTCCCTAGTGTTGTGAAGTTACAGTGGTTTCTGTACACAAGCAAAATAATAATAATAAAAAAAAAAATAATGCTTTAATTAGAGCTAGGGAACACACAATTAATTTAGCCTCTAGCATGTATTAGCATTTGCCACAACAGCTAGTTTTCAAAATGCAAGGTCTAGCTGAGAGACAGTAGCAGCTTTCCACAGACAGAGTTAGAAAAACCTCTGGACTTTCAGACTCAGAAGTCATTCTTGGTTTTAGTACAAGGGCACTGTACTAGTCAATTAATAAGATGGGAATTTCCTGGTATCATATCTCCACTGTTACGAAGTGAAAGAAAAGGAAAAGGATTTGAGCCAGTAACATTCAGAGTATTGCAGGTCTGTCACATAGAGTGTTCTTTTTTAAAAAAGCTGTGGCATGAGTCACTGGTACAGAGAAGACAGCTGTACCAATGAAGGCTGCAAGATTATTACTTCTTGGCTAGGATGTCCTTTCTAAAAAGAAGCATGATATGAGATTTACTCTGCAGAATTTATGAGAAGGCCTTTCATCAGAAATTTGAAGTTTGTAGCTACAATAGTCTTATGAAGTAGGTGGCTGACAAGAAATATTCCAGTGATAAACACAAAAGAGAGATCTAGATTTAAATATTATCAGGCCACTTCATAATAAATACAATCCTCAAAAAATAACACTTAAAAACTGAGATGGTGGGAAAAGCCAAAACAGAATTGTGTGTATTTTTATGCTCATTGGTAGCCTGCATGTGAGCAAGAGGCAGCTGTGGTGCAACTCCATGTACCAGTTACAGAAAGAAGAGTAGGACTACCACCCACTGGGGCACAGGGCATGGGAAAGATTGGCAAGTGAGCTTTGTAGAGCCTTACAAACCTAGGGTGTGCACATATGTGTAGATGTATGTGTGGGACTAATTCATTGCATTGACTGAGACAAGTTAAAACAAGATTAAAGACTTAAGACTGAGAAAATGGTGTGATCACAGTTTTCTCACCTTTGCTTTTATTCAAAGCTTTTATTGCTAGCTAATGTAGCAAAGTAAAGAGGCTCATTTGTTAGAACAATAAGAGATGCAGTTGTTTTTTTCTTTTAAATCTTACACACAAACCACCACCAATAAAGCTTACCTGCCCTTACTTTCCAAACAGAATATGGATTGGTTATTTATGCCTACACTTCAAATTTCTCCTCCCACAATCTTTTTTTAATGGAAGTGAAGGTAGAAAATCTGCCAGATAAGCTGTGTTGTCCTTCCCTTAGTTTGCTGCAAGTGCAAAGCCATTATAGTTTTCCTGTTATCTCAGCAATATGTTGCCTTTCTGTTCCTTGTAAAAGCTGTGTATTTGACTTACACTGTGGGAGAGAAGGAAATAAAAGGGTGCTTTTACAGTGTATATTTTCTGTATAGGAAGGCCAAACTGCTGTGATAGCAGATGAACTAGTCAAGTGTTCCCTTGGTCTATGCCCATTGCAAAGTGAAAATCTAAATTGCAGTTCACTCCCGCTATCTGCAGAAGGTGATAGCCTTCTGGAAGTTCTGGCTTCAGATAACAGGAGGGTTCATGAAGCTCAGATTAGATACATTTACCTTGCTGTTCAAATTGATATGACCTGCTCCAATTTCAGCTTGAGATTTTGCTTCAGGGATGCTAATTATTTTCAGACTATTGTCTAACAGCTTCTAATATTGAGATGAGGGCTGTCTGAAGTTTGTTCATCCTTTATGTGCTATGGCATTTTTGTGTACAGTCCTGAAAAATAGTGGGTAAGTTCAGCATGGGTTACTGTTGTGGTTTAACCTGGCCGTCAGCTAAACACCACAAAGCCGTTTGCTCACCCTCCCCTCTCCCTGTCTGGGATGGAGGAGAGAAACAAGAAATTGAAACAAGTGATGCACAATGCAATTTCTCACCACCTGCTGACCGATGCTCAGCCTATTCCCCAGCAGCTGCCCCCCCCCCCACCCTGGCTAGCCACCCCTATATATTGTTCAGCATGACCCCAGATGGTATGGAATACCCCTTTGGCCAGTTTGGGTCAGCTGTCCTGGATCTGTCCCCTCCCAGCTCTTGCTGCACCCTCAGCCTGCCTGCTGGCAGGACAGAGCGAGAAGCTGAAAAGTCCTTGGCTTGGTGTAAGCATTGCTCTGCAACAATTAAAACATCAGCATGTTATCAGCACTCTTCTCATCCTAATCCAAAACATAGCACCCTACCAGCTACTAGGAGGACAAATAACTCTGTCCGAACTGAAACCAGGACAGCTACTGAAATTAAGAGAGGGAGAGGTCAGGTTGTTTGTGTAACAATTCATTTTCTAAAATGAGCATAAGTGTTGTTCCAGTGGTCACCATGATAGTCCAATGGCAAATTGTCCCAGTCAGCCTGCATAGTAGGTGTCTGGAAACCTCTGTATAGAGGTTTCCAACCACCAACAGATTATATTCTGCCCTGCCAGCAGGTTGGACTTACTGATCTTTTTGCTCACTAACTTGCCTGACCCCGTGCTAAGGACTATATGGCTGATGTTTTCTGACATCATGTGTTTTCATTAAATCCCAAACCAGTCTCCCTAAAGTCCCTTCTATATATACAGTGCAAGAACAACTTGCAGGATACATCATCTTGGAGGAGGAGAGATGGGGCAAAGGGGGCTGGAGGGGAATGCAGATGACTGTGGTCTATTAAGCCGATGTGTAGCACAGTCATGAAAGCAAATCTGCTTTTGCACTTTCTGTACATTTTGGGGATGATTATTCTTTGGTTGCAACAGGACAGACACAGGTCACTAGTTTTTAGGAAGTCCTGCCTTTATAAATGATCATCCCTATAGCAATCTCCTGTGCTTAAATAGAACAACTTGTAGCCAGTGGGAGATTTATAACACACTCTAGGCCAAACAGTGACCCATGAAGGATGCTCTGTCTTGCTTTAATTTGGCATCCAACCAAGCTATGTCTGCAGTGTGACAGAGAAATCTGCAACCCAGTCTTTGCGTGTGTGCTTGAATGTGTTTGAGCACACGCTGAGCTAATTGCTAGGGCTAAGGACCGCTTGAGACTGAAATATCTGTGTCCCAGTGATGATACACGAGTGTCTGAAAGATGTCAGATCCCTAATCAAATGTCTTTTGCCTTGGGGGCTGCTGGTAACTGTTCTGCAGCATTACTCATTCTGGCAGGTAGCTTTGCAGAAGCTCACAGATGCAGAAGACTGAAAAATTAGGAGATGAAGAAACACCTTTTTTATCTTAAGATACAGTACCAGGACCCCCACAGTTCTCACATACTTTGGACTGGCTTTCAGCAAATACCCCTACAAGAAAGCTAGACCCTTGGCTGTTGGAAGTAAGCTAATTTTGACTTACTTACAAGTGCAGATATCGTGGTCTAAATCAAGAGATCAACAGGCCCTTGCCTGTATAAGGATTGCCTTTTCACCAGGGCATGATTCTGTGCTTGTTAAGATGAAAGGCAATACTTTTTTATGCAGAGAGAGGTCTCTTTATGTTCTGAAAATAAAATATGCCTTAACACTGCAAGCAGTGTTTATGAGGAAAAAAATAAATAAATAATAATAATAAAAAGTAAAAACACCGGTTTTATATATATGCCCTTGAAGAATATTTTTTAGCCTGTGTTATACACCATGCTTTTATGCTGCAGCTTAATATACATATGAGAAATTTCAGGGCTGTTGAGCATGCAGATTTTCCTAGGGGATGAGCACAAGGTTATTTAGCACAGGTGTTTCTGTAATTGTACAACACTCCCTATTCATATGCCCACAAGCTCTTATTCCCTAGTAAACGATACTGTTGTCTAGCATTAGAGCATCAGGTTCTAATAAAAAACACAAATAATATTGCTTTACAGTGACCCCTTCTGTGAGTCATCTTTCATTTCATGAATGCATGCATCTCAGAGAGCAGGTGCTTTTGTGGCAATTATTATTCATTTAAGCAAGTGCATATGCAAAGTTTTCCTTCAGATGTGGTTTTAGACAATAACACAGTGCACAAACTAGGCCAGATGTACAGTGCAACACATGACAAAAGACAGAGAAAACCACTGAATCCGACGCTGCAGATGGCCTGGTTGCTCCCCATATCTGGCCACAACAACCTACATCGGGCATATCTCCACTGACATGTATAAAGTCATGCTCAAGATTCTAGAGGAAGCTGGAGATCACAACTGTTTGATTACCTTCATTGTTGCCACATTGATTCTGTTTTAGAAAAGCTGTGTGCCCCAATGCTTGCAGTATATACATCTACCCTGTTTGTAAATCTGACACTTGAATGTGTAAATGAGTAAGCAGGGGGTAGCCTGTCTGATTTCCCCCATTGAAACTCTTGTATACCTTTCTGTATTTTCACTTGTACACCTGCTAAATCTGTCAACTGCTGTAGCCTGGAGTCTGTAACAAAAGAAACACAAAAATTACTGGTTTATGTTAGTATGGCTTTTATTTTATTTTACAAAATCACGTTTGTAGTGATCATTGTTTTAAAGGCTGTGATAAGACAATACAAATTATTCTATTTTTCTTTTTTTTTCCTCTTTAACTTAAGCCAAGCACGTGCAAATTCATGAGGCATCAGCAGGAGCTGGCTGTGCTCAGCATTTATGATAACCAGCCCAAGAATTTGGAGCTACAGTAACTGAGCTGGTCAGTGCTCTGGTACTCGCTGCTTGGTACATATTTTTATAGCATAGTATCTATTATTGATGTCAAATAAAAATAATTTTAAAAAAGGAAAGAAATGTGTTCATTTCTCTTCAATTCTTTTGTATCATTCTTATGTTGCTCAGAGTCAGTTGCCTGGGTAAACACCAGGTACTGTAATGAAAAGATTAGTTCTCTCTGGTTCCACTCCACAGGGTCCCTTCTGATTTTGGATCCCAGCAGCCCTACTTAATTACTAATTAGTGTTCCTTTCCATTTCTTCCCATGTCAGTTGTGTCTGATACTGAGGATTGCTTAGCAAGTTGACTTAGCACCTTTACTAATTGCCCAATAGTTCTGTGCTTTTATTTATTTATTATTTTTCCAGGGTTTTTGAAATGTACTAGCTTCAGTAACCCTTTCGGATGCACTGCTTCTCTTATTGATAATGTTCTTGACAGCGAGAGAAAGAAGTGTGCATCCTTAATTTTGTGGTATATTTTTTACTGTGCACTGAAGGAGGGGTGATGCTGACTGAGGTTACAAGGTTTAAAGGCAGAGTTGAAAGAGCAAAGTTACACAAAAGGGCAGGGGTTGGCAGTGGAGGGTAGAAAACAGTTGCAAGTGTGATTTGGGAAAACAGAATCAAAGATTACCTACCTCTAAGAAAATTTGCTGTTTGGCTCCCTGCCGATACTGGGAATTTCCTAATCTAACTGCAGCTCTCCTAAGGCAGCAGAATTTTAAAAACATACTGTCTGGATCACGGTTCCCCAAGGCCCTCCCAATGTATGCCTGAGATCTTGCACGCAGAGGGATAAGCCTGGTTTAAAACAATCTGGCTTACTAGTCATGACATCTACCTGAATGCATTCCTCTTGTTACCACCACCTAACTGCAAGCACCAAAGGGGGGTGAGCTGGGGGAACAATGGAGGGGGAGTGAAAGAGGGGGGGAGCTGTAACTGCTGGTAAATATTGGAAAGAATAAAAATATGAGAGCAGATTTAAAGATCTAGATCTGAAATAGTATAGAAAGGTACAGGAAAGCATGATAGGACAATATATATTGTTCATCTTGCTAGCCTGTTGTTGGTATTGTTATGTTACCTCTTACACATGATGCTTATTGCTGCTTTTCTGGAATCCATGTACTCACAGTTGTTACCACAACTTGGAGCCCTCACTTGTACTCTGCACTATTTCTTTTCAGTTAGCAAAAGGAGCTCCAAGGAGACAGAATTCTGAATCTACGAACAGAGGTAAGTGAGGAGAAATGATAGAAGAAATTTAATACACTTTTTCGTAAGAAAAAATAATCCTGTTTCTCAGTTCTCTGCAAAAAAAGCAGGTGCCGTTTTGCCATTTTACTTCTCACTTCCCAGACCACTGCTGGCCTGTGGGTCCCTTCTCTTTGAAATAAGGTGCCAAAGGGGCAGAGAGCAGCAGAGCTGCTGCCCTTCTTGGGAGAGAGCTAGCAGACCAGGGCTGCTGAGCCAGATGCCACAGCATCCCCCAAGCTGGTGTCTCTCCCCCTGAGCTACAACCTTACATGCACAGGCTTTGTACTGTGCCAGCTTGCTTTCCTTATGTTTTCTGACAGTTGGTTTCTGGAGCTTTCCTCCACACAAAACCCTGTAAGAAAAAGTGAGAGCACTTCATTCCAGTCAGTGATGCTCTCAGTCAGAAAAGTGGCAGCCTCCGTAGGGGACAGAGCATTGCATCTCCCCGAGATGATGCTAGCAGCTTTTGAAGAGGGATTATGAAAGACCAAGCAGGGTTGAACTGGGGAGGAAGGAGAAAAAAAAAAAAAAAAAAAAAAAAAAAAAAAAAGTGCTCATAATGGACTGAAATTTAGTGGAGCGGTTTGCAAGGAGAGGAAAAGTAGGGAAAAAAAAGAAAGAAAAAAAAGAAAAAAAGAAAAAAAAAAAAAGGAAGTTGAAAATTGTCACAGGAACACAAAGGAAAGAAATCTATGTTCAGAAACAAAATGATAGTCTGGAAAATTGAAAAAGTTTTAACTGAAGGTTTTGTAATGTCAGGAGATGTTACGTTTGAAAGCAATTTTTCTGAACCGATCAGAACTCTTTGAATTTGCAGAGCTGTCACCTTCAGAAGAGCTCAATTCACTGCAATTAAATGGCCTGAAGAATAGAGTCATACTTAAAGTCAATTGCATTTCTGAAGAGCAGTGCTGAAATGAGGAGCCCAGCATCTGTCAGCAAGTACAGAATGAAATGAATGGGACCTGAAGATGTTGTATGACAAGACGGCAAATTCGTGAAAGTAACTAAAACAGAAAGCTTCTGCTGAAAAGGTCTGTGTAAGACAATGCTCTGCCTTCTAATCAGAGAAGAAGATTTTTATATGATTATTCCAATCACAGACCTGTTCTGTTAAGCATGCCTTTATCAACATACCCACCAGAAATACCGGCCTGCAGTGTTTGAGCTCTGGACAAGCACGGAGAGGGAAGGAAGGGCAGCGCCTCAAGGCTCCAGCCAGCCCTCAGGCCCAGCCAGAGCAGGCAGGCCCAGCACACCCACTGCTGGTGTCCTTTGGCCAGGATGGAGGACCTCAAAATCCTACTGAGTCTGACAAACCAAAAATAAAAAAGAAATGAATTCACCACATGCTGAGTGATGCCAAGCACACAGAGCAGGATGTTCCCCTGTGCCAGCAAATGCCCACAGGCCAGCTGGGGAGCTGGCAGTGGTGTGCCAGGGTGGGCTGCACCCTGCTGATGGCTCCTTTCTGGGGACATGGGAGCCAGGATTGGGACCTGTTAGGCCAAGCAGTGCATGGGCAGCAGAAATCCCAAGCAGCCCTTTGTGCTGGCAGAGGACCACCACACCACACCCCAAGCTGGGCAGCCATTTGGTGCTGGGGTGTCCCCAGCCAGGCATCAAGCCAGCACACAGGCTGCAACACTGGCCCTGTAGTCTCTCTGCCTGTGCACTTTCCTAATCTAGTCCTCCCACATGTTTCCACCACAGGACTGTGGTTTCCGAGTGGAGAGGCTTCAGCTCTGCCCATCTGCCAGTGTATCGGCTCCATGAGGCAAGCATGAACTTTACATTTGTGCTTTTGGGGATATGACTGAGAGAAGCAAGCGCTGTTCTGAGGGGACTTGCTGGCTGGTCTGTGAAAATGTGTTTATGCAAGCTGAGATGCACAGTGCAAAAAAATTCAGAGGTGCCCTTCTGAAAGTCCCCCAGAGATGCGTGATATTCCTACTCATAATTATTGGGGTGGGGGAAGGGTGTCACTTTTCCAAGCCCACAGTAAATTTGATACATATTTTTTCATATTCTGCCACATGCAAAGTCAGTATCTCCACTAACCCAAACAGCAGCTGTTCATTTCTAGTTACTCGGGTGATAAGCAGAATGGTGTCAACTGACAATGTAGAACAACATTTTTACCTTCCAAAACTAATGAGATTTGACCAAGGTCTGTTTGAACAATGTTGTACGGATTGGATTGGCTCTGAGTTACTTTTCCAACAGGCTGTATCAGTCAGGCTGACCAGAACATGTTCTGCAGTCCTGTCCCAGACTTGTGGCTCAGGAGTGAGACACTGAAGTGGTAGTGCAGATTTCTCAAGTCTGTTTCAAGCTGTCTCTCAGGTCTAGCATACGTAACTTCAAAAAGGCAGGTCAGAGAATGTCAATGTGAATGAAAGGTGGGAGAGTGGATTCCTAATGCTTAGCATGCTCAAAAAACACAACCTGTCCATCTCAGTATTTTAGCAGGTTCTGTTACATTTGACAAACTGTAGACTTGAAGGAGTGATCCAGAGGGGACATCAGCCTGAAGTCAAGCACTGCAACACCACATTTTTTGTTTGTTTGTTTTGTGGGTTTGTTGCCTTTTTTTCCACAAAATCTGTCAAAATGAGCTCTGTCTCCACTGGTGTCTTCCAACATCAGATAACAACACCTGCTTCAGTAAGACAACACCTGCCTAAATGCCTGCCTCATCACTTGGATCGTTAGCCTCCTTTCTGACATGTTATTAGCTTTATTACAGCTCTGACTTCTAAAGGTGATCATCTGAGACTTGTTCACCTTTCAACAGGCACAAAAACACTTCCAGTAGAATCTCGGGATGCAAGGCATTAGGTAAATAATGTAATTGTTTCATTTTAGTGGTTAAAGAAATGTGCCTGCTTATGCTAGAAAGCTTTTCAAATTTTTTGGTTCTGAGTAGAACAGAAACTGGCGCAGAGTGAATCCGAGAAGAACACTTCTACCCCATCTCCCCCTTACCTTTGTGTCTACATGCCAACTGGTCTCAGACTGCCTGAAAAGTCAGTTTTGCTTTCACACAATTTGCTGTGTAATGGCAAGATTTGCTGTACATATACGCTTACTCCACTTACACCAGCTTGTTGATGAAAATAAAAAATTATCCTTGAGGCGCAGACAGGAACTCTGTTATATGATGCAAAAGAAGCAATCTTACAGTCCTGACCACAGACATGTAAATATCTCAGCCTGCTGGAAATAATTTGGTTTTTGCTCTTTACATCTTCTTTCCTTTCTGATCTTCCTTTTTTCCTTTTTGTCTGACTAAGATGAAATCATGGAATGTAAGAAAAAGAATCAAATCCATCTAATTCATCCTTCCAAATCACAAAATTATATTACACCATATTATGTTTTCCCAGAATAAGCATGATAAAACATTCACCACTTTAGCACCCAATTGTTTTTACTTCAAAGTGCTGTTGTGGACATCTGCATAGTAAGAACAGCAGTAATCAAGACAGTGACAGTCAGTCTCTCCCCATAGCTGGGTTTACTTTTCACACAGTCATTGTCATGAGACCACACCTCTCTTTCTAGTGTATAGCCATACAATTTCTCTGGCTTCAGTCACTATTGTTTCTTGATAATCTTTTGCCTATTCATTCTTTTTCTTTTCTATCCTTTTTTTCTATCTTATTTTCTATCTTCTTTCTTTCTTTCTTTCTTTCTTTCCTTCTTTCTTTCTTTCTTTCTTTCTCTTTCTTTCCTTTCTTTCTTTCCTTTCTTCCTGTCTTTCTTCCTGTCTTCCTTCCTTCCTTCCTTCCTTCCTTCCTTCCTTCCTTCCTTCCTTCTTTGTTTCCTTCCTTTCTTTCCTTCCTTTCTTTCCTTTCTTTCTTTCTTTCTTTCTTCCTTTCTTCCTTTCTTCCTTTCTTCCTTTCTTCCTTTCTTCCTTTCTTCCTTTCTTCCTTTCTTCCTTTCTTTTTCTTTCTTTCTTTCTTTCTTTCTTTTTCTTTCTTTCTTTCTTTCTTTCTTTCTTTCTTTC
>CM021763.1:71877189-72098040 GCA_011075105.1 Heteronetta atricapilla
TTTTTTAAGTGGGAAACTTGGCATATCTTAGCATCAGCTAAAAATATTGTAACGGCCTATTTCTGCATCTGAAAAGTCCACGGAAAACAACTGGATTGATCAAGCTAGCGCATGAGAAATGGAAAAAACAGACTGTGCACAAGATGCTGTTTTTCACTGCCAGTTCCAAGGTCCTAGAAATGGCTGCATATGTAAACACGGCTGCTTGCTGTAGATCACTCCTGTGTAGTGAGGCAAGCAGCACATGGTGCTGTACCAATTTAAAACGTGCCAAGATGAAGGCACCAGCACCAGCACACAAACACAAAGCTAGTCATGCAGAAGATTACCAAACAATACTAACTAGAAACTGAAATATGAACCCTTTTTATTTAAAGTAATAATTCCTTGTTTCTGTTTACTTCGTTGTTTGCATTTGTTACTTTACGAACACAAATTTATCTTAGCTGTGGTTAATATTGATGACAGAAGAAAATCCAAAGGGATTATATATGGACTCTATACATGGGCCACTCTAAAACCATACCACATGCAGAACAAGGCAACTCCCATCACAGGTAAAATTAGCAAAATTTTTAATAACAGTGCAATCAAAACAGGCAATGACAAACTCCAAATGAAGTGCCACATCAGAGGACTTTCATATTCCTCAAACAATCCTTGAGGGTGCTAAACAAGCAACCTACATGGCTGTAATTTATTTATTTATTTGTTTATTTTTCCCGAGGGATAGGCAGCTTGTATCACAGGATTTGAGCCTGTCTTCTCAGAAAGAGAAAAGAAATGAGGAAAACTTCACTACCACCCTTCCTCCCTCCAAATGATCATGCTGATGTTCTTTCCCTCCAAATTCTCTTGTCCTTCTAAAACTCTCTTTTCCTATTTCTGCCATTCTGTTATTTCAAACCGGAACCATTTCAGTCCAAACATCCCATTCCCCTGCCTCTAGCCAGGGAAAAGCCTCTCTTGAACATATTCATCCTGCAGCCAGAGCCCATCAGACTTCCCCTGCTGTGTTTCACACCTTTGTCCCATTCAGGTGGGAAGAGCCACAGCAAAGAACCAAAGAGACCTGGGCCACCAATGCCTAAGGCTGCTCATTCCCTAAGACTCTCCACATTTTCTTAAGTGTTCAAGGAGGAATGAACTGCTTGGCAGTGGTGGACTTCAAATCACCAGAATTTAAATCGAGTCATAATTTTTTTTTCCCCTCCAGATAACACTCTGTTCAGTGGAAAAATAATGTACGGGTCTGATCATATAATCCCTGAGGAAATTTCTCAATGCCTTTATGGCATTTTATTTGAACACAGATTTTTAAAGAGCTAGGTTGATGATAAAGTCAGTGATTTCAGATAGCTATGTTGACTTAAAGGAAACTAAACATTCAAAGCACAGTGTTTCCACAGAAACCCTGCTTAATAAAGTGTATCACTTGAAGGATCTATCTTTTCACTTTCAAAATCTTGCAGAAATATTTGTCGCATAGGTTCAAAAGGTGTTTCAAAGGGTAAGTTTCAAGTTTGGCTCTGTTTTTTATGGGGTAGGTGAATAATGTCCATAAATTCTCCAGCTGATTTGCAGGCTAGAGTCACGTACGTGTGCATATACAAAAGGCTGCAAGATTGCTGCAGGTTTCATGACTTAGCATTTCTATCGTTTTATAATTTCTAAGCTCTGTACAAATATTTCCTTCCATTAAACAATTACTCCAGATCTTGAAATGGTTGTATGTCGTTTGTTTTTGAGGTTTATTTTGTGTTTTTGCTTGTTTGTTGTTTGTTTGTTTTTTCCAGGTTTAATTTTTTTAACTCACTCTCACACACATACACTTATTCCTGTTAAGATCAGTAGCATAAGTGACTGGAAATTTCAGAGCTCTTTCATGACTGAGCATTGTGCATTAGCAAAATGGAGGAAAACATTTTATTAAAAAAGCATAGGCTTAAGATGTTTGTACTTGGTGCAGATTTTGTGAAGGCGATTTATCTTTCAACAGTGACCCCTTCTGGCAAGCACGGGTAGTTTGTTCATGCGGAGCACACCGAACTGAAACTGTCATTTCTGTTATGAGGTACTTTGCTTATAAAAATTATTACTTTTCAGTCATGACTTGAGGACTGTAAGTGGAAAAGGAATTCTGCCATAAAGGCCCAGCTTCCTTCCTGACCGTGCTTTATTAAGACATCTCCAAGAACTCTTGAGCTTTTAAACACTGAATGTCATTTAACCAAGATCAATGCCTCTTAGCAGAGCTGCATTACTTAGAGAATATGAATCGATGTGCCGTTCTGTGCTAAGTATAGAAAAGACTAGAAGTAGGGGTCTTTGGCAATAAGACCTGCCAAACAACTCATTTTCTTTCTGAAACTGAAATACTGAAATCTCCCATTCCCACAAATTCATTCCTCCCAACCTCAGTTTCGCTTCTTTCTTTCTAAGTTGAGAACCCTAATGTCATTTAAAAGTTTCATGAGTTATTTCAAGGCATTTGATTGTAGTGATCTGTGTTGTAGAGCTTTCATTCTCTAATCTGAGGTATTCTTCTAATTTAACATGCAAGGGCTGGTGGTTTTTAAGCAGAGAGGTTATAATCCCAGCATTGAAATGAAGTTCCAGTTAAACATAATATACAACATAGCCAGAAATTAAAGTCCTGTGTAGATTTGTTGTTGCCATAGTTTTCATTTTTGGAGACTGCTAACTTGTCTTCTAGGCATGCCACCATTTCATTTCACTTGATAAGCCTTTAAAATTTGTGCCTTATTAGATGAAGAATTCATTGTTTCTTCTGCAGTGGCATGAGATATTCTGTCATATTCCTTTGAAAAGTGACAATATTTCTTCATTAGCACATCTTTGCTTCCTCGGTGCTGTTCTAGCATTTCATTCCACTTTTTGCTTGTTTGGGTGTTTTGCTGGTAGGGGTGGAGGGCCTGATCTCATTAGATGTGGTTCCAGTGGGAACACTTTATCGTTTCTAATATTGTGGTGCCTCTTTTCCTTTTACACACTGGAATACACCTGTAAAAACATCACGCTTAGCAGGAGCTGGGGTGTATTTAGTCCATTCCCTTGCTCTGATGCTTAAGCAACACCACCACAGTCACTGCCCCAGATTACACAGCCTCCTTGGGTGGTTCATTCCAGGGTTGGATAACATCAGAAATTACTCCTGATGTCCAAGCAGATTCTCCCTTACCACTGCTTAATGCTGACACCCTCCTGTCCTGCTCTTCATGGATGCAGAGGAGGTATTTCCACTGTGAGGCCTACTCACCTCAGCTCAGCTCACTGTGGTCTTCCTGCAGTCACACCCACTGTGTCCTAGACTCAGTTGCTGGGGTAAGGCTGCGTAAGACTCCCTGCTGTGCCTTAGCAAACTTTGTGAAGTGACTATTACAGCCACACGTCTGGGAGATGAGAGAGCCAGGCAGCCATGTGCACCATGGACACAGCGGGCACCCCTCCGGTGGGAAGTCTGGAGCCACAGGTTTCTTTCAAGTTGTGTGGGTTTGTCATTACAGAAACAGCTGTGATGATCCTCCCCACGTGAGGGATTAATGTTTGTTACCATCTTTGAACTCTGATCCTTTCATATTTCTGTCTCTGCCTCTTCTGAGTTGCTGCAGCGAGTCAGGGGGACACTGGAAGTTCTCCTTTTTGTCTCCCATGTGGATGCCAGACCCTGTCTCTGGGGTCTAGACGGTTTTTCTCCTGTGGCAGCTGCAATCAGAGGCTACAAGCACAGCCAGGTGTTATCAGGTGGATGTGAAAGGTATCACAGCTTTGCTGGGGGTCAGGATGATTAGGGAAGTAGTGAGAACATGATAGGTGGAAGGCTTTTAACTGAGGCCATGGAGGAGGAATCTGATGGGAAACATTGCATATGACCCTGAGCAGAAGCTGCTAACATGGCTGAGACTGAGATGGGGCAGGAGGGCTGGGAAAGCTGCAACTCTGAAAGAACAGCCTGAAATGGAGCTATCTGAGACAAGTGATGGGACAGGATGGGAAAGGAAGAACTCCTGGTACTCCTCTCCCAAACATACCAGACAAATTCTGTAAACTGACTGGACCCCATTAAGAACAACTGAAGTCAGGGGGAAAAAAAAAAAAAAAAAAAAAAAAAAAAAAAAAAAAAAAAGAGTCCTCTTTTTTCTTGGAGTTTTACAAGCGTTGAGATGGTTGCTCATAAACTACAGGCAGTTATAAAGAGGGAGTGGATAGAGGTATGTTCTCCCTTTCTCAGTTACAGCAGGATTTGCTTTTCTCTGGACTCCTTGAGGACTGAATTCATCTACTGGAAAATAGGAAGGGTAGGATCTCCTGACACCACCTTTAAGTGCTGCCAAAGTCTATTATGTAGCTTACTTGTGCATGATAGACCTTCATGGTCATTTTGCCCTCCACTGAAGTTTATTCCACAACAAAAGGCACATGGGATTGGCAATGTGTAAAATACTGGGGAATCCTCCTGATGTATATTTATCTGAATGTTATTATGTCATGTACCTCTGCTACAACTTTCCCAAATTGTAACATCTGCTGAATTTTGAAATGTAACCCAGTGCTCTCTGGAGCATTAGAGAAAATATTTACAGTATCTCCTGAGCACCAAGAGTTTTGTTCTAGCATATGCTTTGTTTGCTTTGAGGTCCACTAGCTTCTCTGTTTAGGATCTCATTCTTTTTTCTCTGTTCTACTTCAAAAAGACAGTAAAAAGAAAAAAAAGAAAAAAGAAAAAAGTAAGAGTCAGAATAAGTTTGAAACATTCAAAAAATCAGACTGGATGTTATTTTAATTGTAATGTCTTTTCTGTGTTTTATTGCTAAATATATGAAATATATGAAGATCCATTTTTTCTGTTTCCTTCTCATAGTAATTACATTAGACTTTGGAACATAAGAACTTTTAATGGAAAATCTCTAGAGAACAACCATGACCAGAAAATTTTGTACTGCTGCATTCTCACAAGTGAAATGCAAAAAGAGGTGAACCCAATCATCGTCATTTTGCTCCAAAGTTACCTTTCAAAGTCTTTATCTTCAGGGTCTTTGACAGTCAATAGTTTTTTATCAAATACAAACAAAAATCCTATGTAACGGAAAAGTACGTATTGTTAACACTACAGATTTTTGTCACTGTTACGTTTCAGTGTTCCAATCCTGCAGTATGATTTAGGTACCCAGATGTCACAGCAACATTTGTCAGCTTAAGGTGAACTATAAACATGAAAAAAATGTTTCTTAAAAGAACTGACCCTGAAACTTTCGATGTCATGTGTCATGAATGCTCAGCCAAATCAGAGGTGAAACACAGATGACAAGACAAAATTGCATTTTACCAGCACTCTTTCTCTCTTCCTTGTGCAAAAAGACCACTGTAATTGTTATGCAGTGAGTGGGTTTATAGGTGGTTCTACTTAAAAGAACACCTCCAAGGGATACTCAGGTTTCAAACACTGAAAGTTATGATCTTTTCTCCTCTTTCGAGTTTTGCCTCTGACTGTTTTCAGATGTGTTATACTTCTGTCTCTTTGATTCTTTTTCTGCATCAGCCTACAATGGAACATGGTGAGCCTTTTAAGAATATGTCTAGCTGACCAGTCACTATCAGGTTGCAATTTCACCAATGAATCTGTTTAATCAAGTTATCTGAGGTGAAGAAGATACTTGAGAAACCTTGCAGGAAAGGCAGAGAGATTTGTTATAGCTTCTCATGCTATTCTTAAGTTCATAAGAGCAGAGTAACTCAGGTCAAGGAGGGAAATCAGTGAACAAGAAATAAGTCACTGAAGTGGCTCCATCAGGTTTTAAGTGTGTACTCAGATGCAACGGGAATTGTGCATCATCCCAGTCATGGCAGCATGGAAATCTTTCTAAAGTTTATCACATTCTTATCTGATATCCTGAACAAGGGTCATCTGCTGATATAAAGCTTAAGGCCTTGGTCTGCAAGCTCCCATCTTCCCTACACATCTCCATATATATCCTCTATAGATGTTTAAAGGGTTTGTTGTCTTTATTTTTGCCTTTAAAATAAAAATAAAAAAACTGGTATTCATTTCTTTACCTTCCCTTAATATTACAGTCATCAGTGCTGTTGCAAGATGGCATCTTTCTTTCTTACACCCCTTATGCAGACAGTCTTCAGAGTCTTCTCCAGCCAGAGGAGCCCTCTCTCCCCACACCTGCCCAACATCGGTGCTCCACAGTGCACAAACACGCAGGTCCCTGAGGCACTGCCCCTGCACCCGAGCACAGCTCCAGAAACCCCACCAGCTCCACTCCCACTGCCTTCTGCAGCTCAGCAGGGGTTGCAGTATGAGCTGATAGAGTAATAGTCATTCCCTGAAGAGGACTATGGATTTTTTTTTTTTTTTTTTTTTTTTTTTTTATGCATAAGTAAGACTGAAACCACCTGCCTGTCTGTATAGAAACAAAAAAAAAAATTGGAAAGGACTATGCCAGAACTTGTGAATGGATACCACACTGTTCTTTGACATATGCTGGATGTCACATGGAGTCCTTCAGGGAAGAAATCTGTTCTTCCCAAAGGGTCTGAAAGGCAACTATCAAGCCCAGCAGTTCAGAAGCCACAGCTTTCTTGTACAATTTTGGTCATGCAACTTCATCTTCATAGCTCTCCCTTGCACCTCTGCAATTTGCGCTAACTCCTGAGCTCAGTGATGGAGAACCATATGCAAGAAGCCCAAAGAAGCTCAGCATGTTTAAACCAGCAGAAAAGTGCTTTAAGCAAAGATGTGATTCTCTGTAAATACATTAGGGTAAGCACCAGGGAAGGATAAGGACTATTTAAGCTAATGGATGATGTTGTGAGCTATTATGGCAGTCTGTTTGCAGACTTCTGGAAAAACTTCCCTTTATATTCCCTTCACTTCTGGAAAGATTTCTCTGTCAGCATGGGGTTAGAAATCATCCCCTCTCCTTCTTTTCTTCCTCAAATGAAAGATTTCATTCTTGTGTGCAATTCTGCAGCAGGTGGTCAATGCAGAAAGTAGAACAACTGAGGAATTAAGAGAATGATTAAACCAAGTATCCTGCTATTAAGTCATTCTGCGAATCATACCTACTGTATGATAATACACAGCAGAGATCTTTTTAAACCATGAAATTTCATAACACATCCCAGTCCCACCACTGCAGTACCTCTGGGATGATCAGCCACACCAAAATGTTTCTATGGCTGAGAGCCACCAGCCACACAGCCTGGAGGCAAGTGATCTCCAGAACAGCTCCCAGGCAGGAGGTGTCAGCTGTTTGCTGTGGCTCCCATTGCCCCACTGCGTGTCAGGACTGAGCTGGGTATGAAGGGACTCTATAAACAGAGCTGGGTGACAGTCTCAGCAGCCCCAGGTGTCTGCCTTTCCCCAGTGGCATGTTGGGGCTGCTCTGTTGCCCTTCTGCCATCACAGTTCCCCTTTTCCACATGACATTCCAGGAAGGGTACCACATTTCTCCCCAAAATTTTACAAGCTATAAAAAAGTCCATGTTACTCATAAAACTGTATGTCATCACTATAGCACCACTCAATCAAAGATCCCTGGGTGCTTTTTAAAGTACTAATTCACTTTTAGCATTTTAGGGCTGTCAGTGCTTCTTTTATAGCCAAACTGAGCAGCTGCCCTTACAGAAACAGCGCTGAGCATGGTACCTACAGTTCTGGTTGACTTCTGGTGCCACCGAGTGGTCCTTCAGTCAAGAAAGCAGCTTGGCTGGGATTACACTGAAGCAGAGCTATGAGCAGACAGCTTCCAGCTCCTTGCAGGGCTGGTACCTTTGTGCTACATTCACTGCTTTGTGTAGTAATGGTAAGGGTGGTGCCTGGGTTTGGCTAGTTATTGATACTGTGCACACTTGAAAACATTAGGAACACAGGATTTACCCACAGGTGCATAAGATGTGTCTCAGAAGAGAAATGACACCCTCCTAATAAGTAAGAGCAATTAAGTGCAGAAAAAAATAAGCCACGTAACTGCTAACAAGATCATTGGAGCAGTCATTAAAACAAATTAAAACTGTCTACATCAACACCTAACTAATGGTCGGTCGTCTTCTTTTTGTATTGTGCCTCTGCAGACACACCCTGTTCTAGAATGTTTGCTGATTCCTGCTAAAGGTGATGTAATAATACCTAATTTATATATTGATTAACAATTACCTTGAAGTTTATTGGCACCTTGAGGAGAGACAGTGGAACGCCACACAGATATGTAGGGTCCATTAAGCCCACATCATACTAAATATTAGAATTAAAAACTGGGGGGGTTCAGTTTTGCTGGGTCAATGTCACAACCTGGACTCTGGAAAACTGTCAGTTCCACAGCAGTTAGGGTACAAAGTATTATTCCAGACACTAACAGCCCCTGCTCAACTGTCCCTGTTTACTTCAGATTAGAAAAACAATTGGGCTTATTCTGGTTATCAAAAATTACTCTGTTCTCATGCCTCACTACATTAGCTTCAGTGCAATTGAGAATCCTCCATCTTCCCCTACTGCTCTCAGCATTTGTCACCCCAGTGTGCCTTCACTGCTGGCTCCAGGAAAAGTGCCCTTCTTGTCCCTGTCCCTGTCCATGCCTCTAGACCCTGTCTCCAGACACTGGCTTCTGTACCAGAGCCCCCCTCCTTGCCCCTTAGGGGACTCACTCACAGGTGGGAGCAGTGTCATTCAGCAAAGGTGGTGAATGCATTTTCTTTCCCAGAGGAATGCATTACCACTGAACACCCAGCTATCACAATGTCTTTACTAATGCCTCTCTGAATAGAAAACAACTAGAGGTGGAAAAATAACATGTAGTAATATAAATGAATAGTCCTCCCTTTTTGCCTAGTTTCCTGTGGTAATTACTAAACTTTTCTAAATTAATTTACTGAGGTCTTCATATCCTCTACTATGCATTAAGCTTCATTATTACAAAATATTACAGATCTTTTATCATCTCTGACTGCTTGTTTTCAGTTTAACAAGAATAATAAAGGGACCGATTGCTGGGAATGAGACAGGCATACACAATGTTCTTAAGCTTACTAATTTTCACTGTGCACCGAGCATTATCCAGACTTCCTCGTCAGCTGACAAATGTCTCCACTGATCTTTTTCCCTGTCCTTTCTCAGGGGAGGACGAAGCATATTCTCAGTTTCTGAAGAACCTCACAAGCAGAGCATTCATTTACCCTTCTGGCTTTTGTAAGCTCCTTCCAGGTGTTTGACAGGCTGATGGGAGGCTGGTGGTGGCTGCTCCCCTGGGAATCAGAGCAGGGAAGGGCTGGTGACCACAGCCAGGGAATCTCAGGTGGCACCGCAGTGATGAGCAAGGGCTGCAGGGCAGATCTCGGTATCAAGGTGAAGCACACATCAGCGGATTTCCAGACATTTTCAGCTCCTCTGTAACTTGAGGTCTCAGTCACAGCGGCTTTGGGGTAAAAGAGGGGTGCTCATCAGCTTCACACAAAGAATCAGGATGCAGAGGTTTGCCTGCTGACAGAATTCAGGAAAAATAAAAATAAAAAACATTAAAAAAATAAAAAAAGCAGCCTTAAAGATGGGTACATGTTCCTTGACAATAACGCCTTTTAAGAGGGGCATGTAATGACGTAATGGGTCCTCTAGGATTTGTAATGAGGTAGGTTCAGGGCACCAAACAGCCCCCACTTAAAAAATCGGTGCACAAGCACTACAGGAAAACAGCGGCAAGTATCTGACACAGCAGACAGGATCTACCAAAGGGCAAAGTCGATTATAGCCCGTAAATTTTTCTTTCTTCTCTGTGAAATGGTCAGTATAATAGAAAAATTGCACCTTGCTCCCTCAGTATGCTATCGAAACTGTGAGTTGTGTCAAAAGCATAGGTGCAAGGCCAGATTGCTGCTTTCATTAAAATCCTCCCATTGTATAGCCTTTTTTTTTTTTTTTTTTTAAACGACTAAAACCCATTCACCACTACGCCTTCACTCCTATGTTCATTTTGACATATATAATTTAATTTTTTAAGATCATTCACCATGGATAAGTTGTGAGACAGGCGGGGGACAGACTCCCTGCAGTAATCACTGGGTTTTACTGCAGTAATTTTTCTCAGTTCTCTGATCTCTTAGATTTCAAAAGCAAGGTCACAAACTTTATTTTTTTTCTCAACTTCTGTTTCTAGTGATTGCAGTTTCATTACCTCCTCTTTGTCTTGCACAATGTGATGGATGTTTTAAATACAGGAAGGCTATATATGAGTAAAGAAACCAAAAGGAAAAATGCCCAACCATGGATAAAGTAGATCTTGAGTTAGACTTTTTTCGTAAAGAAACAAACAAACGTTTAAGCTGCAGCTTGATTCTTCATAGTTCCTCCAAAATCCTTCCTTTTCTGAGCTAACTGTATTTTTTATAGTTTGTGATAACCTTATGTATCCACTTGTATCTGGCTGGAGGTGCTTTTGTTTGTTTATTTTTCTATCTTGATAACCTCAAGTCAATGCAAATAAGAAGGAAGTCTGATGTTTAAAAGGCTTTCAGAAAAGAAATGTGTGGGAAATGAAACTGATGGACATTAAGAGGATATTTTGTGTCTGACAGGATGAAAAATTTAGAAATTAATATTGGGACATTGTTTTTTTTCATTGTATTTCATGACTGGGTTGCTCAGTTTATGGCTAGTCATGTACCCTATTCAAGAAAAAGGTCAAATAGGTCAGTGAGCAAATAACTGAAGGAGCTTCTAAATAACAGCCAGCAGTTAAGGACTCTGCAAGCAGTTAAGGAATAAGGACTACAAATAAGGGAGAACAAGCTTTGAATTCACTTGAACTGCTGCTAGATGGGAATAAAAGAAGAAATGCTCAAACACTGATCACTTAAAGAAGAGATCGACTAGCTGGCCTGGATGTGCAATAAACTGAGTGGGGTCACCAGTCTCTCCAGAGTCCACCCGCCCTCTGTTTGGCCACACATATTAGAACTGCATGCCCCATCCTGAGGCCTGCAAGCTGGCTCTATCACCAGGACTGCACGTTTCACTGGTGATGGTGAATATTTTGTAGTTTAAAAAACACTGTGATACTGTGATGCTAGTGTCCTTGTAGCTTTATTTGAATGCGTGACTTTTTTCTTCTCTGAATAAATTAGGTATTATTTTAAGAGACAAAACCTCGGCCTTTTAAAGGCTAAGATTTAGCTTTATTTTATTTCCTTCTGCTGCACTGTGCAATTACTAAGGAATTTGTCCTGCAGAACTTTTTCTCCCCTTTGAGTAAGGGGAGGAAAAGTTCTGCAGGACAAATTCCTTAGTAATTTCCTCCCCTTTGAGTAAGGGGAGGAAAAGTTATTACAATAGCTGTGAAGGCATTTAGGAAGGAGATTTTTCATGTAACTTGAGCACTGAACTACTGCTGGCTTTGAAGAAGTCTCCCTTAGTGACATGCTTTGGCATCTGTTTTAATTCTGATTGCTGACATACTGGTGAAGATTTTGCTTCCTTTCATTGTTTTCTCTAGGGAGCTTCCAGAGAATATATAAAAAACATATATATCTTCCTCTTACAATACTTGCGAGATGGATAGTGCTAGCAGCTCCTGTATCCTTTCTATACCTCTAGTCAGCTCTATTAAGAATACATTTGTTTAGTCTTTGGGAAAAGAAAATATATTTTTTTTTACTGCCATCCTGAGGAACTGGTTATTTCTCTGCACCACACTGGGATACTGCCTTCAGTCACATCACACTAGAAAGCACCCATGTGGTTTTTTTGCATTAAGATGCAAGGAGATTAAAGTTATATATTTCATTTAAGGTGATGTTTAGTTTTGGATGTTCCCAGTCCATGGTGTTTATGCCCAATTAGATACTCAGGAGGGCTTATTGTTTCAAGTGCTTTCAACTGGCATCAGAAGAGTAATGTTCTTTTTTTTTTTTTTTTTTTTTTTTGTTAGAACTACCTAAGATTAAAGCAAGCCTAAGTCACTGCGAGTCATCTGAACAGTGAATCACAGGCTCCATGACAAGTTTCTAGACATAAGTATCAGGCACTCTTTCGGAGCTCTCTGAAAGGTAAGGATGTGTGTTTCATCGCTAAATGCAAATATGTGTCAAAAATACATCTGTGGGATAGGAATAGCACTGAGTGTTACCCATATTCACTGCCACACCTTTGGTCTAAATATATAGAAATAAATGAGCTATGCCAGATCGTGACTAAACTACACACACAACAATGTGGTTGCTGTTGTCCTTGTGTCCATTTAAAATAGGACTTTCACACAACATCTAAGGGTAACTGAGCTGCACTAATCCCCAACACCTTTTTAAAAGTACAACATTTCAACTGCATTTGCTTTTTTGCTCTTTCAATCTCTGTTTGGGCACTGCTGGTCTGAACTTGGGTGACGTATATATGGCATGCTTTTGGACATGTGCAGGCTTTTGTGTCTTTTTCCAGATGTCTGTCTTAAGTGATTCTGTCACAACAAGGTCCAAACATAGGAGAGCTATGTCATACTAACCAGGATTAGCCCACAAGGTGGGCAAGAAGAAACCCATGACTCCAGAGCAATGTTTCAAGAACATTGACTATAATCCTGGCTGTATCCTTCTAAGAATGGCATGAGCAGGAGGTCAAAAGAGTTTTCCTTACACTAATATAGATGGGCATGCTGCATTACTCCTGTCTTAGAGAAAGATTAAGTTTGTCATGGACAAAGCAGAGATTTGTGACATCTAGAGACTCAGAGTGCACTAATTAGGATATAGAATCATAGAATATACCAAGTTGGAAGGGACCCATAAGGATAATCAAGTCCAAGTCCTGGCACTGCACAGGTCCACCCAAAAGTTTAGACTATGTGATTAAGTGCACACACCATGTGCTTCTTAAGTGCCTCTTAAATTGAGACAGACTTGGTGCAGTGACTGCTTCACTGGGGAGCATGTTCCAGTGTGCAACCACCCTCTCGGTGAAGAACCTCTTCCTGATGTCCAGCCTAAACCTCCCCTGCCTCAGCTTGACACCATCCCCGCGGGTCCTATCACTGGTGATTACGGAGAATAGGTCAGCGCCTGCCTCTCCACATTCCCTCATGAGGAAGCTGTAGACTGTGATGAGTTCCATCTTCGGCCTCCTCTTCTCCAGGCTGAACAGGCCCAGTGACCTCAGCTGCTCCTCACGTCTGCCCCTCCAGGCCCTTCACCATCTTTGTCGCCCTCCTCTGGACACTCTCAAACAATTTAACGTCCTTTTTGTACTGTGGTGCCCAGACCAGAACTGCACACAGTACTCGAGGTGAGGCCACACCAGTACAGAGTAGAGCAGGACAATCACTTCCCTCGACCGACTAGCAGTGCCGTGCTTGATGCACCCCAGGATACGGTTGGCCCTCCTGGCTGCCAGGGCACGCTGCTGGCTCATATTCAACTTGCTGGCAACCACAACCCCCAGATCCCTCTCTGCGGGGCTGCTCTCCAGCATCTTGTCCCCCAGTCTGTACATATAGCCAGGGTTGCCCCATCCCAGGTGCAGGACCCAGCACTTGCTCGTGTATATAATTAACATTAGCTTGCTCTGAACCCGATGCAAGCATATGAAAAAGTGTAACCAGTGTAAATATTTTGTGCCATTGTGACAGCATTGTCATACACAGCATGTAAGCATTTTACATAAGTGTCTGAGCAGTGTGACGAGGTGAGGGGGGAACATGTATACTTATAGTTGAATGCAGGAAGCACATTGCTAGGAAAAAAATTGCCAGACCATGTAAATACAAAAGACTGCAGTAGGCAGGACATCTTGCTACATACAGAAGAAGGACAGCTGTCAAAGCCAGACAGAAGAAGAGCAGCAAGAGAATCAGATGTGATCTCTTGTTCAGGAGACCAACGAGCATACAGACATCAGGTAGGACAAGGAGAGATGGAGAAGACAGGAACACATCTGCTCGGGCTCTCCTCATCAAAGAGCTCCTGGGCCTGGTCACCTTGATCTCTGGCCGCCGAGGGCCCAGACCATGCGGCATCAGCCTCAAGGTACTGCTTACATACATGTGATTCAGGGTAGCAGAGCAAGGACAGTTTTACATATGTAGTAAATATGATTAATACCGTAAGAACCAACCATTAGCACAAAATGAGTTGTTAATGGATGAATTTAATAAAGGCTTTTGAGTTTAAATTAGCCTGCTTAATCAGTCTGCTAAAAATTCCCATCCCAATGATCACTAATTCCCTGATATATATAAAACAAATTTAGTTGTGAGATTACCGTCTTTTTAGCTTTAATGGTCGCAAAGCAAAAATGTGAACTATTATCTTTTATGTCAGGGTCCTTGGTTATAAACTTTAATTCGTCTTGCTCTGAGGGTACTGTGTCTGAACCCTACTGGGTTGTGTGCCTCTTCCCAGTGAAAATAGTTCAACACAGTCTACTCATATAGCACATGAACAACCAGAAAATGCCAAGTTGACTGAAGCATCTGTAACTACTGCAGATAGATGAGCAGGTAACTTTTCATTCTAATCTGACTGCATGTTTACAGAACATGTCCTTCTCTAGTATGAGATGGCCCAGGTCCACAGCAGTCCATCTGGCCCAGGCAAGGTACTGGTCCCACCCAAGAAAGTTAACATACAATTTGACCTGATCTTGGATTCTGTCTAGGAAAATGTACTTATTTGATGAAAAGTGTAACAACTAATATTCTACCTGTCTGTGTTATTTTTAAGGTGCCACTGCTTATGTATCTCGTATGGAATCTGCTGTCAACAAATGTCCTACCACATGAATAATCACCTGTAATTTTGCAAAAGCATACACTTTAACAGCCCTGGAGTTAGAGTGGAAATATGTGTATCTTGCTGTCTTTGGCTTTACAAATATGTAACTAGGATTTCACCTCTTCTTCCCATTCTACTGTTATTTGTCTTATTATTTTTTTTCTCTTAGCTTCTGTTCATAAATTTCAAACCAAATTAGTACTGATTGAATTACAGCAGCTTTGTGTTCAATAAGCAGTGCTGTCCATCTGCCTAACACATTTGTTTTGTATATCTTTTGTTCAGCATCACATCTTCTTCAGTTTGGTGTCAGGACATAACCTTGCTACTCCATGTCAGATGCTGCTGTTATTACATTTCTGTATCTGATGCTGTAACCGAAAGCCTTCTCTGCCTAAATGCTGTGCTTTGTCTGGACAGCTGCTCAAGCATACCTATAACTCCACATATGAATGATGTTGTCATTTTCACTTAAAAATGTATAAAAAAATTTAATGATACTCCAGTATGATACTACCAACTAGGAAGTATCATAAAATATTTAATAACACGCTCGAAGTTCAATTAAAAGTACCCACGTTACTTTGGAGATTGAAATAGAACAATGATATAAAAGATCCCCAAATCAGGTTTCTGTGAAGTTAGGCAATAGAAGCAGTTAGGCAATACCTGGTAAAAGAGTGTTTATTTGAGTTTAGAAGCTGATTACGCTGTTCCTCTGTACTGACTAAAGGGTCTTGGCTTCCCCACTTCAGGCTCCACTGATACTGCAGATACTTTTCTGTTCCTAAAATATGTATTGGTATATGTAATGTTGTTAGGAATGCACTTAGCTTCTCTGAGCATGCATTAAATGTAATTCTGTGAGACTTGACAGGTGTTTGTGGAATAAATCTCGTCACCTTGTGAGACACATGGCATTTTGTGTGGTCCTCAGTACCCCTGAGAGTTGGAGGCTGATCAGCATCGTCCCTGCTGCCTTCTTAAAATTTCCTCTAACCATTAGATATTTGGATCCTGTGGGATTGACATGCCCTTTCTCCTCTCATTGCATGCCAGAGCATCGTGTGAGGAGCCCAGCGACAGCAGGTCTCAGACCGGCTGGCTCTGCTGCCTGCTACATATGCTGGGGCTTTTGCACATTGCTAGGATGCCACATCTTCAGTTTACAGATGCACCACACCACCTCCCCATATAAGAAATGCTTCACTTCTTACAAAGCTAATTTAAAATCAACCTAAAAATAAGCCAGCTTGAAGTAAAAAAAAAATGCTTTTAATAATGGAGTTGAGGCAGGAGGTAGTTGGAGCGAATACTGGATGTGTTTACATTATGGTCATGTTCAGGTTCCTTGCTTCAGGCTGCATTCATCAGAGAAAACTTTCTGATGAAGCTGCTTGCTCTGGGCAGCCAGCTCAGCTCATTCCTCGGGGCACAGAAGTGTCCTGTTACAGGAACACACAGCCTCTGCTCTCTTTATGCAACTTCTCGACTCCCTGATGCAAAGTAAAATTTCTTCCTCCCACCTGGGTGGCTAAGGAAGATGCTTTTGCAGAGTGAAGTACCTTCATCTGTTGAGCATAGTATTTAGCATAATTTGCACACTGACAAAACGCTCAACAGAAATATTTGAATGGGAAAATGCAAGTGGCTCATTACCGGCTCTTGACTGAGATTAGACATGGACATAATTAATCACCGCAGGATGACATTAAGCTTCATGTGACTGACCTTCTTCACAATCTCTGAGAAAGCATAGCAATTACAAAATGTAGGTAAGAATATGGTGCTGCTTCCTGTCTTACTGACTTGTGTTCTTCACCTTTAGCATTGTTTACAATTTTTATTGTTTCTTCCATCAATAAAATACCGTAATTGACTTTTACGCATGTTCCTGCTTGTACAAGATAGTTTTCTCTGATGAACACATCAACGTTGGATTCATAGTCAGTATCTCATAATATGGCTATAGTACTTATGGATCAAGGGTCTTCAGAGTAAGGGTGGTCAAGGACAATAATTACAGGGTATACCACCTCTCACCATGCAACCTCAAATAGAGCAACCTTCATATCATCAGCACGCAAAACTCAGTCACTTCTGAAGCTAATCCATCAGCTGGTGAGTTCGGTTCCATCCCCAAAGATGCTGTCAGCTGTAACTGTAGCTATAACACCCTGGAAAACTTAGTGAGACCTACCTGGCTTTATTTGACAACTTGCTAAATGGCATTATGTTGCAATGATTTCTGGATTTTTGAATGAACTGATTTAAACTCTGTTTGTCTATTCCCTGTCAGGTATGCTGGAAACAGCTGATACAGTGAGTTGTTTTGGTGTTTATTTTGAACTTACATTCTGAAATATACTCTGGAAATGAAACCATTCTCTTTGGAAGAGGTTGAGTAATATTCATGCCTCAAAACTGATTGAAATGGCATTTCACAATGAAAGCACACAACTTGGTCACTGTCAACACACATCTTTAGGTTGGAGACAATGCCCAGTGGTGCTAGATGCTGGTGTTTTGACTCCTAGCCATCACAAAATTATGTTAGCCCTGCAAAACTCCACAGCAGGAGAGTAGCAGATGACAGCAGATAGACCACACCTGGCCTTTTGCTGAGCACCCTGAATGTCGGCAGAGCTGTACCTGCTCCACCAGGGTGGAAACCTCTTCACGTTGTGCCTTGATTGGGGTGGATGCCACCTGCCTCCTGCACAGTAAAGGGGATATCAGATGAAACCGCTGTGTTTCTCATAAATTACCTTCCTGCTATATTCATTGGAAGTGTGTAAGAGCTGTTAAAATCCAAGTGAACTTTACATAAAGACATCAGTCTGTGCCAAGAATTTGATTCACACGTGAACTGCTGTGGCAGAGATGCCAGTTCTTTGCAGTATTTTTGTTGTGCTGCACTCAAACTCCCATGGCATCTACACTGTAATTACACAGTTTCAAGCAACTGACAGTGGCAATGTTACTGAACAACCCTTTGACCAGGCAAGTATCTTGGCTTCTGTGTATTCAAAAAGGGCACTGTAGTTAAGAAGTCTCTGCTTATTGTATGGGTCTTTTAGCAGATAGGAAAGATATGAGCTCCTGGAAGTGCTCTGGCACTTGCTAGCAAAGATAATCTGAAATAATGCATTTTTGTTTATCCCTAGGTGAAAAGGATGCAGTAACCAACAGGTGAAAACAGACCATTCCCTGCTCTTTCAGCTGCATCGCAGCAGGACAAGTAGTGCACTCAAGTGACCCTAGCCTTGAATGAAGCCTGTGGGTGCCAGCCTCCATACAGCACCATCACCTACCTGTCTCCCTGATGTACCTCTTAGTAGCAGAGCTGCATTGAGCCCATTACCAAGAGACATGTTGTTTGCAGAGACTGTTAACTCCTGCTACAGATTCTGATCTCAAATAATTATTTTAATAAGGGAGAAGCTTGTTCCTTGCTACACTTGTTAAATGTACCAATAGAACACAGTAAACATCTGAAAAGGTGTCTTTCTCAAGTATTTAGCTAGCATGAGAAGTGCAGGTTTGGCCTTGCACTTCCTCTAAAGGGCATTATTCTAACAGGCCAAAACCCAGGGCAATTCTCTTGTCTTGTTTCAATAGCCATGATGACTGATGGATTGCATACATCTACAGCTTGTGAACAGCTACATCGCTTCCAAGGTCTCTAAAAACCTATTTATTTTTAAAGGCAGAATTTCGGATCTTACATGCTGACTGAGTTTGAATAACAGATGGAAATGAGCTTTTTAATCTTTGCACCCAATACCAGTTCGCTGCCTCTGCCATTAATAAATCTTGACAAAAATGAACTGGTGCTGGTAAAATAACCGTTCCTCATCCAACACTTCTTCCAGTACCTTTACTAAATCATCATTGTGACAATACCAGTGACTCCATAGATGCTTATTACTTCTCTGGAATTAGTTTCTTCATCAGCACCTGAACCTTAATTTCTCATGAACTAATATCTCATATTTCTAGCGGTTATTTCTGGCCAGAATACCAGCAGCTTTGACTTGCATATTGGAAATAAAACAATTACTAACCCTACCAGGGAAAGTGTACAGGCTCTATAGTTTGCTTGAAAATTTCAGACATATTGGACAACCTTCTGTGATGTCAAATGTCAGAGAAATCATAAATTCTTGTCACAAAGTGGCAAAGAGAAGTTGCTTTTCAGCTAGGGACAAACAAACAAACAAACAAAAAATATTTCAGATTCTCTTTGCTAGCAAGTGCCAGAGCACTTCCAGCAGTTCACATCTTTCCTACTCTTAGGTCTGTATTTTTAAGTCACCCTTTTAATGCTCCTTGGTTGCACTGCTATTTTCAGATATTATCCATGCTGCCTAGTCAGACAAAGCTCCCTTCTGACGTTCTACAGTTCTGCCAAAACAGAAAGTGTGAAGAGAGACTTGATTTTTCAGTTGTGTTTCTTCTTGCCTGTGAATAGGAAACAGACAGTGAAATGTTCTCCCTTGCCTCTATCTGAGTATTGCTTTGTATTTCCAAACCCCAAGCATTTCTTATTTTGGATGTGGTACTTCATGCCTATAACCAGTCTCTAGAAATTCAGAGCTTTCTCAGAATCCACTGATTTTTGCAATGAGGTGGAGACAGGAGGCAATTGTAACATTTTTATTGTACGCTTTGAGATGAATTAAACACACATCTATGCTTAAATATCACAGAATCACAGAATCACAGCATTTCTAGGTTGGAAGAGACCTCAAGATCATCAAGTCCAACCTCTAAATAAATATGAAGAGGTTTAATGAACAATGCATTCTACAGAGTCCTATGAGGAATGTGCAGAGGTGTGTCATGCCCTGGCCCCTTACACACGCTTGCCCCATCATCAATCCCATGAGCATTGGCACAGAGCACCTCAGCCCCCTGCTGTGTGCATCCCCAGCCCCACTGCCCAGGGGTGGTCCCTGAACAATCACATTGCACCATTGCTACAAGACAAGGCCCCAGCCCTGTCTTATCTCTTCAGCAAGGGAAACCCCAGTCCCTGACACTGAGTCCTTCTGTCTCTGGCATCTCTGCTCCCCCGGTTTAACCGTTTCTGCAGCCAGGCTTTCTTGCCCTCCATGCCTTATTCACAAATTTCTATTGATGAGTGGTTACAGTTTGAATTTCCCCTTTACATTATTAGACTAGCTCATCCACATCAAGCCACACAGCAAAGCAGCATTCAGTTTTAAAATGTCTGATAGGAATTCAAGTTCCAAGTGGAAAACGAATAGCATGTTACCTGAAACATGGATAAGAAACTAAGAATACAGCTATTCAGTAAGAATACAGGAAAAATTGTGAGCAGAGCATAGAATAGTTTGTGTTCTTTGGATCTTTTAAATGTTTACACAAGTAAATATGTTGGATGACAAATAACTTAGACTGTTAATATCAACAGGTAGGAGGTAACTGTAGTGGCAGGAGGAGTAGATGTCCAAAACTAAGGTTCTGAATTCTCAAGCACAGGACTAGTACTTGTTAGCTACAACCCCTATAGGCTTGTTGCAAAATGTAGTAAGACCTGCACTAATCAGATATGTGTACTGAATCCTCCAGTGAATAAAAAGACACATAACGTACATCAGGCAGAACCCTCAATTAAGAGACAGATCACATTGTGTTGGAGACATAATATTTAGTTGGAGAAATGCAGAAATGTAAAATTGGAAAAGTTCCTGGAAAGAGGGTAGATCCTCAGAAATGCATCTACAGAAACCTAGAGATGTTTGGGGACTTGTCCAGTAACACCCAAGATCAGCAACTGCAAGCAAATGGAAGGCACAAAATCAACACCTCCTTTATAGCTCCCCATGACCAACTCCAATCTGCCCAGTAGGATGGGAAGTTAAGACTGAATGTGACTTTGGGAAGTGAGCATGAGAAGGTGTGTGTGAAATAACAAAGGAGGACAATGTTGCCAACACCACCAGTTGTTAAAACCACAGAATCCAAACACAGCATATTTTCTCTGTAACGCTGACAGTAAGATGTGAAAATAAGGGAGAAATAAAATAACTAATAAAAATGTATTACTAGTTTATGTAGAGAGAAGCTTCTGTGAGACTGAAGCCAACCATAAACTGACACAAGTATAGCTGAACACTAAAACAAATATTTGATGAATTACAACACATTTTTTCAGTATCATCCAGAAAGACCTGCTCTCTAATATTTGAACATACCAAACAAGATAATCAAACCCAAAAGAAAAACAAAGAAAATAAATATTGAAGTCAAGACATAATGCCACAGATGCAAAGCATGATTCTGTTAGCAAGCTTTGTATGCAGCACAGGATCAAACGAAAGAGGTGCAGAGACCTACCAAATCTGTATGCCAGTCAAAATAATCATACACCTTACAAGGCAGTGTTGAATTGTGCCCACATTGTCGTTCTACTATAAAGCTGTCATTGACTGCTACAGTAAATAATGTCTTGCTCTGCCTCAAGGCTTACTTTTCCTCTCCTGGAAACCAAAAGAAAACTGTCACCACTGATTCCACTGGAGGTAAAACCAAATGCAGTGAAAGAAAAAAAAAAAAAAAAAAAAAAAAAGGCAGCACAAAATGAGAGGAATATCTTCAACACAGGTTTATTCTTGCAGGTCTTACTGATACTATAAGCAGTCCAAGATTTGCCTGGGTAACATGCCACTGTTTGCCTTAGCTGTAAGAGATGAGAAAGTATCTATACTAATTTTAAGTATGATACCCTATATGTACTATTAAACTGACATACTGACCAGAATTTCTAAAAAGTAGCTCAGAAGGTTTGTTAAATGTGTTTGGTGTGGCTGCTAGTTAGCTGTAGGGTTGCTTGAAGAAATCTGTTCATCAACAGTCCTAAAAGCTCTGCAGCCAACAGGGTGGTACAGCCATTCAATGGTTACATATATGGTTTGCACTCACCTGTGCTGAAAGACACAATCTCACTTGTGGCTTCTTCCATCTGATGACAAAGTGCTGGGCTGCACCTGGATTTTAAGTATTAACCCATTCAGAAAGGCTATGAGACTTGGCTACTGCTGTGATCGTCAGACACCATCATTTCCCTTGGCTACCTAGTCCAATTGTTTGCAAGACCGCCTCCTGAGTCACATACAGCTCTTAGAAGTTCAGTATCTGTACTGAAGCTACCGGCAATGAAGGCAGCAAAGCATTATGAGGACAGTGCTGATGGATAATCAAGTGTCTCACCATGACAGCAAGCAAGCCTAAGGAGCCAGTTCACTGCCTTGGTGTCTAGCTGAATAACCTCAATGAATAGCTACTGCCATTTTCTGCTTGCAAATTACTCCCAGGGCTTTTGGTTGGATGTAGGTGCTAGGTGTCTGGGAAGAGTTGGTTATGTACCTTGAGTCTGTCCTGTCTAAGTGGAGGGCAATGTATTTCTTTAGACATGGAACCATAGAAAAATAGCTAAAGTAATTTTGTTTGGCTCTACAGGAGGAGCAAAGAAGCTTACACACCTATGAGCTCGTAAAAGTGCATTTAAAGCTCTCCTTAAAATCCTGCTGAGAGGCCTTTTGTCTCACACAGGTGGATAAGCCAGAGAGAGATGAGCAAGCTTCTAACAATATGTGAATTTGGGGTGCCACAATACTTTTTTTGAGAGGAAAAAAAAATCTAATTCTTCAATACCTGTAAATGTCTTAATAACAGCAAACATTTTTTTATGTTTATAAGATTAAAATGAGCTGGCAGTGAGACAAACCTACTTAAACAGCTTGGCTGCAGGCTAGCTCAACATTCATAGCTCCATAAACCTGTGATTACGCTGGTGCTGTTTCAGGCACCAAACATACTAGTGCCACATGTATTCTTTTCAAGTATCTGAACTGATGGATTACATATACAAAACACAATCAGAGCACCAAAAAGATATGATCTAGTTTGTAGCAATAGCCTCCTAACTCTTTTGGGTTGTGCCTATGGGATCTTAAAGGAGGCTTCCTCAGTAACACATGGGCCAGTAGTCTTTAGGGGCAGCACAGGCGCAGGGGCAGCTGGAGCACCCTGCCACCCAAAGCAGAACTCAGGAGAGGTGACACGAGCTTGTGTGACCCACCAGTCCAGTCACCCATTTGACTGGGGGACAGCTTTTGTGAATGATATTTAACTTCTGGGGATTATAGAACAACACACAAAAAAATCTGTAAGTGCATACTAATGTTTTGCAAGACTTCAGTAGTGGTTTATATATTGCTGACATTGATACTGAATACATACTTCATTGATTGCTATTTAATTTCATATTACTAATAAATCACAAACACTTGGATCCTGATTTAGTGATGGAGATTTGAACATTTCTACAGTTCTAGAGCTGCAGATGCTTTAAAAAAAAAAAAAAAAAAAAAAAAAAAAAAAAAAAAAGCAACCAACAATTAAAGTAGCAGTGAAATACTGCATTCAAACCTGTAACATAATTACTTTTGTTGTGAGGATGAGACCTATGAGACCTATCTGTGTCAGTAGGTTTTCACAACTTTCTGTGCAGACGTCTGCGTTCTGTCACGTTCCCAAGCCCTCCAGCCCCCCGGTACTTTCTCATTATAATTCTTTACAATGATGAACAAGGAACCTAAACCACATTTTCATGGTGTATCAGCTTGGGCAGAAATAGGTCAATAGCAGTTTTGATACAACAGATAGCAGATCCTGCCTCTTGCCTCCAGCCTTATTTTCTGTGTTTTGAGTGAAGCTGCTACCTAGGGTTCATTAATTCATGGCTGCAGTCATCTTCTATGATGCACCTGTCAAGCTACTAAAGGTATCAGGCTGGCTTTTTATATTAATAGAACCACTGAATCACAGAATGGTTTGGGTTGGAAGGGAACTCAAAGACCATCCAATTCCAACCCCACTGCCATAGGCAGGGACACCTCCCACTGAACCAGGTTGCCCAAAGCTCTATCTAGCCTGGCCTTAACACTTGCAGGGATGGAGCATCCACAGCTCCTCTGGGCAACCTGTGCCAGTGCCTCACCACCTTCTAAGTGAAGAATTTCTTCCTTATATCTAATCTAAACCTACACCCTCTTAGTTTGAATTCATTATCCCTTGTTCTATCACTACCCATTCCTAATAAAGAGTTGCTCTCTAGAATTCTTGCATGTCCCCTCTAAATACTCGAATACATAAAAATGCTGTGGTACTGAGAATATATAGGTGCAGCCAAGGTAACACGTGAAAAGCAAATGGTTTCTTACTGGAAACAAATTAATAATCAGATGTTTGATGGTCACTGGTTCTAAATGACTACATAAAACTGCATATGCAGAGACCTCATCAGGAAGATTTATGAGGAATATAACTTCTAAGGAAACTTTAATATCCCCACAAAGGCCTTCAGTTTACATAAAGTCCTACAGAAAGTGCTTTTGCTTATGGAGCAATGTCCTCTGAAGACACTTCAGTAGACCCAAAGAGAATCAGAATGACCCTGCTGCTTTCTCTTGAAACAAATCCTGATATTGGACTCATCCCACCTTTTAGCTGGAAAAGCGAGCACCAAAACTATGAGCACTGACCTTAGATACAACATGAGAGAACTTTTTACCCATCTTTGAAAGAAGACCAGCTTCTGATGACTCCACAGCAAGTCTCTCCACAGCAAGATCCATTCCAAAGCGAAATTTGAAATTGAATGCTGCCATCCTATTTAAGAGTGTACATTAATGTATCTTGAGAAAACATAATAATTTTTAAAGTTATGTATTTCCTTCAGGAATAATAAGCACCCACCATATGTAGAATGGTAAAGAAATATTTCAACAGCAATGGGGCAGATGCCTTTAAAATCGGTGAGCATTTTTCATGAGGAAATGAGACGGGAAATAATGGAGTGGAAAATATATTTTTAAAGAACTCTGTACTTTAATTTTCTGTTACAAGTGGAAGAAATCCTTGAAGTACAGGAATATCATATATCTCAAAAGTTTGTATGCCAGGGCTTATAAAAATGTTCTCTATCCAAGAAAATAGCTGGGTAAGGTGCAGCAAAATATATGTGATGTTTTAGATTCAAAACTTGAACAAACCCAAATATTTTAATTTTAGTATGAAAATCTTTAGACTCCGAAAAATAAGCAAAAGAATTTAAAATTGCTTTCATTAGATTCCCGATGCCCTTTTCCCCATGAATAAAGTTACTATTGCATGAACAGTACAGTTTGTTTGACGTTCAGGAGTGCCCATCAAACATCAGACTTCCTGACTAAGTCTGTTATCCATTCCTTATTGTGAAGGAAATGCAATACGTCATCATGAAGTCTTTCTCAGCGTTGGCAGTCCTGTCTGTTTTGCTATCCAAAGTTCAAGAAAACCGTTCATGACAGCTGTCTATGACAGACGGTCTATGACAGACCTTCTCTTTAGTAGATAAAAGCTAATGTATTCATACCAAAGATTTTAAAATATTCCCCAAACCTGTCTGTCCTAAAAGAGTAGCACTAAGCCATCTTCATGAGCCTTGCAGGAAAGGACAAGATTTGCTTTGATAAAAGCTCCTTTAAGATTGCCAGCAGCCATAGAAAACTACAGCCAAAAGCATGGCCATAGAGAAACTACAGCTTCTAAAAACAGCATGTTGCCACAGATTTTCACTGGTACATGTCCATCTCCCCCAAGAAGAGAAGTAAAACTCAACAGAAGAAGTGAAACTGAGGAAGAAGTGGTTGCTTTTGTAGTTTCTCCTGTCTTTGTCTTCACGATGTCTTGAAGCAAACTTCCTATTAAAGTCAGGTTTTGGCATCCTTCAGACTTGACAATTTCCCAAAGTATACATCTTCTTTCTTAAAATGTGTTGGGGTATGACCAATTTTATCATTCTAAAGAGTAATATGAGATAATGATATATACTGGCTTTTGTACATCATTCCTTAAACTTAGGTTTGTTTGCATGGCTTTTCAAAAGAGAAGAAATTAATTTTCAGAGAGATGAGCCTGATCTGGTATACAGCTAGGTTGCATCATCACACAGGTGTTAATACAACCACAAAGAGGACAGTGGGAACATTTACCCTGGACTGGAAAGAGAGATGAGACCAAACCAGACCAGCTGTTTTCAGCGTCTGTGCAAATTTAAATTTTACAAAGTCAGCTCCATAACTGCACCCGAACAATGTATTTGAGTCTGGGAAAGTCAAATACACCTAACATAGTAACTTGAATGATGGAAAGTATATAATTTTTAAATGTTTAAAGTTTGATATGTACCCATGACATCTGTTACACATGATGTAGATACAACTACACCCAGCACATGCTCTACACATAATTCACCAAACATCTGATCACAGTTCTGACTGGGGAACTGCCTTTCAAATGAAACATAAAAAGAAAGGATCCTATGTTACTTTTAGCAAAAGCTTTGTGCCATAGTCTACACTGAAATAAATTCAAGCACGAACTTATTTACTTACTACCAGTCAGGAGTTCAGTCAGGGCCAGTGCTCTTCTCCTAGGGTGCCTTGTAATGTTTGCAAACACTGTATTTTCCATGCCAAATGCAACATATGACTGGACATCTGTAGATGACGGGGCATCACAGCTTGTTCAAACCAAGCTCTCACTGATACAAAGATCTCAGTTTTACACAGCCTGTCAGAGAGATACACAAAACACAGGATGTTATCTGTTACTTAATGAAAGTAACATGTCAGTCTCTGCAGTCCAGCTAAACAACATTGATTCATTATTGTATGCTTGCTTTAACATCATTTATTTTCTTATTGAGAGCACAACTTCATTCAGTGGCTGTAGACTAAAACAGCTGAGCTGCACATTATCCCAGAGCTGGATTCTCCTTTAGTTTTGTAACTTATTTCTAACTGATGCTATAACAATATGGTGTGGACTCTACATTCTTAATAGTTTGACAAGTCAAATGATAAAACCACATGGGTGCTTATTGTGGCAGAAACTGTCTTACTGTTTTGAAAACTACTCTAGAATTAATAAAAAAAAGCTCAAAGCCCAAATGATCACTACTCCATCACAAATAAAATTGTAACACCTTTGGAATTTTTAATTTTAACTATTTCTAATCTGGCATCTACAATAAATACAGCGAATTTGGTTTTTCATCTCTTAAATTTGTGGCAGCTCAAGAGGAACTACAATGTGACCTCAACTGCCAAGCAAGAGTTAATTTTCTTTACTGAGTAAATCCACAGTCTCTATAATCTACCAGTACGAAGTTGAATTGCTCCTGTAAAATTTCAGTGCATCTTTCCAGGCACAGAACATGCAATTGTTACAAGCTCAAAGTTGCATGGGCTCTAGCACTTGTGAGTGCTCATGCCTAAGAACAAGTTAAAACCAATAAGGAAAGAGACTCCATAAACCTAATTGTGTGTGAAGTGTACTTCACTGTTTTAAACATGGATGTGAAACTACAGCCATAAACCACCAAAGATACTATGGAAAGTCCCAACTTCCCTCTGCTGAAAGAAATTAATAGTTGGTGCTTGGGGAGTGCAAGAGTTGTCTTTTTTTATTCTTTTTTTTTTTTTTTTTTTTTTTTCTAGACTTAAATCTAGCTTCATATAGTTTATATGTGCATAAAGTGTAATCTTGCCACTGATTTCTGTACAACCACCAAATGTTCCTGCTCCTTTCAACCCCAGCCAACCATCCTGATTTGCTCTACTTTGTGCATCAATTTTGCAGCAATGTGATCTGTCTGGAAAACATTGCTTTTATTACTGTGCAATTAGCTTTCTTCTAGACCAAGTTTTTTACAGAAGTGCAAACCTGCACTACCCTGAATGCATGCATGGTTTCAGTGTAGCAGGATAGCTAGGTAATATCTTGTGTAGCTTCAATCCGCATGTTTCCTTGGTCCTTCTCAAACAGGCTGAGCAACTGAATTCCATTGCTTTTTTTCATCCCTTTCCTTTTTTGCCTATGTACTCCCTGATTTTAAAACAAGGCATCAGTCAAAATGATGATTCAGGATGCCCTACTAAAAACATAAAATTGAGTTGTGTTTTTTCTTGAGCTCAAAACCTGAGCTCATTTACATCTTCTGCATTCCACAGTCTAATTAATTTATTTGCAGATCTGCAGCATTAGACTTTGTAACCAGATGTCTGGGGGAAAAAAAAAAAAAATCCTGCTTACAGTGCAGCCTGTCACTTCTCTGATGTGTCCAAACAATGCACCTGCAGACTTATTATTAGTCTCTTCAGATTGTATGCAATGGGACTGTTACTGCCAGTAACAGCATCCAGGCAATTACAGATGCTCATCTGTTACTTCAGAAGATAAGATTTGTAATTCATGCTAGTATCATAGAACCATAGAATCATAGAATATCCTGAGTTGGAAGGGACCCTTAAGGATCATCAAGTCCAACTCTTGACACCGCACAGGTCTACCCAAAAGTTCAGACCATGTGACTAAGTGCACAGTCCAATCGCTTCTTAAACTCAGTCAGGCTCGGTGCAGTGACCACTTCCCTGGGGAGCCTGTTCCAGTGTGCAACCACTCTCTCTGTGAAGAACCCCCTCCTGATGTCAAGCCTAAACTTCCCCTGCCTCAGCTTAACCCTGTTCCCGCAGGTCCTGTCGCTGGTGTTAGTGGAGAAAAGGTCTCCTGCCTCTCGACACCCCCTTACGAGGAAGTTGTAGACTGCGATGAGGTCTCCCCTCAGCCTCCTCTTCTCCAGGCTGAACAGGCCCAGTGCCCTCAGCCATTCCTCGTACGTCTTCCCCTCCAGGCTTTTCACCATCTTCGTAGCCCTCCTCTGGACACTCTCCAACAGTTTCATGTCCTTTTTATACTGTGGTGCCCAGACTTTTTTATACTGTGGTGCCCAGTACTTTTTCTGCATATAATATGGTGATTTGCTTTCATAACTAGAATTCCTAAACCAGTTCCTAATGGAAAATCAATGTGGTAATATCAAGTGCTCCATGACGTTTCAGTGACAAAATAAAGATAAACCCTGTTCCCCATCCCTGAAGCCCGCTTTTCCTACATCATTACTTACCTAATATCAATGCACCTTTCATACCATAGAGCTTAGGACATACAAGAGGTTTTATCTTCACTGTTGAAAGGTATAGTATGTATTTTTTAAGCTGCATGGATTTCTAGCACTTGAATGGGCTGCCCTGGGAAATGGCAGTCTCCATCCATGGAGGTATTTAAAAGACATGTGGACATGGCACTAAGGGATGTTATAGTGATGGGACTTGGTGGACTTCATGATCTTGAGACAGGGAACAAGGGAAAGCAGGTTGATTTTGCAAGTTTTAACTAACACGTGGAGTATGTTGTGTATCAACCATAAGGACAGGACTGTGGCAGGGATTATGAGGACAGGACGACCCTAAAAGATAAGGGAAGAAAAGACTTCATACACACAGATAATAGAAACTGTTAAAGAAAAGAAGGGTCAGAAGTTTAGCAGCAAGGAGGACTTCTGGCCTTCATCAAAAGACCACCAGAGTATGCCAGACAACCACCTGAGGACTCTAGCACTCATGTGAACAGGGTTAGGAACATACGTTAATGATTATTTGGGTACCTAAGGAACATAGAATCACAGAATCACAGAATTTCTAGGTTGGAAGAGACCTCAAGATCATCGAGTCCAACCTCTGACCTAACACTAACAGTCCCCACTAAACCATATCGCTAAGCTCTACATCTAAACGTCTTTTAAAGACCTCCAGGGATGGTGACTCCACCACTTCCCTGGGCAGCCCGTTCCAATGTCTAACAACCCTTTCGGTAAAGAAGTTCTTCCTAACATCCAACCTAAAACTCCCCTGGCGCAACTTAAGCCCATTCCCCCTCGTCCTGTCACCAGGCATGTGGGAGAACAGACCAACCCCCACCTCACTACAGCCTCCCTTGAGGTACCTGTAGAGAGCGATAAGGTCACCCCTGAGCCTCCTTTTCTCCAGGCTGAACAAGCCCAGCTCCCTCAGCCGCCCCTCATAGGACTTGCAAGAGACTTACAGGAAAGTGAGATGAATATGTATGTATGCCATTAATATAGGCACCCTGGCAATAACGTTTGGTGTGTGTGTTAGGTGAAGCAATCCCCCACACACCTGGTGCTGTAATGAAGAATACGTGCTTAATAATGTTACTGAGTTTTCTCTGCATCCATCTTGAAGGTCTTTTTGAACCTAAATGATTCTGTGATTGTATGGTTTACATTTAGGAAACAAGCAAGTGGTGAAATTCCATTCATTTTGATGCCTATTTTTGACTGCAGCAAGTATCAGTAATTTCTAAAAGCTTTTCATTCTGCTGTTTCTCTGTGCTCTTGTTCAATCATAGAGGTTTTGTGTGGTGGTTTAGTTTTGAAACAACCTAAGGTAAAGGTACTTGTTGTGTACCTGTAAAACTAAATGAAGCCTGCAACAGTGCACTTTCATTGTCTTGCATACTGAGTATTTGGTCTCTAACCTGTCATTATAAGCTTCCTATTTTAAGTTTAAAAGCCTCTCCATTAAACAGTGTAGCTAGCACAAGCCTGCTTCCCCAGCTACATGCACCTGGGGCTTCCTTCAGAAGCAGCACCTTCTCCCTTGGTTTTTGTATCAGACATGGGGCTTACTCTTTTGTTTGTTTATTTATTTTGGAGCAGGTGACAGCGCTCAACCACTGAGAACCCTCAGCCCTCCCCGCGGCTGTAGGGACAACACTAGTAAACTCCGCCTGCCGAACCAACCCCCCCCCGCCATCTTGTCGCCGCGGCGCCGCCATTTCGTCGCGCCGCACGGGGGCGGATTCAGGGCGAGGGGCAGTGGCGCGCATGCGCGGCTAGGCGGAGGCTGGTCGGCGGGCTGGCAGGTGAGGTGAGGTGGGGTGAGGGAGGCTGGCAGGCAGGCAGGCAGGCGGGCGGCGGGGGCGGCTGTGGCTGTGGCCGTGCTTCGCGGCCCGGGAGCGGTTTTGGGTGAGCTGAGCAGCCGGGCGCTGGGTCCTGGTGGTGTGGGACCTGTCACAAAGGCAAAAAACCATTGCCTAGGCGGTATGCAGGCAGCCCCTGTGGTGGGCTAACCCCGTTCTGTCGGGCCTGAGGGTGTCCGCCATGAGGTGCGGCTGGGCGGGCTCTGTGGGGATATCTAGGAGGAAAAAGTGAAATTTTGGGGCAGCGGCAGCAGCGAAGCCCGGCGGGCTGAAGCCGTGCGGCGCCTGGTGTTGGCCCTCAGAGAAGCGCCTTGGTTCTGGCAGGCACTCGTCACAGGTTGAGCATGTACGTCAGGCTCCTGGTCAGCACCTTCCTGGTGTTTTTATTTTCCAAGCCCTTCAAGCGAGGAAGCAGCGCAGGGTTGTTGGCAGCTGCAAGGGCACACGTCCAGGAGGCTGTGCCAGAGCAGTGTGAGGCATTTTCCATCAGTACATGCTGCTCAGTGCTTGAGGGCTCGTCTGGTGTCCCAGCCACTGGAGTGCTACCCGTAGGTAAAGGTCCCAGCCACCTGTAGGTGAAGTTAGTGTTTACCAGACATCAGTCTTCTTACAGCGTTTGAATGGTTGTGTCAGCTCGTCATACTTGTGCAGTGAGTAAAGGTCACCCGAGGTCTGACGCTGACATTTGTCATGCATGCGACATTGCTGTGTGGATGGTGTTCATATGAATTTCCTTTGCGAATGTAGTATACAATGAAATGTAATGCGTGGAAGTCAGAGCTGTCTCTTTAAAGTCCTATTTGGAAACACAACAAAAAGTGGTCATAATGAGTAGTGCTCTAATTATTTTTTTCTCTAAAACCTTTGTTTTTTAGGTAATGTAAGCATTCCAGTGATACGCAAGAGAGGAAGCAGTCATGTCAGCTCTTTGTCCGCCACCATCTCCTGCAGTTGCTAAAACAGAGATCACTTTGAATGGCGAGTCACCTTTATTAGCTGCTACTTTTGCTTACTGGGACAATATTCTTGGCCCCCGAGTGCGGCATATCTGGGCCCCAAAGACAGACCAGGTACTTCTCACTGATGGTGAAATAACTTTCCTTGCTAACCACACCCTGAATGGAGAAATACTTCGGAATGCAGAAAGTGGTGCAATAGATGTGAAGTTCTTTGTCTTGGCAGAAAAAAGGGTTATAATTGTGTCTTTAATCTTTGATGGAAACTGGAATGGAGACAGAAGCACATACGGACTGTCAATCATACTGCCACAAAGCGAACTTGGCTTCTACCTACCTCTTCACAGAGTGTGCGTGGATAGGTTAACACATATTATAAGGAAAGGAAGAATATGGATGCATAAGGTGGGTTTGTTGTTCATTACTAAAAATAGTTGTCTTGAGCAAAACCAAGAATTAAGGTTTTGTGACACCTGTTACATTGACACAAGAACTTGGAGGAGGCTGATCTCTCTACAAGGACAGGATTTTGAAGTTAGAAAGTTATCCGTATGTGACCAAATTTGAGGCTGGGGTTTTTAGCCACGTGATTTGCCCTGAGAATATTATGTAAGTGTATACCAGGCTATTTAGTTAAATTAATTATTTAGTTTAATCCTCTACATTTTTTCGCCTTTCTGAATTTGATTTAGGTCATTGCTTTTAACTGTGTTAATTACTGTGTTTAGGTGAGGTAGAATTGTAAATTCACTGCTTCAATTTGCTTATTTATTTATTTATTTTGCTATTGAGGTCCAAAACAGGAACTGATGGAATTAATGTTGTCATCCCATATCTTGTAGTCCCTTTTTATTTATCCAAAAAGGGTATCATCAAACAGTTTGGCAGGCGTTAAATTGCATTAAACTGATGGGAGAACCAAGAAAATACAGCTACTTTAGTCAAAATAATGCTACTTTTGAATCTGAAAAATGGAAAAAATACTAAAATTTTTGAAGAGTTTCAACTCTTACTTTTGGGTACCTTATGGGTATTTCCTTATGAAAATTATTACGTATTGTTTTTAATATATAGCATTCTAATGATAAAAACAAAAAAATCTCAGTTGTCTTCATGGGGTACAACTTGTCATAGAGCAATACATTGCGTGTCAGCTGTAATATGTGGGGTGACACATGGTTGTCTGATAATTTTTTCTTCCTCTTCTGTTTTGAGACCTCTAGTCAACATATTTTAAACTTCCATTTTAAGTGTTCTATTCTAATTAAGATTCCAAAAATAAGAAACTGACATAAATTTTGCATTGTCATTTCCTTTTTGTTACCCTTAACAGTGTCCATTGTTTTCTGATATATTTCCTGATGATGGCTAGCAGTGTCTTCTTTCATGTTTGCTCTTGATAATCTAGGGGCTATTTTTTTGGAGTAAAGACAGGACATAAAATCTTCATTTTCAATAGAGTAGAAAGCAATACTACTTTCCTAATTCCTAAAAGAAATTGTTCACTGGATGTTAGTACTTTTGACACAAGTGAATACTACCTCATGCTCTTGATTACATTGCTTCTCTGTCATTTAGTGTTTTCTCTATTGCTGTCTTATGTGACTGGTCAAATAAGAATTGTCTGTTATTGTTAAGTACTGTATGTCAATCTGTTTCTGCAGTAAAAATGGCCCTCCAGTGGCTTTGAGAACAACAAAATGTTTTCTTCTAGTTCCCTCTGAAATTAGTCATGAAGTTCTTAAATCTTTTTCAGATGATCTTGAAGTAGCTAGGTCAACTAAATCAGCCACAACAACTTGAGATTCTAAGAGACATTTATTGTCTTGTCTTTTTTTATTATTATTTTTTTTCTTTGGAGGAAGATGAAAAGTGTGCCTGCATATACCTGCACATCTGCAGGCTTACCTAGAAGATGCTAAACTGCATTAAAAGTGTAAATTAAAATTTAGGCATGAGTTGTAGAATTACAATATTGAATGAAAACAGGCCCAAATACTATAGCTTGCTGTTTGAGGCAGTTCAGCAGCTATGGCTACAACAGCATACAAAAGGTTGAAATACTGTCTGCGAGGAACTATGAATCTGCTCTGGCATTTCTAATGGGTGTTGTGATTATCAGCTGTCACAATTTATGTTCAGAGAGAAGAAACCTTCTGAACTCAAGGACTAGGAGAAACAAGGAACAATGCTGAGACTGGCAAAGACAAGCAACTCCAATCAAGTCTTCTACGTGAGATTAGAAACCCCATAGATTCACCTAAATCTATGGTCTGGATGTTTGTCTAATAATTTGTAGCAGTTGTATTTCTAAAAAGAGGTGGCTTATGTCATTTGTTCAGCCTGGTCTTCATGAAGATTGACTTCTAAAGCCAAAGATCTTAATTATCTTAATTATGTCTTACTGAAATCAAAGCTCAGGGTACCCCAAAGGAATAATCTGCCAGGTTCCAGTGTTATTTTTCACTGATGCTTCCTTAAGTTGGTCAGTAAGTTTTACATCTGTTTTAGGGCAATTTACTGTAGGTTGCTACCTATTCATCTGCTCAAAAAACATCATGTGAACTCTTTTCCCACTTGAGGTTGATCAACTTCAAGCAATTCAGCCACAACCATTAAGAAGGCAACACCTACTTAGTATATAGCAAAAGCTATCGTTATTTGTCCATATCTTTGATTTTTTTTACATACTGTATTGATTGTTGCAGTGATTAAGGCTCAGCTTCTGATCAGTCTGTTTTGAGAACTTTGTACAGTCTTTTGTGCAGTGTTTTGTGTAGTTCAAGGTTTCACGTCTCCTGTACTTGTTTACAAAACAATGTTTTGAAGACTTGTCATTGTCTCAAGATGTGAGAAAAAAATGGTGAACACCTACCCTCCCCAGACATAATTTCCCTCATTTTTTCTTTGGTTGCATCAGGAATCATCAGTCTGTACCTCACCCATTTGAAACAGAAATCTATAAAGTGGAGTTCTGCACCATAGTCTCATAATACGGCATTTTCTTGGTCTGTAACGAAGAAAACGTTATTCTTTTGTCATTGCCATCACACCTTCCTTTTCCTGCCAATTCAGCCCAAGCATGTGAGAGGTTTGATGGGGTGTTGATTTGTTGTTCTCAGGGAACATTGATCTGTTTAAAATGACATCGCTTCCTACCAATATCAGCTCTGTAAAAGAAAAAAGACTTGAACATCGAAATTTGAACCTGAGAAGCATGACTCATCAGGGAAGAAATTGTTCCATATGACTGTTGTGTGCATACATACATAAACAAGTGCCAGAGCGCTTATGTTTAACTGCTTCTCTTGCTCAGGAGAGGCAAGAACATTTCCAGAAGATTGTCTTGGAAGGCACGGAGAGAATGGAGGATCAGGTAAGACCGTCTGGTTGATGCGTATGGCCCACCACCACAAAACTGTTTGACTGGATCTGATGACTGTAGAAGTTGGTGCTGCTTCTTATTTTTGGGATCCAGGAAGATACTTTGGACTGGCTGGTGACCTGACATGCACAGGAGACAAACTTTATGAAGATAGGATGATGGAAGCTGTGAACAAATTGAAGGAAAATATTCTTCATAGATTTCCACTTCTCCCACAAAGTGATGAAATATATTACCTTTCAGAAAAGGGAATTCATTTACTTGAACTTGAAGCTCTGTAAAGGTAGTAGCTTCCTAGATTTATGCTCTCATCCTGTCAAGGGTAGTCTTTCACCAGGCTGTTTTACAGAGGTGTACAGAGTCTGTCGTGTTGGAATGTGGTGGTAGACTTAATGCATAAGATTGTGAAAAGACTTTGATTTCTGAAACTGTAAATACAAAATTGTGGCTTTGATTTTCTTGTGAAAAGATGAAATCAGATAAATCAGATAAATAATTCACATGTTAATAAATAATAGCCTGTTTTTGTTTTTCTGTCATCATAATGTCAGATTTTACATCTATGAATGTTTAACAGTAATTATATGTAATACAATAATATTATCAGATTATCTCATTCCAAATACATCTTGTGTGGGCAGATCAAACTGATTGGGAAAATAGCATAGGACCCTGAAAAAGTATTTTAGGAGTGATGTTGAAAAGTGAAATGTGTGTTTCCAGTTCATCATGAATGATGAGCAAAACCGAAGAAGTCTGTGTATCAGCTGACACCCACAATCGCAGTTTGAAACAATAGGAAGTTAAAGATGTTTTGCATGTAATTTGATTTTAAAGATGTTTTTGCATGTTAGAGGTTGGACCAGATGATCTTAGAGGTCTTTTCCAACCTAAATGATTCTATAATGCAGTATTACTACAAGTTTATGTTAGTAGTGATTTCTTATACTGTGCTTCAAGCATTTTATTTATTGCACAGGGCCAGAGCATCATTCCAATGCTGACAGGAGAAGTCATTCCTGTAATGGAGCTCCTTTCATCTATGAAATCACACAGTGTTCCAGAAAAAATAGATGTAAGTCCCTATGTCTTTTAGCATTCTGAATAAGGGAAAGACACTGCCAATTTAATTTGCTACTCTCTTTGGCAGAAAAAAAAAAAAATCATAAATTCCTATATCCTTCTACTGTTTTGCATCAAGTTCTCCTAAATGCTGTAGGGAATGGTGTAACAGTTTTATTTTGGTAAATGCTAACAGTACTAGCAGTATTTTTTTATGGTTAGCACTTAGCAAAATTGACTGCCTGGGGTGACATGCTTCCTAAGAGCCATGTGGAAAGGCTATTTGATGAAAAGTAAATGGGGAGGTAGATGGCTTTAATGCTGGTGTGGTTTAGTGTTCTCATGAAAAAAGTAGGAATGGTTTCACGTGGACTAGGTTTAAAGTATTCTGGACAAAACTTTAAGAAAAAACACTGGGAGGAATCTTATTGGTGGTGGTGGTGGGGAAAAATAATAATAATAATTGAGTGACTTTATTATTTTCAAAATGCTTCGGGTAAGTCAGAAGGTCTTTTAAGGTTGGTCTTTTCTGGCAGTCTTCCAATGTACCTTAAACAGATCCCAAACAGTTACCACCTATCAAAAAAAGCCAAAATCATTTAATTCTAAGGTGTTCTAGATCATTTTCTAACACTTGTTTATGTTTATTTGCATTTCAGATAAGTGATACAGTGCTAAATGATGATGACATTGGAGATAGTTGCCATGAAGGATTTCTTCTCAAGTATGAATTTGTCTTCTGACTTACGCTATAGTAAAATTGATTAAACTTGTGTGTGTGTGTGTGTCTGTATATGTATCTGTCTGTGCATGTGAACATGCATTATATACCTGTTACAGTCCTTACCAGTTAGAAGTGTTTATTAGAAAAACTGGTTAATCACCTTACAAGGCATCCTTCAGTGAGATAACATAATTATACTTCCATATATCGATAAGTATTGGAGAAAACTATCTAATAGTATCTCGACTTTTTGAAACTGTGGGCCAGTTATGGGTTTGAGAAGGTGAGGCGTAAGGGGAGAGTGGGGAAAGGAACCTGAAAAGAAGTTTGCTAAGGATAGGTTAAGAGTTGCCATGGTTAGTCCAGGCATACTTACTGCACCCTCCAAACTTAAGATAAACTAAATTACGTTTTTGCTGATGGCAGCTCATGAGACAAGATCACCCAATTCCCAGCTTTCCTGGCTGTATTCCAAAGGACTTGAGTTTAAGAAGCTCTCTTACCCTTGTAGTTGCCAAATTTGCAGAGTTTACCTGCCAGGTCTCCTAAAAACTAGCTTCTGATCCAGAGTTGTGTCAAAAAAATGAGGACAGGTCAACTTTCAAGAAGCTTTCATATCCTTTGGTATTAATATTTCTTCCATTGCTTTAGATTATTTTTTTATATTGATTCTGTAATACAGTTAGATAGTAGTAATTTTTCTCTCTGTAAGTGGTGTTTGGAGGTTCTGTTTGGCAGTCTTTTTATTCACCAGACTGAAAATACAGATATTGCTGAACTTTGGGTTTCAGCAGTACCTACATATGTTCATGAGGGCTACAGTATAGCAGTAGTATAACTTGCAGCCCTTAATTCTTACTGTAAAGATGATAATTGTTTTATTTGAAAAGTCTGATTAAATTTATTAACCTGTGTTTGTTTTTATTTGCAGTGCAATTAGTTCACATCTGCAGACCTGTGGTTGTTCTGTAGTTGTAGGAAGCAGCGCAGAAAAAATTAATAAGGTAATACAGTTCTTAATAAATGAAATTTAAATACTGATTATAAGTAGTGTTAGTGTGTTACTTGGAAAAAAAATATTATATAAACATACTTCAGGTTGAAGAAGGAGAGGATATTGTCTAGTTATCTTTTGTTGATTGCTCTAGCAGTTGATAATTCTGCCAGAAAATTGCCTTATAAGTTGTATTCTGAAAACTATAAGAAAAACAGTGAATGTAATGTAATTGATGCTGTTATAAATAAGTTCTAATTGAGTCTGAGTTTCTAAAGTAAGTTTTGCTAGCTAAAATGTACAATCTGAACAGATTACAGCTGACTTGCCCAGTTCAGCTATGTCAGAGGGCATTGTCTGTCTAAGAAACGAGGATCTGCAGAATTTTGCTTGTGCTGGAGAGTAAGTGTACTTCTCTCTCTTGAGCTGCTGGTACTTCATGGATCCTCAAAGCTGTTTGGTCTGTAGTCATACACACGTGTCGAAACAGGCAAACTTACTGGGATCTTGAGCCATTACCATCAATTCCAACATTTTTGTCTTTATATTTGTGTTTGTATTAACTCTTCATCTTCAGCCTGTTTAAAACTTAACTGGTAAACAATTGTTCACTTTAACTGATAGATACTAGGTTAGGTTCAACTCAGGTTTTCCAGAAGGACCAGAGAGGCAAAATACAGATATAAATACCTAAAAAGTACTGTAACAAAATAAATAAAACCAGCTCAGTGTGTCAGCAAACTTGGTGGAGCACATACAGACTTTATCAGTAGGGATGATACTTAGGAGCCTTCAGGTCTAGATACATAAAAAAAAAAAAAAAAAAAAAAAAAAGTATTAGCTGTAGCACTTAATGGAGAAAAGCAGAATGTATATATGTTCCAGTGGTCTATGTGAGGGGAAAAAAGGTCACTTTTGGAATCAGTCATTTCAGAACAGGAAAGTAATTATATTTTTGTGATAAACATAATTTTTGCCATGCTGTTTTTCTTTTTGCCCATCATCAAATACTAAATTTGAACTGATAAGAAATTATAACCTGCTCTGCTTTGTCTCTACCTTTTTTTTGTGTGTGTGTAAATGGAGAGTTTCTTGATGCTTATTTTAAGCTGATAATGTGAAGGAAAAATCAAACAAATAAATGTTCCTTATTCAGAGTTCTCCAAGTACTTTTTGAACATGGTTTTTTGATTATACCAAGCTGATGGCTTCAGATAAATTGAAAGCAATTCTTGGAAGAGATACACTTGTATTTACTTTCCATGAAATATATCTTAAAGTGTATTGCTTTGTAGCATTCTGCAATGTATTGGCATTTTGTTCAGAAATATTTGCCATTGACTTGCATTTAATTAGGCTGTTACTCCATCCCTTCTAATAAAAGTGCTGGTTACTTTTCAGTTAGGATATTCAGAGACAAATCATTGAAGAAATTATTTTCTTAGAAAATGAATTTCACTAAATCAATTGCCTCTCTGTGTTCACAGTTGAGTCCTTAAATAAACCACATTGATTCAGAATATCCCTGCAACTGGGAATGAAAAGAAAGATTTTATAAAAATGTGCAATCCTACAGCTTTTAGGTATTAGGCACCACTGTGCTTAATGAGTATACCAGTACTGCCTGTGAGGGTAAGGTTCTTTGTAGTTATGTAGCATGGTAAGTTTTCAATTGACACTGGGGCCTCTGGGCAATGCAGTAACAATAGTTCCCCATTCTATGACCAAGACAAAGCTTCTACTGCAGTGCATGTGGTGAAGCAGTATATTTAGGTAACTTCATTTTTTGATAGGAAATCTTTTTGCATGTAGGGCTTTTCTGTCTTTTCTTTTAGTAATGTAGTGATAGTCATTAGTAAGACTGAAACCTTCCTTTGAAAAAAATAATTCTTGAAGTTAATGCTTTTTTGATATATGTGTTTATTGCTTGCTTCAGTCTCAAATAGAATTAACAGTGAGCCTGTATAATATATATTCATTATATAATATATACAATTATGTAATATATATTTTATAGTATTGAGGGTTCTCTGCTGCAGTGAAACATACCTTCTTGTAAAAAGATTCAGAAAATGTAAGGCATCTTCTGTAAACCTGTGTTTTGAAATATGCTGTTCATGACGCTTTACAAGAATCTGGAGAAAGAATGCATTGTTTTGTGTGGTTTTGGCAGTAGTGTTTAAGCACCCCTCATCAAATAAGTGATAAATGCTGGTGCTCAATTAAAATAACTACGAGCAACAAAGGAACCTGAGAAAAGAAAAATCTCAGTCCTCAGCTGAAGTCATCTAACCATAGTTAATACACATAATTTTAGTGATGTAAAATTAGCACATTACTAAGTTATGTGCAGACATATTATTAAGCATAATAATTAATAAAAAGGCTAAGGTGTCTAAATGGTTATGAGTATGTGTAACAATGTATTGATAAGCTGAGTACTTAAAAAAGCAGTCTAGAAGCATGTGAGTCTCAAGATCTGTTCTGGACAAATTTATTTAAAATTGCACGGACTCTTACCAGTAGTGTGGCCGTTGTGTTATGGAGCTGTGTTTTGAAGTAATTCATTTCTTTATAGTATACCTTAGCTTTCCTTAAAGTAAAAAAATAATAATAAAAAATAAACCTACTGCAGGCAAAAACATAGTCAAGCATACATGCTCCGACTAGAGACAGGAATATGTTTGCATTAAGAGATGCTTGCCTGCAGCATAGAAGCTTAAAATTATAAAGTACCTTTGTTGCTTCTAATGGAGAGTTTGAGCAAATTGATGAGAAAAGAAGTATGGATGCTTATTTATAAAAGCCTCATTGGAGAAAATAGCTGACATTTCAATATGGAATGAGAGGCTTAAAAGGCTAGGAAATTAATCACAGTAACTTATGTTTGTGTAATATGAAGAGGCATCAAAAGGCAAAAGGTTTTTTTCTACATAGTTGTCCAAAAAATGTTGCCAAAAAATTTAGCCTTTCCTCTTCATTTGACAAGAAGTTGGACTTGCATGGCTTACATCTAAATTATTTAAGCATGTCACTATTCTCTGATGTTACTTCAGTTTTGTTTTTTCTAATAAGCAGGATGAAGTCATAAATTGCATTTGAAGATCAGTTAATTCCTTACATTTTCTTGTTTTTTGAACCTGTTCTTTTTAATGCAGATTGTGAGAACATTATGTCTGTTTCTTACACCATCAGAGCGGAAGTGTTCCAGACTCTGTAGAAATGAGTCTTCTTTCAAATATGAGTCAGGGCTTTTTGTTCAAGGCTTACTCAAAGTAAGTACACTTAATAAAATTCTGTTCTGTTTTTAAGAACATTCTTCGGTATACGTGGATGTGTGCATATATGATAAGCACATGTGCATTCGTGTTTGAAGAAATAATGTGTTCACTTAAGTTCTTGGTGCTACAGCTGGCTTATGACTCTCTGCATGTTAAAATTCTAAGCCAGTCTTTTCTCCAACCCAGAAATTTCTTGTGTTGAGTATTGATCAGAATTATTCCTATACTTAATACAATAATAATAATATTTTGCCTTCTTAGGGCTAGAATTCAAGAAGGCATTCCATTTCTGTGTTACATCAAAAAAAAAACCAAAACAGTCCATCAGTCCTACAGTTTCCAAGTTTATTAAAAGGGATGTAGCAATTAGTGAAGGTAAATAGAAAAGTAATACTTCTTGCTCTAATGAGCAGCTTAAACTTGACAGATAAATATCATATTGTAATGTTAATGGGTTCAAGAACCAGATGATGCAATAGAATACACAGAATACCTCAGTACCTTTTTTCACCATTACGTTAACGGAATCATGCAGTATTGAGGACATTTGGCTGGCTACAGCCATAATTTCTTTCAAACAAAATATGTCTATGCAAATGTCATTTGAAATGTAGGCATGATGTTTTCCTATTGTTTGTTCCTTTTGTTTTTTTAAGTAACTAGAAGAGTTTTGTTTTGACTAAAACAGGATGCAACAGGAAGCTTTGTGTTGCCCTTCCGTCAAGTAATGTATGCTCCATATCCCACAACACATATAGATGTAGATGTCAATACAGTGAAGCAGATGCCCCCGTGTCATGAGCACATCTATAACCAACGACGGTATATGAGGTCTGAATTGACAGCATTTTGGAGAGCTAACTCAGATGAAGAAATGTCTCAAGATCCTATTATCCACACAGATGAGAGTTTCACACCTGATTTGTATGTACTTCCCTCCCAGGTGTCTTAAAGTTACTGGATTTGAGATGAATAAGATGTAAAGCATGCTTTCTAATACAAAAAGTACTGGAGTCTTGTTTTGGTTTGGTTTTGCTTGTAAGAAGCTTCTTCAGCTCTGGTGCTTGTATTTGTTCTGTAGAATTCATGAGTTCCATTAGTGGTTTTGTTGCATTGTTACTGAAATTCAGTGATACTTCTGACAATGTTATGGTAATTTTGTTGCCTGTTTTAAATAGCATATTCCAAAGCCAAGTGTACTTGGCAAGTCCCGGTGGCTTTTCTGGGTTTAATGCATTTCTCCTGAAAGTTTTGCTTAGAAGTTGTGTATTAACTTTAAGTAACAGGATTATAATTAGCTCAAATTTTGAATGCACTTTCGATTTCTGCCAGACTGTAAAAAGCAATAGTATTATGTGCACAACTGCTGGGCATTGCTATCTCTTCATGTCATTACCTCACATTTGTTTGCTTTTTATTTTTTTCTTTAGAAATGTTTTTCAGGATATCCTGCATCGAGATACATTAGTAAAAGCCTTTCTGGATCAGGTAATAATTGATTTTTCAGAAAGAACAAGAGCTAGAGAACAGTATTTTGAGCTAAGTAATAGGTAATTTGATCTATAATAATCTATTCAGGTAACATGAATAGATACTTTGTTGGTGTGGTACCTTTTTTTCGTACAAGTGCTGTGATTCTTTTCTGCATAGCTAGAGAAGGCATCAAGAACTGACCATTTAAAATGTCAGTCTCGTAACAAAAATGATTTAAGAAATGCTTAAGTGTCATTTGTAATAATGTAGTACTGAAACTACTTCTTATATATGAAAAACAGTGCATATTTTCTATTACTATGAAAGAGTGTTTACAATTACAGTATTGAACAAGCTACCTGAGATCTATTTCAGATCATTTTTAAAAGGAAAATAGTACTTTATCCAAATAAAATTGTAAAAAAAAAAAAAAGTACGTTTAATATGTTGCATCTGAACAGCAAGAAAACTAAGAATGAATCTTGAGTATGCCTACAAATCTGCTGCTAATATATTTGCTTTGCTATAATTAGGAACATGTTACATGTGTATGCAATGTTTCTTTATATTCCACATTCTTAAAATGATACTTGAATTTCTGTGTCTAGCTGATTTTCTCATATAATTTTCAACAGATCTTTCATCTGAAACCTGGCTTGTCTCTGAGGAGTACATTCCTTGCACAATTTCTACTAGTCCTTCACAGAAAAGCCTTAGCCTTAATAAAATACATAGAGGATGACACGTAAGTGAGCAGATAATATAAAGCAGGCTTTGAGAAACTTTGTTCTTTTTTACAAACCCCCTTTTTATTTTCTTTCAGGCAAAAAGGAAAAAAGCCTTTTAAGTCTCTTCGTAGCTTAAAGATTGATCTTGACTTAACAGCAGAGGGCGATCTTAACATAATAATGGCTTTGGCTGAGAAGATTAAACCGGGTCTACATTCCTTCATCTTTGGGAGGCCCTTCTACACTAGTGTGCAGGAACGTGATATGCTAATGACGTTTTAAAGCTCTTCACTGTTAATGTGTAATATCGCAGCATTGCATGGCACTAAAAGAACTCTCAATGTGAACTTGTGACAATCATTGACCTGATTTAGAGTGGATCAGCAGGAATCAAGTAACACTACAATCTATCTGAAGCAGGAGAGGGTCGTGTCAGAGGGAATATCAGCATAGCTAGGAAAACATGATTTTAATGAATCCATCTCCTCTGTGTGCTTTTTTTAACAGTAAAAGTAAACATTACCATAAGTTCCTTTGCCATATGGGCTCACTAGGTAAATTTGAACATGTTGTGGTCTATGATAAAGGAAGGCACCTTTATCTTCTTTCCACTCAGATTTCCTTGAAGTGTCTGTTTTTCCTAATTCTGCTCTGTCAGTAAAGAAAACAGTATGTCCTTTCTAATCAGGGAGGTCAGGGGATAGGAGCTTTTCCAGAATTTCAAAGAGTATTTAGTATTTACTACAGTTAGTATTTTTTCTTATATATATGGTACAATTCTGAAATATGTCTTCCTTTATCTCCTTTTTAAACACTACTGGCTCCATTTGCAGCATTTATAGGTGTGGGGATTTTTTGTTTGTTTATGGGTTTGTTTTTGTTGTTGTTTTTAAATGTACTACACAGTGCTCTAGTGGGCGAACTGTTGCCCACTATTAGCAGCATAAATAGCAGTGTTCTGCACGTGGGAACTGGGTCATTATTTAAGCTGCTTCAGGCATGTAAATGCCAACCAGGATACTCTGTCACAGTTTGTTTGCCATCCTGCGCTTAAGTATTCCGTGATCCAGCATAATTGAGCTCTTTGAAAATACAAAGCAGAAAACCTGTGTCATTCAGCACCAGTTGTCTGTCTTTGTGTCCAAATTGCTTCTGCTTTGTCTTTTGTCAGTTAGAATAAGGTTCAGATTAAAGTATTATACCTTTCCAAAGAACACCAAGCTGGTAGCCAAACTAAAAGATAAAAATAATTCTTTTTACATTGCCATTAATATATTTACTAATCCTTAATTCAGAGAGCAGCGCAGTTATGAACTAGTATGATTATCATTTTACTAAGAGAAATGAAGTCAGTAGTGCCAGTCTATATAGTTCATAGTTAGCACAGGTTCAACTTCACTTTACTACTTGAAAAGAAAAAATAGGGAAGTCCAAAAAGTCATCTCTCTGTATGCCTCAATCTTTCTTACTCAGTATCTTAAAGAGAGGTGCAGTGTCAGGTTAACCAGACCTTTTTTTTTTTTTTTTTTTTTTTTTTTTGACAGTTCTGGCACATTTGGTTTATTCCATCTAAATCAGTGATACATCTGCACTGCATGATATTATATTTATCTTCTGGACAGAGGCAGGAATATATTTGTTTCATGTTTTAGTGTAACCTTATAACTATATTCCTTGTAAAGGAGATACACTTGTGATTTGAAAAGCTGCTGTCGCTTATTGCTTAAATTGTTCATAGCACTTCCTCATGAACAGGCTTCTGTTTTCAAAATAGCTTTTCAGCATCTTATTCGTGCATAAGAGTTAAAAACTTGGATGCTAAACTTCCTGAAATGTCCAATACTCAGTTCTTAAAAGGAATGCCTTCTCACTTTTTTTTTTCACTTTTTTTTTTGCTTTACATATATGTTGGGGTCCTGCAATGTGAGGTCAGCGCTTCATCCAAAGAATTTGTCAGACATACAATGACATAAGCTACTTGTGCTGAAATTATTTTTGTTTTATTGACATCGTCCTTTCCTTTTGCATTTTTAGTCAATTTGCCCATCTGAAAAGAGCCTGATGGCTAAGTTTTACTCTTATGTCTAAGATTGTGCAAAAAATATAATAAACACTTCTCAAAATTCTATTGTAGAAGTTGTGTTTGAGGTCTAAACAGCTTTAAATGTACAACTAAAATCACTTCATAGGAACTGCAAACATAACACTGACACTACTAACAATAAAGCTTTGTTTGTTTACAGAATGTACTGTCACTTTGAAATGATTAAAAGCTGGAAACTTCATTGCTACCTTTGTTGCACAACTGTCACAAGTGCAAAATGTATAGTGAAGTAAGTTATTAAATGCATCTGCATGTTGTGTAGTAAATCTTCCTCAGGAAAAAAAAAAGTATTCTAATAAAATTCATGCATTTTTTATTAACTTCTGCTGATTTTTTTCAAAGATTTTTATATGTTATAGGATTGTGATCCTTTATCCTTTCAAATAAAGAAAAAATGTTCTTCCTTTTTGTTATATTAAAAATGTATATATTTGGGGATGGTGAGTCTTAGAACGTCACTGGTGGACAAACATGTTACTAACTTTGTGTCTGATTGTATTCATTTCAAAATCACAGTTTTCTAAAAGTCTCCCAACTTTGTTCTTTTATTTCTGTCAAGGACTCATTCATTTCCAGACGTGACTTGCTAGGTCTCTGTGCTTAAATAAGAATCTAGCCTCTACTTCTGAGAATTTAGAAGGGTTTTAGAAGTTCACTTCTTTCTAGCAATCAGCGAATACTTTTCTTCAGAGTTCTGATTCCTTACAGCCTAAGGAATATAGTAACTGTGTTTCTTCCAGTTGGATTTGGAAAGGAATAGTGTTATACAGCACTTTTAGCAGCATATTTACTCTGATCGTGATTCCTGGTTTTTGCAAACTTACAAAGTTAGCACAGGAAGACATCATCTGATGCTTACCTGGAATGCCTGTTTCTCAGGACTGCAGAGGACTACTCCAATCTATATAAATATCAAAGAGAAATGAAAGTGGTCCAAAATATGAGGGCTGTCTCATAAAAACATGTTGCTTAATGTGTAATCAGAGTTGGTTCATCGGAATGTACTTTGTCCTTTTCCTCAACAATAAAGAGAAAGAAAATGAAAACAAACAAAACTAGTAAGTAGAGTGGCTTTTTGCACCTGGTAGAGCATTGATCTGTTGTTTACATTTGTCCTGGCATACTGTTAAGCTGTAATTGTTACGCCTCCTTTTCCAGGCTGTTCATGTGGTAGTTGTTTTAAAGGAAGTAATTCTCCTGTCAAAGCCAGGCTGTTCATATGAATGGCCAGAGTTTTCAAACACAGAAGACCTCAGTTAAACTTCAGAATTACGATGAAAATGGGACACAATCCTAATAATGACCATCAAGTAAGTTAGACTTCAGTTTAAAGTAATTGAGCAACCATGCAAGGAACTTCAAATATACAATTACAATGAAGAGCTGCTTTTCAGAGCAAAAGATAAGTGAAAGGAGAAACTTCTAGGAACTTTCTTTCTGTAAGGAAAACCAGCATGGAATGACAACTCATAATTGTTTCCATCTCTCAGATGTTGCCGTATTTTTCTCATGGAAATGGAGGCAGGTTCATGACAGCTGCAAAACTGCCACTTTTTCTGGGAGTTGCAGGTTGGTCAGTTTTGCTTGAGTGCCTGGGAAGGTCATAGCCAGTGTCCTCTTGGAGCAGCTGTCTGGCCACAGGGGAGAGAGGAATGTGATGGGAAAAAGTCAGTGTGGCTTGACCAAGAGTGAGTCACAGCCCATCTTGTTTCTTTCTGCGATAAAATGACTGGATTCACAGGCAAGTGGAGAACGGGATGTCACTTGTGTTGACTCCAGCAAGCCTTCAACACTCCCACAGTGTCCTCATATGCAGGCTAGGTGATAGAGCCAGTGGTTGGGTAAATACACCCAGCTGGGCAGTCGGGCCCTGAGTTGGTGGCTACTGGGAGCCATCTGCCTGGAGGTTGGTGCCCTGTGGGGTCCTGCAGGGCCTCCCCAGGGTCTATCCTTTTAACCACCCCTATATTTGATCTGGGAAGAAGGCCATGGGCCTTGTGTAGGGAGCGAGCAAGTCCAGAGAGGATGGAGAGAGGGCTTTCTCCCCATGTGGAGAGTTGGGTGCAGCAGGGTGGTGTCATCTCCTTGGAGGGTCTCCAGCCCTCATGGGATAAAGGCCTGACACCAGGCTGAGACTGCTCTGGACACAGGTGGGCTGGACTGGAGTCCTGAGGCACCTGCAGGTCCCAGTTGTCCCGTGGTGATGCAGCCCAACAGACAGGCTGCAGTCACTCCTGCTTAGATTGAGAGAACGATTGAGGTGGGCAGTAGCCACTGGAGGGTGATGGGTTTGACCCTCTGCTCAAACCAGAACAACTTCCATCAAAGCTGTTTGTGGCATCACCTCCTCAGTTTTGAGTATCTCCTGTGGTGCCCGTGAAAGCAGGGGCTGTATAAACCCCATCAAAAGCAGAGTATCCACAGGGTCTAACACACATTACAGTTAATAAGCAGCATACCCAATGAATTGCAGCACGGGGTCTGATCAGGACTTGGTGCAGAAAACAGCTACCTGCAGCAAAGGACCAAAGATTTTTAAGAGAGGAACACAGACACACAAGCAAGGGTAATCAGATAAAGTCAAGAAAGAGGTTTTGAGCTGAGCAAGCTTCAAAGTAAAGGCTTGATGCTGTGAAGCTGTGATACCTCAAAGGCAAATGTCTGAAGCTTCATCCCTAACACGCATCTAATAACAAGCCCAAATGTTTGAGAACGGCAACAGCCAAAAGCTCATTTGTGAAACACAGAGTTCAATGCCAGTTTCTCTTCCATTTAGAAAATTGTGTCATCATAGTAAGAGAGAGCGTCTTGTCCAACTTGTGTTAAATATAGCTGAGCGTTGCCAGGCTTTTGATTTTCAGTAGAAACAGAAACACAGGAAATTATAGGTCAGGGAATACTGAAATTTAGTACCGCAGACTGTGCATACAGTAATCCAGTATTTCTGCCAAAATGTTCAGTAGTACAGCTGAGCAATGAGCTGTGTTTTCAGCCTTCCACACTCATCCACAGGGATGTGTAGGAGAGATCGCCCTTCCTGAGATGCCTATCTGTTTTCTGTCTACCTGTTTACCAGAGGTTAATCCTGCATCACACTGAGCTCTGCTGGCATTCCCTGGCCTGTCTCTGCAACAGCAGTATTTGGAAATAATTTTGGATAACCTAGGTTCCAGAGGAGAGTATTTCTGGTGTTTTGTCTGTTGTAGTTGTTGTTTGTTTGTGTTTTTTGTTTTGTTTTTCTTTTTGTTTTTGATCCAAGGGCAGCTGTACAGACAAGCCTCATGGAGTATGCAGGGCCTGGGCAGTAAGTAATGACTAATAAACTCCTTACAGTTTTTTGGCAGAGAACTGGGCACTGGCAGGCTGAGGAAAATTTTGGGTTCAGTTTTCTGTTACTGCTGTTACTGTCAAAGTTCGACATTTCCCCTGCAGGCTGGAGACTTTAGACATAACTGATGCAAACCGATGAAGATGTTTGTTAATTAATGATCACACAAGAAGGAAATTGGTGGAGCGGCAGAGCTGCCAATGATCTGGGCAACCAGATACACCAGCTTGCAAGCGTGTCACAATGCAGAGCGTTGGGCTGGATTACAAAGCTGCCAGTCATGGATTTGAAGCCCAGTCAGATGTGAGCACATACTCACACTTGAATTACACCTCTGTAGGTGTGGAGGTGCACGTATCTTTCCTCCGTTACCACCTCTGACAGCAGGGGTGCTGTTCAAGGAGGGTCTGAGGTGTCCCTGTGGCAGCTCCATACCACCGCTGCCTGCAGCTGCATGTCCTCTGCTGTAGGATCTCCCTCCTCTTTTCTCTGCCTGGCTTTACACCATATGCCCTTTTCTTTTTCTTATTTTGAGCTGACTTCTTTTTACCATCCTCGCACCTTCCTTCCACCTCCAAGCTCCTCCCAGCAGGAGCCCCTCTTGCTTTTCCCCATTGGTTCCAGTTTTGCTACATCTGGACCCAAATTTGGTATTTCTGATTCTGGCAATATTGGCCTTATCAATAGCTGCCCCTTGGCATGAGTGGCTTCACAGCCCAGCTTCCCCCAGCATTGTTCAGCTCAGCCTGGTTGGATTCTGTTTTACCTTGTTCACTTCCCAGACACAATGATCTTACTTCAACCTCAATTCCCCTGCCCGTCTCCTCCAGTTCTCACCACGCACACAGAAGGTTTACACACCAGGGCAGGGGTGAAACTCACAGGTTCCACTCCCGTGGCAGCACAGCCCTTCCACCATCCCTCAGTTCCCCCTTGTTCGCAGAAGGCCAGCTGTATGTCTGAGCATTTTTATAGTTGCAGCCTGTATGACAGGAGCATCTGGCTGGGCTGTATTTACAGCTATCTGTGCCTCAGGCAAAATTTTCATGTGAGTATAAGACATAAATAAAATGCAAGCTATAAAAATGACAAGAAGGTAACAAAGCATTCCAATTGCCTCTCTGATAGTGCATTTGAGGGACAAAATGCCCATCCAAAATGTAGTGAATAGATGCCACGAGGTTTCAGAAGGGCTGTTTTCAAACCAATCGCCCAGTTTGCATTCCCATGTGCTCATATTTCAATAGATTCTTTTGTCCATTTGTGGGCCAACCTACTGCTTTGTCACATGTGGAAAGAAATGTTTTTCTGTCTGGTCTTATGGATGTGATGACACCAAGATCTCTTTAATTAGTCTCAGTGAAATGCCAGCTTATAAAAGTGCTTACTATAGGAAAAGGGAGACAAAGCTACAGGACTAGTTTTACACATTAGTGTCAAAGTATAATGGTATTATTGTTATTATTATTGTTTTTGTTATTGTTGTTATTGTTACTGGATTTTGTTACTCTAGAGTGTTTATACATAAAGAGCTGTGCAGTGCTCTGAGCAGATGGTTGTGTTGGTGGAATCTCCATTATGCATTCCTTCACTCTGTGTGGCTTTGTTCTGCTTTCTCCACTGGTTATTTTATTTGAGGTTGCAGATTCACAGACTGGATACCAAAGTGCCTTTCATTTTGCTCAGAACTTTCGTTTTGCAGTCCCATTTTTTTTGTTAATTTCTGGTGCTTAGTAATGACGCACACTACAAAACCAATGGACTGGGACAGAGGCCAAAAGTTCTGTATGCTGGATTAAGCAAGGCCTTTCCACAAAAGATGCTATTTGGGAACTGCAGCAATTTTGAGGCTAGCCTTGGGCTGCCAAGAGCTACCAGCGTGCTGTTGAAGCCATGGGCTGAAATTAGAGAGCAACCTGCATTGGCTCAGCAGCTCCTTGAGGGGCTGAGAGGTCTTCCTATGCAAGGGGGAGATTGTGCTGTTGCCTTGCCGCAATTTATATGGGTAAGAATTAAATATTTCTCACATAAGGCCATTTACTTGAAACCCAAAGAGCCTGATTGTTCAGAGTCAGAAAATATTTTTGCTTTCAAACCCAAACAGCACAGCTTCTTTCCCAAAACACAACCCAGCATTATTCTCCTGCGCAATGAAAGATCAATTATTTGGGCTGTGAAAGGGAGGCTTCAGATGAGGTGGGTGCCAGCGGTCACCATGCCGTCCCCGTCCCTGGTGGGCTCACAGAGACCTCCTGTCCTCGGCAGCAGCTGCTGCAAGCAGCCCTGATTCAGCCAAGGCAGCCCCTGACCAAGACCAGCAGGAGCAGCCGCTGGGGTTTCAGACACCCTCTGTGTGCCAAGGGAATGCACAAAATATATTGAGGAAGGAGCTGGGAGGAACAGCACGATGGCACACCATGAGCAGACTGCCTGGTTACGGCTGTGCTGAAAGGGTAGCACTTGCTCCGGCACAGGAAAAATAAATAAATAAATAAATAAATAAAATTTTAAAAAAAAAGGTTTGGGTGATAGGAGGAGAACTTTGAGTAGCTAGTCATGAAAATCTTCCTGAGGGGGAAGGTACAAAACAACCCAGCAGTGGAGGTCAGGGGAACTGAGCCTTCTTGGAAGAGGAGAACCAAGAGCAAATGGTTGTTATTGAGTCAGAGCTGGAAGGAGCATCAGAGCGCACTGGGGGGTTGAGCTTTGGTCGATCCCATACACTGACTGCTCACGAGTGGCCAGAGTGCATCGTCTGACTCAGCCCAAAGGGTTGAAGTCTGTTTTATTCTGTCCTTTAGGTGAACCAGCCACAGCGAGGAGGGACAGATGACCAGATGAACCATCTTGGAGAGTGCTCATGGTCTGGAGTGAAACACTGCTGATCTTGCTCCCTCTGACCAGTCACAAGCATGCAGAAGAAACTAAAAGGGAAAAAGGATAATAAAAAGGAGAAAATTGGAAAAGGAAAAGGGGGAAGGAAAGGACAAAGTCTCCAGGAAGCTCCTAGAGAAGAGGAGAAAGCAATATTATCAGACATTTACATTCAAAGGTAGCATGGAGTAGGACAGAAACAAATGTAAGTAGAGATCTTTGCCTCTGGTTACAAAAAATGGTCTATCAGGAACACATTTGAATTAGTGTCATTAAAGAAAATCCGGATTAGTGTCATTAAAGAAAATCGGGAAACCACACAGGAATTAGAATTACTGTATTTATTTGTCTGATTGTATTTGCCTCTAGTTTTTCCCTCACATCTGGTTTGGATTACCATACTTTTGTCTCCAGTGGTAGAAGTTTGTTGAAACGCACTTACCTAGCTCCTTCCCTTCCTTCTCCTCCCTGCCGGCTAATCACTGAGTGCAGGAAACATTTTTATTTCTAGCAGAAAACTGATGCAACATGCATCAAAAAAGCAACAGAAACATGCCCCAGCAAATATTTCTCCATGTGCTTTATTATGAGAATAATTTTTAAAACAATTGTAATGTGTCCAAGCACTTGTAAGGACATACAGCTTGATCAGAGGGCATCATAGTGGACTGAAAAACATCTATTGACACCAGTCATGGGTGAGGTCCTGGAAAAAACAGTATGTTTAAGTTTTTCACAATTTGTTTGAAACAGTCTACAGAAAAGTACTCTCTATTCTGTTCATTGCTGTAGGGTCCTGTCAGTTTCAAACGCAGCCTGGTTTAATTCCACTTGCACTGAGTTTTACAAGGTTCCTCCTCTCCAAGGGCTTTGTGTGCTGCAGCATCTCTAATTTTCAAAAGTTTGGCTTCTCATTAGAAACCTCCTGCAGTACAAAGAAGCGAGGCATCTTGGAGCCATCTCACACTTGCTTGTGGGCAGAAGTTGTGGAATGCTGACTGTTCTGCATTTCAAATCCCTCCAATAGCTGGAGACAAATAAAGCCATTATTATAAACAGCACTGCTATTTTTTTTTCCCCAACAGAAGCAAGACCCATCTGTTTTTTTACTGTTTGAGACCATGTCTGCAAGGTTGAGTAATGCAGAAGGTAGACTGTTTTTCTTCGCTGACTTTGGGGCACAGACATCAGAATCAGGATATTTTCAGTGTTTCAGCATTTGAAATCCACTTGACTTGGTGCCGGGGAGAGGCTGTAGGTGATGGCAAGAAAGAGAACCAAGGATAAAACCTACTTGTTTATACTATCTCTGAGCCAGGAGAGACCTAAATTCTACCTACCAGAAGCTAGAGGGACTTTCCTTGCACCATGGCACCATCTCAGCCTTCCAACTCATGCGCTGAGAGTATCTGAAAAAACATCTCCAGGGATCTGGGGAGTGGGGGTTTCAGCAGCTTTCTGGTGCTCCGGGTTTTTAGCCTTACTTTCCTTCGAGGTTGCTCTGATGAGTACAAATGACTCTACAGGCAGGTGGCTGCAGAGATAAAAGGTGATGAGGCTCATTAGTGTTAAGGGGTTGTGGCCAGCCACAAGAAGCCCACTTAGGGATAGGAATTATTCAACGTTTGCTCTGAAGGAGATATTTCATTTGCTGTTAAGTTTCCTTGAGACCATTTGATACCTGTTCTTAGTGGTGTTCTGGGTTAAAGGGTGGCAGAAAGAGCTCTTGAAAGTTGAAAATTTTAGTTAACAAAGCAGATAATTTTTCTCCCAAGTGCAGATGTCCCAAAGTCAATTTGAACCAAGCCATGGCTTGTTGGTAAGAAAATTAGGCTTTACCCTAGGTACATCTAGCTCTGTATTTCATTGCCATGAAGATACAAAAAGAAAGAAAAAAAGAAAAATAATAAGGAAAAGGAAAAGGAAAAGGAAACAGAATGAAAAAGGAAAGAAATAAGAAAAGGAAAAGGAAAAGGAAGGAAAAAGGAAAGAAATAAGAAAAGGAAAAAGAAACCATAAAAGTTGTAATGGAAAAATCTTCTTTTAGGCTTTTTACTGTTTCAGTTCAAAGCTTGCAAAGACGTTTTTGATTTTCTGTGTTACTTAGTTTCAGACAAGGAGTCTTATGGTTTGTAGAAGTGGCAGCCTTCCTGCTGAAAAGACAAACTGAAATTTCTCAGTTTTTCAGTCTCAGGCACCTGAGTACCTGATTGCTTCAGCATGTGGTTTACCATGCTCTTGGACCCATTTAGATAAAATTATCACAGAACTGGCTGAACTGACACAGTCCTGATGGAACCATTTTTTCATACCAAATAATTCATGGAAGTTATGCCATATATATAAAATCAAAAACATCCCAGAGTGACACATATCTGGAAAAATATACCAAAAATCTTTGTCTCTGAGGCAAAACAATTGTGAACTGCAATATTTCTGGATGAGAATTCAGTTCTCCCTTTGGTTCCTCCATGGGAGGTGGAGTCGGGATTTCACTGTTTGGATCCTGGTTTGCCTCAGGTGGATGGACATCCCTTTCAGAGGGTTTCAGATACTTCTTTCTCTTCACTTTGGAGGTAGCTGTCAGGAATATGTTGTCATGGGCTGACTCACCTCTTTGTCTCCTCAACACCTCACTGAATTCATAGTTTGATTGGACTGAAAAGACATGCCTCTCTGGTCTCAGCATATTCAGAAAGGCTTAGGGGATGCATTAATCTGAAAAACATAAAGGAACTTGGTGAGCAGAAAGAGTGATCCTATACTGACTTCCAAGAGACTAAAGCTGTGAGATTGTCATCCATGTCAACAGGCACAGGAACATGTTGCAACAGTTTAGTGAAAAATGGTAATACCAGAATGTGCTTGTGACTAGAGATGCACATGGCATTTATACAAAAGGAGACTGTGGCTGACATATTTTCTTTTCCATTTTGACACTTTTACTAGAGAATAAGGTCTCTGACTCTGAGGCCAGTGGAGGTTTACAGTGCCAGAGGCACCATCTCTTTTGTGTCACGTGCATGTGGACGGGTGACCATGTTCCCACCTCTCTGTGCTTGCGCTGAGCAGTCAGCAGTGACAGAGCAGTGAGCTTTCACAGCTGGGGTGCAAAGAGTCAGTGTGATTTGAAGACCTTGCAATTAAGCTGATGTAAGAGTTTTTATGGCTCTCTGTATATGGACAACCAGTGATCAGTTTATGTTGTCTGGGAATGCATTTACATAGACATAGGTAATTTAGTCACCATGACACCGAATTAAAGTATCTGGACAGGCCTTCACACTCAGCTATGTATAATCTTGCTGGAGTTACAGCAAGATTTCTGCATGTAGACTGAGCCCACTTACGCACAATTCCCTTCGTTTATTCAAACCCCTCAATTTCTCCTGAACAAATTGTATTTCCTGGATAAATTGCACTAGTACAGACAATACACAAGGATGACTGGACCAGATATGCATTTGGAAATGCATTCCCCACTCCCTTCCATTACTCCTTTTTTTTCCAGCTGGAGCATGCTGTCTTATCTCGTGATGGATTAGCCCTCATTTCTCATTTCTCGTGGAGATGAAGGGGTGTGCTGCTACCTGCTCTTCAGTGAATAACTGCATCATCTTTTATCTACAGACATGAAATTGGTGTTTTGAGAGGCAGGGCTGTTATTAAGCTAGCAACTTAATTAAAAAAAAAAAAAAAAAAGAAGTTGTGTGCTTTCAGATGAGATTTTAGACAATGAATTCTGCCCTTATTAGCAACTGAGTCCTTAATGTTGTTTGAAGGAGACAGTCACCTTGGAAAACGTAAGTCTTTGTGGCGTAGCTGTGTTTTGGAGCTGTATGTCTGGTTTCCTTTGTTTCACGAGGGAAGATCTTGTGTACTTCTCAGGTCAGTACCAGGCCCTTGTCTGTCTTTCAGTGACTGTGGCAGGAGTAACTGTTAAACTCACAGGGCTTGGGAGACTACTGCAATGAGGAGTTCTTGTGTTCATCTGGGCGATCCACTCAATGAAAAAGAGAGTGCCGACGAAATAAATGGCTCTACCCTGCTAGCCAGCTCACGCAAGGTTAGCCAAGACATCCCTATGACAGCTGAGGAGCAGCTAGGCTGCGGCCCTCAGTTTTGTCCTGTCCAAAGCAGGCAATCTGGTGGCACCTAGAATGCAAAATCTGATGGTTTTGGTACCACAGCCATAAGTGGGAACCCCGGTACTATGGTCTGAGACCTTCTGTGGTGCAACAGCTGACTCTTTTGGGGCTTGGTGTTCATGAGAGTACATCTCTGTCACCAAACTGGTGACACCAATCTCAGAGGACAATTCCCAAGAGTATATTTTATCTACGTATGTTTTACAAGACACGCACGCCAGAAATGTTTGAAGGATTCAAGGATTTGTTTCAAGGAATGTTTCAAGGATTGAATCATCTTCCTAACTTAGTGTTCAAAATAACAGAATTTCATCATCAAAGTATTCTACCAGCTAATGCTACTGCACCCAGCACATAAACTAATAACACACTGCAAAGAGCTTCTCCTAACCTTCCCTATCCCAACTGTCAGACTGGAAAATAGGCTTTAATAATACCTCGGGGAGTTTAATATGGGGAGAAACAGACCTGAACATCCAAGTGCCCTTAACACCCACTTCTCTTTCATATCAAGGCTTCTCGAAGTGGAGTGCCTCTTCTCCTGACAAAATAACCCATATCCAAAACAATTAGGGCTTTGAAAGCTTTGAATTCTCCCTGGAGGCTTGCAAGCAGCTAGTGCAGTTGCCTGAGCAGCACTGTAATGCTCTCCTGTCAAAAAGCCCTATTTCGTAAGTGGGCTGCCAGGTTCCAAATTAGCCTTGGCGTCCAGATAGTGTCATTAAATAGGAGAGATTACAGCCAGGCAGGGAATAGGCCAGCCTGAAGCTGAAATGACATTAATTCACATCTCTGTTGCATATACATCTTTCTGAAAATTGCTAAAATGCTGTGTCAGCACTCAATGGGTACGATTAAATGACAAACAATAATATTTATCATTGTGTGCAGGTGGAGGTGTCTTTTAAAGTGTATATTCGTACCCAGACTGTTCTGATGTATAATTTATAGTTTATCAAAGAGATATGAACTTTTCTGTGCCCCTCAGATGCGCAAACTGTTGTCAGGTGTCTGGCTGCAAAACATGACAGGCTTCACTGAGGGTGTCCCTTCAAAATGTGGTTGAAATCTTTGGAGAACTGAAAATCTGCACAATTTTGGTTCTTTTCTAAGGTATTTACCCCATTGTGGCATGCCAGGATATAATACAGCATGAAGTTACTGGGTTTTGCATGAAACAATTCAGAGTGTGTTTGGAAAAGGGCATAACCCCTTAATTAAATGCTGGGATTACTGGGAACTTGGGCAAAGAGGGCAGTCTGCAAGGCGCTGCATACAATCTTTTGATGACCAGCTTTATCACGGCAGAGGGACCATGGGATCTCTGAGCAGGAGTGGAGAAGATCTGTGGGGAACCTCTGGAATCAGAGGGAAATAGACCAGGAGAAAACCTGGAGACAAATGCAGCAGCAGCCACACTTACAGTATGTCAAGTAGCTCTTGTACACCAGGAAGGAGCTGTGTTGGAGCCTTGCTGGCTTTCCCTGCCACTGTAGCTATCTCTGTCATCTCTGTGTGCCCTGCAGTAAGCAAGATACTTACTGAGGGGTGACAGCTCTGTGCTTCAGCAGTATGGGATCACTGGTGGAAGCTGATTCTGGCCACAGCATTGCGACTGAAGTCGCTGAAATCAACATCTTTAATCAAATAGCTTTTAATGGAGCAGGAAACTGAAGGAATGTGTGCTTTGTGGATCTGCCAGAGTGCCTTCGTGTTATACTAATTTTGAAGCAAACCCAGGAGGAGATAAAATTTTGCCACTTGTTCCAGGAAAGCATTGAACTGTTTCTGCTGTTTATCCTCAAGCAGTCTTAAGCATTCAGGCGGTCACATTATCTGAAAAGCTTTGGCATTTGACGGCTAAGATTTTTGTCCTCCACTAGCTTCTGATACAAATTTGACTTTTACTCCTGAGCTGAAATTATAGCTACTGTCTTGGAGGGGAAGAAGGGAGTAAGCAAGGATTTCACAAAACTAAATTAATAAATAAAATGAAGGGACTTATGTTTTGTCAAAATCCAGTAAGATTACAGCACTTTTTGATCCACATATTTTTGGCAAATCAGTATTAAAGAGACATTGCAAGCTTAAGAGCAGAATTAAGCTCAGAGAGCAGCCTGAATGCAACTATTGTTCTGTGAGAAGCCTTGAGCAGTGTTTGAGTTAGAGAAAACCATGACTGGATTTTGCTGTTTACTTTTGCCCGGGTAGGAATGGCAAACAATAATCTCAAAGGGACAAAGGGCACTGCGTTCCACTCTTGGTCACCCTCATATAAGCTTATAGCCTCTTCATTGCTAGGAGTGAAAGCTGTTCTTGGTGTATCCTGCCAAGATTGGGCAAAATTTGTTTCCATATACTTCAAGACAAAATCTGGAAGCACCAGCAAAAAGGTTACATGTGGCGCTGTAGAGCTCTAGAAAGGCTTTCTTAATGTAGAGAGAGGCAAGGCTAACGATTTGGTCGCATGCTGCCTTTTCCCTCGAGATACTGTACTTCTTGATTAATTTTTGCGTCGTTCACTCTGCTTAGAGAACACCAAAGGGGCTGTGCTACAGCAGGAACACTCAGGCCCTGCTCTCCCATCCGCTGCCAGCAGCAGGAACCTGTCAGTGTAACTTGCAGGTGGGAAGGCAGGCAGGCAGCAGAGATAAAAGGGGAGGTTTTCTTTCCCCCTCACCAAGTTTTCAGCACAGAAGCCATGCTCTTGAGGCAGCTATGACAGACCTGGAGAAGAGGCAGGCAAGCTGTGACTCCAGTGCACTAAAACGTGCTCAGGCCTCTGGCACCGCGCAGAGGCCACCAAATGTTCTTGCTGATGCCATTCAGCTGCTGGAAATTAATCTTTCTACTGGCAACTATAATTACCAGGAGAGTCAGTGGAGGGAATAGCTGTCTCTCTGAGCTACTGAACCAGAAAATAGGCTTTTGACAGGATCATCATAATCTCCAGCCAACATCAACTAAAAGGGCTTCCTACCCTAATGAAGCTGCTGTGGGACCATCCAGTTGCTTTTTTCAAAGCTCTTTTGTCATTCCTTGTGGTGTCCTGCCTCTGGCCATCCCTGGGAAGCTGGAGCTCTGACTGCAGGTAGGAGTTGTGGCACTGGAGCTGGTTGTGGATGCTCTGTGAACTACCTGTTAGAATGGCAAAGCTGGTCTTACAGGGCGTTTTTATCACTACAATCACTGCTGCTGCTTGCCACAGTAGTGAGTATGCTGGAACATCTCCAGACTGCTGAATGTCTTCCTAAATTAAATACACATACAGAGAGAAAGTAAGTCAATAAAATGGAAAAACTGATTCTGTGTCCACTCATGACACAAGGACACTGCTTGAAATTTCCACATCCAAACCACATTCTTTTGCCAGGCATATCAAGTGGGAGGTTTCCAGGATGGGATCCTTTAGCATAAGTGAAAAATCAGGCCTAGTGGTTCAATACCTAAATATAACAGAGATAGGATTTACTGCTGTACTATTTCTGCTTAATGCCAACAATTGCAATGTATGTTTGCCACATTGAAAGAAAAACACAGCAACATCTGAATGCAAGAACTTTTGGGTAGACTATTTAGACTTTCTGCTGGTAACATTTACAGCATCTGGAGGTATAGTAGATGCACTATTGCATAAAAAGAATAGAAATCCGACTTTTACTTATTTATTTAATTTATTTATTTAATGTGAAAGAAACAGACTCTTTGTATTTGTAATCACAGGTGCAAATGTGTATGCTGGGGAGGATAAACTGTCTATCTGTCCCACACAGGTGGAGGTAGGGCAGATTGCAGAGCAGATCCAAAACCTGCTGGAAAATGTATGTCTCCAGAAAACTGTCTTAATTTATCTGGCATACTTTTCCTTCTCCCATCATAACACGTCTCCGTGGGCTCTCCCTGTGCTCACCCGCTGGCAGCCTCACTGTGAGGCTGGGAAGGGAGCATGGTTCGCATGAGAGCCAGCTCCAAGCTTCACAGGGGCATGGGCAAGGTCTTGCTGTGACCAAACCTCCAGGACTGCTGTTGCCATGCAAGGATGGTGGCTAGGGAGCAGAAACAAAACTAGGAGCAATGCTTCCTGACTGCTGGGGGCTTTTCCTGCTGTGGCCATGCCTAGGTTGGTGGATGTTCTGCATGTTATCGTAATACTGGGTACGCAACGATGCTAGATCTGCACCAGGTACAGCAGGCAGCTGGCATTTGTTGCCCTTTGTAATCTGGGGCTAAGTCAGGACTTATTGCTTGGTGCTGCGTGGAGGATGGTTTTGCTGTGAACTGTGTCTGTAACCTATTCAGAACTTCTTTGACTGGTTATCTGTATGTGTTGACTTTTTTTCTGTTTTTAGTGTTTCTACATCATCATCTTTCTATAGACTGGACAGGGGAGAAAAATCCCTCTGGTGACTGAAGGGAGGAACAGTCTTTTAAAGGTGGCTGTACAGAAAGACATGCTCTGCAGATAGAAAGGTTAAAGTGGTCACACCCTTCGTACCCTGGATAACATTAGATTTAAAAGCCAAAAAAATGACTTTTTGTTTTTGTTTATTTGTTTGTTTTAATTATTATTATTTATTGGGCTTATAAGAAATCTTCCAAACACAATATATCTGATAACAGCTTAGTTACATGTCATTGGCCATCTGCTTAGCAGGGGTAAGCTGGCACAGTTCTGTGTTTTCTGAAAAGCTCTGAACCTTATAGTCAGTCTCAGGGCCAGTCCTAAAGTATGTAGAATTGAGTGTTGGTAAACACAAAAACATACTTCCTTCAGAGACTGAGTTGTTGAAGTTGTAATTCCAAGGTTTTTATTTCGTTATTTTGCAGCTTAACATCCCTACAGCCCCTAAACCTACTTTACTGCAAAATCAGCTGGCCTGAACTGCCATTGTTGGTGGTTGACCTAAACGAAAAAGTAAAGCAGAATCAGCTTTGGGTATATTACTCATCCCAAACTGGAGGCAATCAGCTGCTGTGGAGAGTTACTTCTTAACTTCTTAAACAGTCCCAACTGATTCTGCCAGTAAGCATCCAGCAATCGCCTCTGTTGCTTTGGTTTAATCTGATTCTGGACGTTGATCTAAAACTAAGCAGGTTTGATTTAGAAGGGATTAAAAATTATCTCCTAATTTAAATCGGGTTTAGCAAAGCCACAGCTTTTTCTTCCAGTCTTAAGCCAAAACCATAGCGGGACACTTGAAAAAGGAAAGGAAATGAGGCAGGCTCTAATTTTATCTCTTTTTTTTTTTTTTTTTTTTCTTTTAAATTTTTTTTTCCCAATAAAGCACAATTTATGATAGAATTTTGGTTACATCCATGTTTATACTCATCTCTTTGTCCCCAGGTCAAATTCTAGCTGGTTTCAAAAGGTTGATTGAGGGATACAGATCTCAAAGACAAAAAGTTCCAGCAACTTCTGTGCAAATATACATCAGGGTAGGCAAATAGACGTGCGCAAACTTAGTGATCCGCCAAGGAAGTAGCATGAGTTCAGTCATATCATACACAAAATACCCTGAGAGAAAAGAGCCGCAGGAAAAGTGCTTTAGCTCCACTTGCAAGATCTTGGTTCTTTAAGCACACCCAAGCACAAAACGTCTAACAGCAAGCAGAATACCACCAGCACAGGCTGTTTCTGCTAGTTTATGTTCATAAGTAGAGCAGATTTTGCTGCTGGAAAGCCTGCAAGCCTGTGTGTGTTTTCTAAAGTGCCACCTGCCCAGTGTTGGTGAGGCCTTTCAGTTCTGTGCCTATGAACTCCAAGTGGGGGGGCAGTAAAATGTTCCCACCAGAGGGAAGCAGGTCTACAGGCTGTCTCAGGATGCTGAGCAGTGAGTATGTGCCTACAGTGGCCATGATTAATGGGACAAAACAAAACAAAAGTATACCATGTCCAGGCTGAAAGCATAATAAAAGCACAATAAAAATGTCCTTTTACTCAATACAATGCTAGCTGCATTAAAGTCCTACCATTAGATGAAAACATTTTTTATTGTTGCTAATACGTAACTAAACCTGTTCCTCTGATCCCTGTTCATGACTTTTATTTTCTAAATATTGATATATTTCCATAGAAACCTTCCTGCTTCTTTCCTTTATTAAAAGGTATTGCATTGAAGAAAGCCAAATTTGGACCCAATCACAAGTTGCAAGGACATTTCTGCTGGTTTTAGACCTCACCTACAGTGGAGTCACCTGTAGGAAATGTCTCTCCGTTTCTGTCCCTCCTCACGTTTTAATGAGGTAGAACAGTTTTTGTGTTTGGTTGTAGAAGAAAAAGCATAGTTTGCATGAGATTTACCAGTGATCTGTAATTTGACTGACTTTGTGCAAGTGTCCGATACAATCTCCTGTCATTGTGCTATGAGAAGAAAGTGGTGCTCTTGAGCCCACTGTTATCCTTGAAATAGGTAAAATCACCTGCTGTGAAATGATACCAATGCTATGGTAGAGACAGAAGTTTTCTGGTTTTAGTAGGAGCAGAGCCTAGGACACCATTAGCCCTTCTCAGCTCATTCTTTCTTTGCAGACTAAGCATTATTTCCTCAAAGGGCATGTCATTTAATATAGAGAATGGGAAGAAAATAAGGCAGAAATCAACTTTGATTACTAAAAGAATTATTACAGTCTAATCTGCTCCATTTGTGTCCTCCTCTGTTCTGCATCTCCAGCAGTGGAAGACAAACAGCCATCCTCATCCATTTGATGCTGAATTACATTGTGTTTCATTTTGCTTGTACTGAGGATAATTAATCTGAAGACCTGCTCATTTATTACTTGAGCTGCGCATTTTGTGTTGTAGGAAGAAGAAACAACCTTGGTATTGGCATCTTTGCTTAGGATAACATGGCATATGCAACTGAATTGATTCCTGGCTAAATTCTGCAGAAGCAAACTGATTGATGGAGCTCATGGTTGTGGTCACTGGCTTCTCTGCCAGCAGCAAAAACGTTGGTTGTTAAAGCGTAGCTGTGGGGTCACTGTGTTCCAGTGGACAATGTGACTGCTTTTAAGGGAGGTGCTCATGTCTTCCTGCTTGGAAAGCCAGCTGTCCTTCACGTGCCCTTGAGTACTTCATCTCTTTCACTTCTTGCTCTGGCTGGAGTACATTAACACCTCCAGAGATTTGTGATGATTAGAATGGAGCAAGGAAGTCATTGACTAAGGTTCAGGAGAAGAATCGTGTCTGTAGTTTGTCCTTTTCGAGCCATAGTTTGTCACCAAAAATAATTCTGCCTTGGCAAAGCTGGCAGTTACTTGATATGCTTTAATGATTCTCAGAAAGGAGAATCCCACACTCAAAGACACTGTCTATCCTTACTTGAGTGTATATAATAAAATCGATCTTGTCAGCCTAACCTGCATTTTTAAAACATCCTTCTGCACAGGCTTTAGCAGGATGTGAGTTTTAAACTTTTGGGGATACTGGTACAATGGGAAGACTATAGCTTGTGCAGGTGGTTCAGTTATGTTTAATAGGATACTTGCTTGAAAATAGTTTTACCTTGTCTTCTCCAAGTTGTTGGGGTTGTCAAATAGTCTCCAAATATTTTAGGAACATCTGAGTGTAGCATTTTCTTTTCACTTCTCTTCGTTTTAGGAATCTAATCCCACAAACTTTTTGTACACGTATTTTACTGTCTTCAGTTTCCTATGTGGTAACATGAGATACAGTAATGACAGTGTCAAGCCAGGCTGAGGTGACATTTTGCGTTAGGGGCCTCAGCTCATACCCCATCTCTTAATTAGGCACCCTCCCTGCCTAGACCACCCTGCCTAATTATTGACCAAAGTCCCCCGGGACGAGGCGAGCTCCCCCGGGGGTGCCGGGCGGCGCGGCGGGGCCCCGCGGGACTCCTCTCAAGGTAGCGCCGCCATTTCGGCGGCCGCTCCAAGCCCGACAGGGGGCGGCCGTGCCGAGCCGAGCCGTGCCGGGGCCGAGTCGTGCCGGGCTTCTGGGGCCGGGGCGGGGGAGAGACGTGCTGCCTCCGCCTCGGTGTGCGGCGACGCAGGCACCTACCTGGGCGTGCGGCGGAGAGGCGGAGGTAAGGCGGGGGCGTTGGCGGGTCGGTGCCGGGCTGAGGGGTGAACTTGCCCGGCGGCAGCATGCGGCCGGGACGGCGGCGCCCCCCGCGCTCCGGCCGCCCGATTTCCCCTGTTCTCTCCCCCGGGCCGGGCTTGGCTCTGAGATCTGTGGGTGCCCCTCTGCCCCGGCCTCGGTTTTTGGGGGGTGTGGGGCCAGAAGGGCACGTTGGGCTCTGGAGCCCCTGCACCCCACAGGTAGGTGCTTTGGGGTTCGCTCGGCGAGGTGCTGGCCCCGCAGACCTGCTGCTGAGGCTTTGTGGGATGTTTGGGCACCTTGGTCACCCTGCTTGAAATCTAGGCAGGTTTAGAAAATCCCAGCCAGGCATCACCCTCACAACCCTCTCACCCTCACCGCCAAGGGGGAGGTGAGACCAGAGCCGTGGAGGCCCGCCCACAGGCTGGGAGTTCCCTGCTTTTTTTTTATTTATTTTTTTATTTATTTTTTTGACACGGCTAACGCCATTGTGGCTGTGCTTTGCTTCATGCTAGGGATGAAGTTGGTGAGTTGAACAGCAGTGCTGTGGACCCACATGGTTTAGGGACAGCATGCTGGGTCTTGTGTTTGGTTTGCGGGGATGTCTGCTCCTTGAAAAACGGTTTGTGATAAACTTCCTCGTTCACTGGATGAACGTGGATTTGATTATTTCCATGCACGTCTTTGCATCATCACAGTGTGACAACCTGACAGCTGGCCTCCCAGAGGCTTACCCAGGGGTTGTTATGGAGCAGTGAGGAACCAGCAAGCCCTAGAGGTGTACCCACTGTTGGCTTAAGAACTGCAGCACAAGCATGCAGCGGTCCTGGTTGGTGGGGCTCCTGGGGAGTCCTGCTTGCAGCTGATCCTGCAAACCATCTGCCTGTCTTCTGGCAAGAGTAATGCCAGATGGCATCCAAAGATGTAGAAGCCTTCTTGCTTCAACCTGGTGGTCAGATCAGCCTGTTCTGAGGTTTGCTGTGGACAGCTCTCATAAACAAAATGTTCCAAACGATGCTGGGGTGTGTCCTGAACCAAGTCAGATCAAGAACTGTTTGCCTCTTTGATTATCAGAGGGATAAAGGGTGGCTGAGGATCCTTCCCACCCCTGCTCATATTGCTATAATTTCTCATACAGACAACAGGGTTGTTTTTGTTCCTCAAGCTATTCAATTGCATTTTTACTGTCCTGGCTTCAGCTAGGATAGAGATATAATTTGCACAGGTATAATTCATCTATAATGAGGGGTGCTGTCACCGCTTGTAAAGAGAGGAACAGAAGGAGAAAATCTTATGGATGTTCTTGAACTGGGGAGTTCACAGTCCACGTGCTCTCCATTATGTAGGTGGAGAACCTGTTGCCCTCTCTCCCATCATAGTCAAGCAACATATCCTAAGTTTCCTGTTCATCTGCGTACTCTTCTGAATTGACCAACATTTGTGACAGATTTCCTTCTCCTCTTGGGGGTGTGGGGGAGAAGAGTGTTCCTGGCATGAAAGAGGAAGAGACTGTTATTTTGTAGCAGAGACAGTGTGCAGATCTCAGAGCAGGCAGGACAGAAGGAAGAGGCACACAAGGTATGCAGGGTGCAGTCAAGCAATACTGGCTTCCAGAAAGTGCTAAAGAGTAGAAAGAGGTGGATGCAGAAGAGTATGGTGTTGCTTGGCATCAAGCAGCTAGGAATTATGATTTAATACTGTTTGCTACAGTGCTGATGTAGTAGCCCATACTGCTTAGAACACATTACTGAGTGATGTGAAACTTGGGACTGGACCAAATAACTTCAGCTCCTTTGCTGATACTTCTGTCACAATAAATGTTTCTTTATCAGCTGCCAGCAAACTACTCAGCATCAATCAAGATCCCAGAGGAAGGTACTTGTGTTCTGGAACAGAAACAAAGAAAAGCAGAGAGGGCTGAGTACCCTGGAAACGTGGATCTCAGGGTAATTTGGAGTACTAATTGTTTAGAAATGTTACAGAAAAACCATGTGGTGTAACTCTTTGTTAAATATTAAATCTTTACCATGAGTCAGGTAAACTGAGTTTTCAGAGTACAGAAAAAACAATGTTATTTTCATTTTTCTGTTTTAGGAAATTATTGATGTTTCAGAGGTACCTTGGACAAACATGAGTTTGTGAGCCTCCTCTGAGCCGTGGAGTTCGGCTTGTGCAGGTAAGATGGGTACAAGAAGCTGCGAGGAGTAGGATGTAACTGGAATCTTAATGCTAGCTCATGTACATTTAAACTTCTGGGGAAATTTGCAGCTTACTACTGCAGTAAGCTTATTTGGTGATGGGTAGTTAGCATATTAGTAGAAAAGAAAAGGACAAATGCTCACAAAGGAAGGACAGGAAGACTGAAGGTCTAAGAGTAAATCTTTCAGAGAGAGACTGAGAGGCTGTCATTTAAGGGGTTTTAGATCAGACAGTAACAGAGGGAGAGCTTTTGCTGTCTTTCCCTATGGTTGTTAAGAAGCCTTGCTGCCACATTTCACTTTCTCTTTTCTGCTGAGCTGAGGAAGAGATTAAATAAATGATAGTGCAGGACCAGAGTGTGGGATTGAAAAAGTTGGAGATGGGAGAAGGATATTAAGATAGGGTCATCTTGACTTGTAAACCATAACTTTAGTCTGATATTCCTCAGAAAAGATAATGAGCAACTTAGCCTAATCAAGCATCTTCATGGGAACACGCTTCTTAAGAGCAAGGGGCTCTTCAGTCTAACCCTTCAGTCTAGCCATTAGAGATCTTCCAAGATCTTGTTTCTCTAAGAAATGTGTTCAGATTTAATTTAAAATATTTGCCTCTTTTGCTGTTGAGGGCATTTTCTTTCTGTATAATCAGAAAAAATGCATTTTCTGCTTTTGTTTCAAGGTTGACCATATGCTCAGGCTACTGTAAGAGACAGGTGTTTAATGCAGAAGGGCTATGGCAAATTCCTTGGCTAGTAATGTCCAGTATATCCAGGTACTTGGTAGTAGATTGCAACTTCGGGCTTAAAACTGAGTGTTTCCCCAGTGTACTGACGTTGGTTACTTTTTGATTTTTCTTTTTGTAACTTTGCATTTATTAACATTTGGGAGTACAAAAAAAAAAAAGGAAAACATACCTTTCTTAATTAAGCAGATTTGATATTTGAAAACAAATGCAAGCAGACAGATCAATGCAGTCTGTAAATCAGGGATTGGAGTGAGTGCTCAACAGACACGTAAAAAGCTGACACAGCCCACGACCAAATACCACTTTGTGGCTGAAAACAAAGAAACATGGCTGAGAGCTGTAAGAAATGAAGTCCTGTTTTATTTCTCACTCTTCGGTCATACAAAACTTATTCCACCTAGAAATCTTGGGAGATCTGCAATTTGTCTTCTCCATCAGACAGCTGTCTATATTTCAAAGTGACCCAGCCATTCACTGACCAGCACTGCATGGTACAAAAGCTAGCAGTCAACATTTCAGATAGCACTTCTCTGCAAAATACAAAATCGCCCTTTTTCTTCTTTTACTGGAAAAAATATTCAAGAAACTATCCAGTTCCTGGATCTGGAAATGGAGTTAGGTTTTTCCTTAAAAGAAATTTTCAGTGACTTTGAATCTCTCTATTGATTCTGAGAGTCTTACAGAATCCTAGAATGGTTCAGGTTGGAAGGGACCTTAAAGATCATCTAATTCCAACCCCCCAGTGGTTATAACACCATTTTTTGCTTTCACAATTAAATGCCTTTGTTTGTCCCATTCTGAAGTGGAAATACCCACTGTGATAACAGAGTGCTTGATAAAGGTAGGTATTGAAGTGGTGTGTATTCACAATGGTATCAAAACCCACAACTTAAGAAAATTTGTTTGAATCAAAATATTTTTGATTCTTTGAGTCTTCAGTTACAGTAATCATAAAAGTTACATATAACAACAGAACTCTAGGGTTTTTCTCAGGAAAGTGTGGTACTTATTTCTAAATGTTCCTTTAAAGGAAAAGATAGAAATTCAAAGCTATTTGACTTGAAATAATCATTACATGGCCTGAGATTAAGTATGGTCTTCTCCTTCCTCAAGAATGAAAAGCTGCGTATGTGTCCTCATTGAGAGTTAGTACTGAATTACAAACAGGAAATGTGAAAATGATGTTGGCTGTAAACTGTAATAGCTTATTTTTTCTTCTGTAAGATAGAATTGACTTTAACTTGTGAAAGCAAAGGTGTTTGCAGAAAGCTAGCACGGACACTTCTTTAATGACAGTTCCCTACAATTAACAGGCACTAGTGAGTTAAGGTTACCTGCATACTGCAAATTATCACCTAATGAATATGGCTTTACAATCTCCCTGTTCATCCTTTTCAAAATAAAACTGAATCTTGAAATGTCAGTCACAACTGATAGTAAAGCACACATGAATTAATAGGCATATCTGGTTAAAATTAATGAAAATTCTTCTCCAGAAGGGCAGGTAAAGTAGGCTAATGTTTCCACACTGGCTGGGCACGGGCTTTTGTTCATGGGCTCCCATTACCTGCACAAAATATCCTTTAATCCCTTAAAGAATTAAAGGAATCTTATAGGATGTGTAAGGTTTTGTCTAGTCATATCTGCTGTACCCTGTGCTGACTCTTGGCTTTTTTGAGGTTGAAATCCAGGTGCAGGTTTGAGTAACATCATCTTGTATTATGTGTAGGGAAAACTCAAGTTCACGGGCTGCAGTTCATCAAGTTACTTAGTTGGTTATCCAAAATTGGGCTATATGAATTGCCTATAGTAACCATATACTAAATGCAGAAATTAAGAAAAATTCAGAATGGAATGCTTGATGGCAGCAAAAAAAACTTTAAGCATCTGTGGTCCTGATTTAGTTGCAGAGTACTTGAATTAGCAAAAGAGAGATTCCACTTTAGAGATTGATTAATGAGCTCGTTGTGAATGTTCCTAATTGAATTTATGTTCCCTATACAACCGATGAAAGAACTGACCTTTTACATTGATGACTGAGAGCAGACACATGTGGGAGTCTGAAATTCGTTCCCTTCTTCCCATTTCTCTCAAACAGGAGTGCATGACAGTGATGGGTGTGGGCCTAATCACCTTAGTACTACATCTAATTTGAATGTATAAAATTAGGCAGTTGTAGCTTTCTCTTAGTTCCCACCCCTCCTTTTTTTTTCAAAGTGAGAATGGATTTTGATATATGTCTTCCATTTAAATAAAGGAAAGATACTGATTGACAGTTGCTGTCCAGCCCCTCACTTCTCAGGCAAAATGTTGAGATTCGGGTAATAGCAGCATATTGAGCTTTTTGTCTTCAGAATTTTCCCTCTTTTTCATTCTCATACAGCTGCAGATGTATTTTTTAGCTTTTGCATTCTGATTGAACATGTTCCATTATGGTGAACATACTCTGGGAATCAGGTATTTTTAGAAATCTGAAGTGGGAAAAATCCATGTTGAGAAGTGTTGTCATACATAGGGAATGGCATGGAGGCCCAAGGCTTTCAAGGTCTTTTGGGAAGCAGTTAAGCCGATGAAGACACATGGTGATCTAAAGCATGGCCTGGCTCTGCCTGTACAGAGGAACCAAAGTTGGTAGGGGAGTGGAATAAATTTGTTTAGATCTATGTCAATATTGTAAGTATTTTCAGATTAATCTTGTCTGGTTATGAACTGAAAGCTGATAGAAGAGGTAGATGTTTTCTATAATGATGTGATCCAACTTGTCCTAAAAAGCCATGCTGTAGTTATTAAATATGCTGTAGAGGAAGATGGGTTCTGTATCTCATAGGGATGTGTCTATTTGCAAGATAAGGATCAAGGCTGGAAATGGACTTCTTGATCTTGAAAGTTCTATGCAACATTATTTTTGACTTCTGAGTTTAAGGAGTTTTGTTGTTATTATATTCTGTCGTTAATATGTCAGACAGATGAGTCATGCTATATTCTAATCTGTTTTGTGAATTAGGATCTGTGTAGCGTACAGGACTCCAGGAAGGTCTGTCTATCTTACGTATCTCTGCACCTTGGACCTCTTTCTGCATAGGAGAAGTAATATAGAAGTAAAATCAATGCAGTGTTAAATGCAAGAGTTTCAAGTTGTAAAATAACTGACATATTCTGTGGGAAGACCTCAAAACATTTTACAGTGCAGAGAGAGAATACGTAGAGGCACTATCCAAACCTTTTTAAAAAAGGTCATCTTCAACACAAGGTGGTGTTACCAGCTGCCCCAACATCCATACCAACATTCACTGAAGTACTCTACTTGCTTAACTTGGAGCACTGAATACTTTTTGTAAGCAAGTACCAATTTGAAATTGTTTGAAATGCAGAAGTTTAAAACCTACCAGAAAGGGGAAAATCACCAGATTCTTACAAGGAAGCCAAATACAAAAAGATTTTACCTCTTTATGATGTGTGGTTTTCATAAGGCTGTCAAAAATTATAAAGCATGATATCAGTTCCATTTGCACAGCTTCCCAGGAACAGTGGCTGTATTGCTTATCATTTAGGAAGTTGAAGATTCTTTGGAAGTACTTCTTCACAGCGAGACCAGTGCTTTTTAGGATCCATGTCTGAAAGCTATTTCTTGCTTTTGGTAGCTCTTCTATCACTCACGTCTCCAATTCTTCAATTTGATGATGAATTCCATTTTCGAATTTCTCAATATGCTTGTACTCCAAGCACCTTCAGAAAGATTTCTGCTGAATAGCTGGAAGGTGTGTTGGAGGAACTCATAGATAACCACTGTGACATTCTTCTTCGTGACCTTCATAACCAACATGGGTAATCTGAAACAGTTGTTTAATTGAGACACTGCTGAGAAAAATATCCACCCATTTTGCGCAGAAAGTTAATGTTCTGGTATTTTGTTTTGATTCCTTGGAAAAGGCAAACTGGGTGTGAGATTTTGGTATCCAAGGCCAAAGCAATGCAAACATGCAGCAAACTCCTCTGAACCAAGATGGTCATGCTGACAAAGTGGTCAGCATTACTTGCCATTTTGGAGATCTGTAAGCCTGTAGTTGCTTGGTCATCCTTTCTACGTTCACATGCTGCTTTTTCATGACTCTGAATTTATTTCCCCTGTGTGACATGTTGGGTATTACTCATTTTGTAGGAATTGTGTTTCTGTCAACTGTAATTCTGGCCAAGGTTTGCTGTTGCTTTCAGTTGCAAAGGCTTGCTCATTTCTACTGTAACTTCATTTCATTAAAAGAAGAGTAAGTGAATCAATATGATGAGTCAGTGGACATGGGCAGATCAGCATCTGATAATGGCATTTAATCTTTTTATTCTTACTAGAATTGTTTTATGCTGAGAAATTTTATTTTTATGCTTAAATTGGAAACCAGTCTGAAAAATGATCATGTTCCAAGCTAACAGTTACGTGCCCTAAGCAAGAGGTAATTTCATTGATTTAAAAACAGATGTTTTTTTATTGTAGGACAGATTGTTTTGTTTGGGGAGTGGCTTAAATATTATTAGCAGAAGAACACTGTTTTTGACACAACAGCATCGACTCACGAGGGCATTTGTTGCTATCACAATATTGGCAAAAAGAAGTGTATACAACTCCTAGGAGAGATGCTTTTTTCCCCCAGTATCTGTGATCATCTGCTACTCAGAAGAGCTTTCTTCTACTTTATGATCAGGTGAATGAGCCTAGATTTTGACTAAATCCATAATTTACTCAAAATTTTTGACACTATCAAGTGTTCTTTTAGGTAAAGAAGAGGACTTCCTTATGGTGCAGAGAAGGCAGCTGCTGTTCTGAAGCCTCCTGCTGTGAAAATAAGCTCTTAGGGAGACTGAATTTACATGTGCTGGTAGCAAAATGCCCTGTTGTCAGGGCCAGAATAATGCTGGAATGGGTCTTCCAGCATCAGGCCAGTGCAGTTCCGTGGGTATTGAGGTTGTGGGCCAGCTGGTAGCAGGACTGCCTAAGGCTGTGCTGACTGAAGTGCCCCAGCAGCCTCATCCTGCTGTGGTGGCAGCTCTGAGACCAACCTGTGTAAGCGTGAGCACTGCGGGTTGGCAGGAGAGGGCTTGTTTGATGTGTCAGCTCCTGAACGTGTGCTCCAGGGAGGTGCCACAAAAGCAGTGGTCAGCCCACTTATCTGGCTCCTGTGATTGCAGCATGGGAACTCAATGTAGATTGAGTGGGAAGACTGGGTTGGGTATTCAGATGAGCAGAAGTTACAAGGTGTTTAGCAGGCAGATTTTCCTCTCATGTGGGAATCTCTAAGGATTGCTAAATCTGTATGTGAACTGACCTGATCTGGTCGCTGAAGCGTGTGTGCAGTGTTGACAAAGCCAGGGGATGTGCCCTCATCTAATTCAGCCTGCATAATTGTAGGGATATTTCAAAGAGGATATGGAAAATGTCAAAGTTCAAGAATGTTTGTTATGAGCAGCAAAGGAACTCCTGGATGCTCTTGAGATTATAAAATATTTTGCTAAAATTATCCTGTTAATACTTGGGAAGATCTGTTAGTGTGTGACAGACTGCAAGATTGCTATGGATGAGCAGTTTCTTTAGATAGCTCCATTATGACTTTAGCAGGTATACAGTAGGACCCTACTGATGTAATAGTGTTCCAGTGGTTATTTTCCTTGTTTTGCTACTGCTAATGAGGATGCTGTACTAATAATTTTGGTGTTGTCATAAATCATTAACAGCGAGAGATCTTCAGGGAAGTTATGAATGATGTTATGGGAAGTATGGTTTAGTGACTGAAAGACTGGGCACAGAATGAAGAAGGGTATGGCAGATTTAATGCATGGATATGCCACAGAAACTCAGCGTTGAGACATCAATTACTTTATCTTTCCATTCTTAGTTTTTTGTTTTTTTTTTTTTTTTTTTTTTAAAAGAAAGGAAGGATTATTACATTTCTCTAGCATTTTGCTGTATCTGTACTTGTTAGCACAGACAAACATGACATCTAGTATGTAAGGGATCTAAACTTAATTGGAGGCATTGCCTTTGTTGTATGTCTTTACATTTTCTTGAAGTCGGTGCACGTATCAAAATGATTTAAGCTAAACTGTAATTAGCATGTACTGTTTTGAAGATCAAAACATCCAACTGAAGTTTATTGTGAAAAAAGATTACTGAAGCTTATACCGGAGGAATAACTAAGTTCTGAAACTGCATCTTTCATAAAAGACTGCAGTGCACAGTGCATTTACTAGTCGCTACACAGTCTAAATCAGAAGCAAATATTACTCTGCTTTGACTTTTTTTTTTTATGTTGACACAGGGTGAGAGCTAAAAAAAGGCAGTGGAGCAATTCCTTTTCAATTGAAGTTAAAGTGTCAGAGTATTCTGGCTTGATTGCCTTGACTCAGCAGAACAAAAGTAAGTAGAGGACTGAAACAGACCTTGATGCATGGCTGGAAGTGTGTAGTGAGAGATCAGTTAAGTATGTTGAAGTACATCCATTCAAGGCATCATGTGGGAATAAAACAAGTTGGATCCAGGTCTAGGTACAGCTGGAGTAATCACATTTAGGATGTCTGTGCAGTACTGCAGGAGGGACCAGGGTCTGGTCCAAATGTTTCACCATCAGGAATGCAGTTTTAATGTGGCCATGGTTTTGGTGGCTCAGTTCAGAATTATGTGCCAATTTATTTCAACTTCACATTGGCTCAGGCTTTGTAGAGAAAATCTCGGACCTGCACAAAACTTCAATTTGGTGTATATATGCATAGCTCTCTTGCATTAAGTGGAACAATATTGGCTTAAATCAAAACAACACAGAAAAACAGCTTAGTGTTGCGAGGCAGAAATGGATCTGACCCATTGATAAACTTCTTGTTGTTGTTGTTTATTTATTTGTTTTTGGTTTTGTATTCTGTTTACACACAGGAGTGAATAATCACATCCCCAGTCGTCATTTGTCTTCCTTCCATTGTGATTTCATAGATGATCCATGACCTATTTGGATGTTGTGAAAAACATTAAATTTTCAATGGGAGATTAAGCAATAATTAGAAGTCTTTTAGGTGTTATTGGAGTAAGCGAGGAAACCCTTGTTTCTTCTTCTGGGAGAAAAAAAAGGAAACCCATTCACATTCACTTCCAGACGAGTTGATTGTAGGTCGTGAAGGAGTGAGATGTGTTCATTGTGGGTAAATGTTTTGGCCTTGATTAGAGATCACAGACATATTGGCTTGGTGCTTCTTACCTGGGCACAAATGAAGATGATTGCTCCCTGTGGAAGTTGCCTTGTCTCTACACAATGTATTGTGCAAATCCCCTTCTTGAAGGACATCTGTTTTACCCATGTGAAGATTGTCATCTTAATTAAAACTCTCCTTTTGTCAAAAATCAGAGAGGAAGAGAAACACTGCAAACCATCCACTCTGAGACCAGTCTCGTCACAGAGACCCTTTCTGAACATGTTGTTGGCTGTTACTGTGGACATGCAGATACTTTCCCCATGGAAATTAGAAAAATGACTTGAATGAACAAAGCAGGAGCTATGAATCTGTGTTTTTGTTTCAGTGCTTCAGGTTTTCTGAAACTTCACATTACGTTCTTTCCTCTCAAGCAGTCATCTCTAGAGTTTGGTCAAAGGAACTAGAGTCCCTGGAAGAACTGTATTTTCTCTAACAAGAAAAAATGTTTTAGTTTTTTTAAAAAACAATTTGAATTCCACTATAGATTCTGTATGTTTGCAAGAAGTGTGAGCAGAGTGTCTGGTGGCTGTACTCACACAAGCTCAGCTGTTCTTCAGCAATGGCTAAAGAACTTTGTTTGGGCTGTGGATCTTATTTTGTGTCCTAGGAGCTGAGGATGTGAAAGTTTTGTGGCTCAGGTGGGAGCTGAAAACAAAATTCAGAAATTAAAGCTGAAACAACAGGTCCAATGCAAATGTCTCGGAGTCAAGTCAAACTGAGATCCCAATCTGAATTCACCTAGATGATGCCTTCATTCAAATTGCCATTTAGTTTTCCTATATTTTAACTGCATCTTTACCAGGTAGATACACCTAGCTACTACATGCCTTGGGATTTTATCAAGATTTATCCAGGCTTTGTGTCAAGGTTGTCTGGTAGGAGTGTCATGTGTAATGCTGGAAAAAAAAAGGAGGGGGGAGAAATAAGTGACCAAGGCCAAGTAAGTGGAAATCTGTTTTGAATCCAGATGACACTCTAAGTCCTTAGAGAGAGGCTACACAAATTTCTGGATTATCCTTGTTTCATTCAACACTGACCTGTATGCCTGCTGAAGAAGTGGTGATAAGCTCTGTTAGGTTATATGCCAAAAACTTGCCTGCATCAGAGCACAGAGGCAGTGGCACGGAGAGCCCATTTAATACCTTTATGGGCTGCCCCAGTTCCATCAGGAGACCCATCTCCCCAGCAAGGCCCATCCCAAGGGCAGGTGGAACCCAAATTAAGGACCCTGAGGAAGTACTCGGGGGCTGCTTCCAGGCTGCCCCAGGAGAGCCTCAGCCCTCTGGGCTGGGAGAAGAACCTGTCAAGTTGGGCCAGTGCTGGAGCACCTTACAGACTGCTGCCTAGAGGTATGGGACATGTTATGGGATGCAGGAGCTGAGCATTGCGTGATTGCACAGGACTTACTAAGGGGTGTTTAGTGAGCATGTATGTGTGTATGGGTACTGTGTATGTGTTTGTGTGTGTGTGTTCTTGCAGCAGGTTGGACCTGGAGGCCCACAGCTCTGGCAGCCTTGCCTCTGTGGGGCTGCCAGATTCTGCCCACCCTAACAAACTAAGGTCATTTTCTCTCACCTGGGGACCACCAATTCCAACAGGAAATCCACAGTCTCATCTAAGTGCTTATGAAATGCTCACCTCACCTTGTATTTACATTACTGAATGCTGTACAAGTGAAGGAATACTTGCAGGAATTGGTTTTTATTGGAGCATCTGCCATGGAGAAGGCAAAGGGACCACATATACCCTGCTGGGAAACCAGAGATGGAATACCTTACAGAGACTGGTTTTCCAAGGGAATTTCCATCTGGCTGCTCTGTCAAATTCTTCATGTTAGATTTCTGTGATTCGACTGTTCTCATCTGCTTGCAATCAGTTGTAATGAACAGTTAGTATAACATTATTATTCATCCCTTTTGGCAGCCAGTAAAATAACATGAACAAAGCATCTCCACGAGGATGGGAGTTAAAAATGTTCCTAATGCTTTCTCACTTGCAATAATCACCACTAGTCTTTAAAGTTGTTCGGTCATGTGTTAAAATGTTGCTATAGCAGATGAGAAATCAAGAGGCCAGACAGTTTTCCAGGAGACAGACTCCCGTATTTTTCCCATTTCTTTCTTTCTGGGAAGACTGCAAACATTTCAATATATCTTGTCTCAGATATGAAAAACCCTCAGACCTGAATCACCAAATCCAATAAATGTAATGAGGCAAGCTCCACCCAGCCAACTTATTTACCCCCAGCTGCAGCGGAAATGTTTCATGCTTCATACGTTTTTAGAGATCCTTGTCAGTCAAATTACTTTTGGGAATAAGCATCTAACAGGGCACAGACGATGTAGAGCTGAGGGTGAAGTTTTACGACACACAGCCAAACCGATCTGATAGTTAGCATGTACCTAGAGATGTAATCAGGTCTCTCTCTATTTCCTGTTTGGCCTTAGGACTGTTTTACCCCAGGAAATTAATTTGACTGAAAAGTCAATCCTCTTCCCTCTCCCTGAGGGGAAAAAAATAAAATAAAAAAGCCTTTGTAGCTTCAAGAGGCTAATTAGAGTAGAGCTGGTGCTGGCACATAGACTGGAAGAGCATGGCTGTCAGTGTGGGGGCAGGACCTACTTTCAGCAGGTCAATGAGATGGTAAGTTTAGGTTTACTTATTTTCAGTTATTTCTCATGGTAGGGTCTCTAGTGTTTGGAGTGATGTTGACAGTTTGGATCAGATCTCTTTGCCTTCAAACCTCTTTAAAAGGAGAAGTGACACTGAGACACCACAAGGCTGAAAACCTGGTATTCTGAACTGAGGAGCCTGGGCTGGGTAGAAATCAACCTGAAGCATTTGTATGATCTTTTCTCATGGTGACATCCACAAATCCCATTTTCTGCGAGAGGGAAGCTTTAGCTATATCGCAGAGCATCTTAGTTCCTTGTGTCAAGTGGTTGGGTCTGAAACTGGCTGCAGAATGTAGGACAGTTCAAAGCCATTTTAAATTAGAGCAAATGAAGTGGAAGAACCTACCCAAATTTAACCTAAAGTTTTTGACTGTGAAATGTTTGCTATTGTCCTCTCACTTACAGTGTTGATGCCAACAAAAATCAGTGTTGTGTGTTAGCCTGTGTGAGCATTAGAGGCTACAAACATGCATTAATATAGTTAGTATGTATGTGGAATTGAGCATTGCTGTCAATTGTAATTGCAGTGGAGTTTTTGTGAACAAACATGATGTGAGGTTAAGACAGAGAGTACTGATGTTGACTTGGGTGGACAACAGAAGTAATATCCCAGCCCGCTCCTGCTTTTTTATTTTTTTATTTTTAACCATGCACAACAAATGTTAGTTTGTCAAGTTAGCTTTGTTTGCCACAAAATGGTCATATTGTGAAAATGGTTGTTACCGGCAGCTCCAACAGCCTGTCTCGCTAGTGATCTTGGCTAAAGGACTGTGGTAAATGGTCATGAGGATGCTGGTCTCTCACCGTGGTTGTTTGTGATTGCAAGGGTTTCTGCAACAGGACAGATTCCAGGAACAGCTTGCATTGCTCCACGTAAATACATCCGTGTCTGTCCTGTCTGCTGTGTACATAGGAGCAGTTCAGACCTCCCATTTGAAATCCCACAATAAATCCAGCAGCATTCAGTCAATTTGCTGTGTAGTTTTTTGTTTGTTTGTTTGTTTTTTTCCACTGCAGAGTGAAGAGCTATTATTAGTTTGTGTTTTGCCACTTGGGATATTGTCAAAGTCCACCTGTGAAAGAGCTATATGGGTTTCCTAAGTCTTTTATCAGTCTTTGCTTATTAGGAGGTTGTTTGGACAATACAAGAGGAGATTGCTGCTGGAATTAGTGACTGGGGCGTGTGCTTTTTAATGCAGTGCAGTTAGGAAGTGGTCTAGGCTTCTGTCACCAATGCATATTTTGAAATTGCTCTGCACATGACAGGTAACTGAGCAGGCGAGCACACGATAGATCAATGTTTTGTATGGCATCCGAGTACAGGAATTGTTGATGTGCTAAAACTACACACCAGTTCACTCGAACACTTGTTTTGAAGGATACAGGAGCAACAGCTCTAAAACCCCCGACAGAATAATGAGTGATAGTTGGCCAGGTTTATGTCTGGACACCTGCATGGTAAGCAAGCAGAGGTACTGTGGCAAATGTCCACAACAGGTATTGACTAAAGAGCCACCCCGTCATTCCAGAGGCCTTGCTTTCATTGTAATCTTTTTGATGTTTTAAGAAAGGATCAGGTCCGCAAAAATAGTACTCAGTAATATAATATGTCTTTGCGCAGATCCTGTTGAAAAAGAGTGTGAAGTCCTTTTGCAACAACAGTTCATAAGAGAGCTTTTGCAGCCATTCGTGAAGATACTTGTGTGAGCAACAGCTTGAAATACTGATACTCTGCGAGGATTATTGGCTAAGAAGAAACAAGGCCCTTATTAGAAGGCCAGAAAATAAACCCTTATGACACATGTAAGAGTAAATTATGGAAGATAAATGTGTTATGCTAGTGACTTAGCAGTCACCTTTTGTGAATCATGATTCAGATCTGGATTAGCTGTCTGGATGCATGGCAGCACTGCTCTTGGGATGGTGGTTGAGCATTGCAAGCAGGACACGGCTCTGGCACAAAACCTGCAACTCAGTGATGTTAGCAAGTTTACAGACAGGTTGATCATTTCTTGGAAAAAATAAAACTGGGCTCAGTGAACGAGATCCCTTCTAGTCCAGTACTTCTGTTGACTAAAACTAATGTGGTCTGCAGATACTGAGACTTGACATACTCCTAAAACTTCTTTCCTAACAAACTCGTTTGTTAGGAAGCACCACTGGTGCTTTTGTAGAGATCTATAGCAGAATCTTAATGTGACGAGGGGAGAATTCAAGCTGATAACAGTATTTTATTGTCAGATTTAAAACAAACACCTACTGTGTACTACATATTTAGGAGGTTAAAAGTTTTTTATTTTGAGAATCACCTTGTGCTGCTGTGAATGCAGCAGGTTTTACCTGCTATGCAACCTTCCTGTATCAAGTGGGTGAAGCAACTGAAGTTCCTCCTGCAGGTCCCAATCCACAAGGTGGTACCAGGAGAACCCCTGAAATGCACCACTGCTTTTGGCAGCTTTATGTCAGTTTTGATTACCTCTGATGCTATGACACATTAATATAAAAAAGTAGAAATGTTCTATATGAAAAACTTTTTCATCAGTAGGACTTTTTTTATACTGTGTTAGTTTAAAGATATGAGAAGAGAATTACTTCCATCCAGCAGATAGAGTTGAGAAAGCAGCAGACAGGCTTCCTGGTGCAGAAAAGGAGAAGTCTGCACATGCTCCTTGGTTGCAGTGCCATTGCTTAAAATGTAAAAACAATTCTGTTTGTCCTGCATTTTTGAACTCAGACAGGAACTTCTGGGTCTGGAGACCTCTATTTGACATTTAGTTCTTGTCTGCAACAGTGCAGTTAGTGTGGCACCCAGCTTTCTGTTCATAATCCAGACAGTGGAAGAAGAGGTGAAATGGGATATGATTAAGTCTGTGAAATAGACATTTTGGCCTTTTTAATACCTCTTTGAGCTCAATGCAGTCTTCAGTTTGAACTAGTACTGTATGCAGCACTTTTCAAGATTGTTGAAATGTTTGTATAACAGGAATGCAGTAGGATCTAATTTCAGGCTGGGCTGACCCTGGACAGCACAACAGAGCTACAGTTTTCACTGCAGGTGGGTTATTTGCTTGCGCAGCATTTGTGTGTGTCTGGATTTTCCTTGACGTCTTCTTCAGTAGCTCTTTGGAGCAAAATTGCATTTGGAAGACCAATTTTTAAAAGACAGTTTCCACTTAGATGGTTCCTTTCTGCTAGCGGTGATAGGCAAGAAGGGACAGCTCAGTGCCTATGTTTGAGAGGTGAGGGGAGAGAGCAGAGTTTGTATTTACCCCTACTTTTCTTTAGTCACTGCTTCCTCCCTGTTACTGTCAGAAAGATGCCTTTCATTTTCACCAGCGTTTTGGTTCCAGGTGACTAGGACAGCAGTAGGCTGGACTGACCAGTTTGGGCACTGCACCTGGTTAAAAGTCCTTCACTTGTAAGCAGAGCTGTTCACTCCCTGTCTCAGAGAAGAGTAAAGACTTGCAGGACCTCTGGTTGCAACACGTTTTATGTCTATAATCTTCTGTGTCCTTGGCGAGGTTGTGAAGAGAAGTAACTGTGGGTAACCTGCATCAAATCCCTGTGGTACTAAAAGGGGTAAGATTTTATTCCCATTCTTTCCTATTAAAAAAAAACAAAACAAAACAAAACAAAAAAAACTAAGTGGAGGGAAAGTGCTATTCTGTTTTTCTGCCCTTTTTTTTTTTTTTCTACACAACTTATCTCCTTGTTTAGGGCTACCTGTACTTTGTAGAGGTGTTATTTCAATGGCAAAGAGTTTCATTAACTTCGTGAGGACTTTTGTTGTCCTTCTGTATCCTTCTGTAGCTTAGGCATCACGTTAATTTAAAGTGCTCCACAGGAAGGGTGTTGACAGCAGTGGTTGCCTGGCAAGCAAATAGTAATTATATGATGTACCTATACTCTCCCATCATTGGGTAAGAAGGGAGGGAAACTCCCACCTCTGAGTGCTCAGCACTGAACTTCTTCACTCTGGATAGAATTTGGGCAGAAGAATTAAATGAGGTTTTGCATTTTTGTAAAGAGACTTGGGATAGGATATACACATAGGCCTTTGGATGTTGAACAGAGGAGATCAATGGTAAGCAGTTTCAAAGGAATTTAGTTTCTTGTAAAGAATATCTTTTTAAGTAGTACATATCCTAATAAGTTACATCTTTATAAGTAACAACTTGATATATTTATAATGGAGTCTTGGACAAGATAATTTCCTGAACTAAAATATTTTTCCCTTAACTTTGTTGTGGTGTCAGCCCCAGATGTGTTTATTAGCAATTGGTGGCCTGATTTCTTCCTTCAGTAGGATAATTCATCTTGGAGGAGATGCATTTTGTTAAGCTGATCCAAAAAAAAACTCTAGTTCCAGAAACCTGTTTACTGTGTTAGAGTCCAAATGTACACACAAATTGGAGAATCACCTGCATAAGTTCAAACATAGAGATCTTTACTCTGTGTGCCCCAAAGTGAATGAGTAACTGTGCTGTGTTGTCTGTTAGTTACAGATTGATGGAGAGAGGTGCTGTGTTGGAAGGAGGCACAGGTAAGTGAGGGAAGATGCTGGGCCTTGGAACCTCTGAGGCAGCCTTTTGCATTTTCTCTCATCTCCAAGGTTTCCCTCTTTATACCTTTTGTCTTTCTGATCCTTAGAACTCTATTTTTGGACAATGATTTAGAGGATGCCTTAAGTCCCCTCAATACAAAATCCTGCTATTTTTTCAAAAAGTGTTACAGTTTCCAGGGCTAATGAACAAGACAGTGAAAGAAAGGTGGCTATTAACCAATTAAATGAAGGAGTGGAGTACACACAGGAGACAACAGTGAACTCATAAGGTAAATCAAATTCATTCTCTAATCTTTCATCTGTCCCAGAAAACCTCAGGAGTCGTGTCCAATTTTTTTCCAGAAACTTGAGATGGTATATTCTCCCACTTCTACTGTTTCCTGCTCTGCTTGCAGGTTGAAAATGCTGATTAATAACTATGACCCATGCTGATTCTAGTTTAAAAACACTGAGAGTTTAAACAAAGTGCAATTTCCTAGCAGGTCAGAGGCAAAACTTCCTGAGGGATAAGAAGATGACAACTTTGTACTACCTTTTCTGGCATCTTAAAGGTCCAGACTTATTTCCAGTATGAGTCCATTATGTCCAAAGGCCTCCATTGTCCAGTGGAAATTGTTTTTTCTTTAAGCATATTCAAACTGAGTTAAGTAGAGGTGCCAAAGTCTGCTTCAAGAATGTGTTTAGTAAATTACTACCTTATGAACAGATGGCAGCCCTCTGAATGAGGCAACTGTGGTTTTGTACTTTGTCCTGCTGTTGGCCTGCAGTGTGACCTTGGGTAGATGACTACTTGCATGGTTCGTGCTTTCATCTGCTGCTCTCTAAATGCTTGAGGAAACACACTTTACACAAGGGGCAGTGGGATTGGTTTTGATAAGGTTTGATAAACTTGTGGTTACATCTTACAGCAGATAACTGATTGCTACTTGTAATTGAATTGATATTCTTTGAGACAAAGGGTTTGGGATGCCATGTAAAATGACGTGTGTGTACAAAAGTCTGTATTTATGCATTGATGGCAATGTGACTGTCCTTGGAACAGAATTCATCAGTGTGCATTCATGAGCATCCAAATTTGAGATGGTCACAGGTGCAGTTACTTACAGGTGGACTGTTAGAGGCCATTTGAAAACCAGGTCTTATATTAATGTAGCTTTTATAATCTAATTTCTTCTTGGTTTATTGTACTGATTATAGACACCAAACATAACTTGACTACATTAATAGCTTTACTAAAATTATAAAAAGGACAATACCTCTTGGATCATACAATTCATTCTACTTGCAGGTGTGGGCTTCTTCTCCCCATGCTTTTTCTAGTGCTCTTTGCTTGCAGTTTACTGGTTTCTGCAGTGTCAGTGAATGCAGATGTTTGCAGGTGCGGTGTGCTTCTGTGGGGTATGTAGGGGACAAGGAGATCCTAAGACATAATGTAAAGTGTGTGGAATAGTGGTAGCATTCCACTCTAAGCCTTGAACTAAATCTTGATTTGACACTGCCTTTAAGAGATCTTGTCTTGGAATGTAAGAAAAATGCTTAGGCTGAAGAGACTTCTGCTGATGCATTTCTCCCTAGTGAGAAGAACTAACAGAGTGAGTTGCTAAACAATAAGGCTGATGTCCACAGCGCACAGTACAGGTGAAACAATTTGATTCCTTTGTGTCCTGATAGCAAAGGAATTTGCAAAAATAATTCTTTGCATACAAAATCATTGGGAATTCTGCATTCCTCCCTAACTACATATCTAGGCAGGTCCCCTCTTTGAGGGATTTAGAAAAAGCACAATTTTGCTTCTGCTTTTACCACTAGACAGCCCTGAGTCCTGCTTTGCAGTGCTTTCTAAAATACATTCACCCAAACACAAGTGCCAGCACACTTTTTAGAGGCAGAATTGGAAATATTATTATTAATGATCCAATTGTTTCTGGTAAAACTAGAGCATAAAGAGGGAGACAATTGTGTAAGCTGGAACTTCTACTCAGATACTTAGGTTTGCTGCACAGCTAGTTTCCAAAATTCTCAAGGCTACTTTCCATTGATACAGGCAGCAAAATGCAGATGCAATGATGGATGAGAGTACGTGGAAAAGAGGGTGTCTGTTAATGAGGCAGCAGAACTATCTTCTTCCTCATTTTGTAAACTGACTGGCTGTAAAACTAACCTTATCATATATGTAAAGGCCTGTGGAAGGAGTGGTGCCAGTCACCACCAATACAGCTTCTGTTTTCCTGAGTCAGGCATAATGCCATTCTCTTCTACGTTGGGATTAAAAGGCAATCTTAGCTTGAGGTCTTCTAAGAGAGAGTAAGGTAGGTATAATGGGTTCATTTATGTTACAGTTGAAGGCTTCAGACAGTAATAGGAAGTGCCTATGATACATTGGATAAAGGATTTAGCCCTGGGGGTCTAAATTCAACCGGTTTTAGCCTTTTAATTTCATTCCCTAGTCCTCATGGAAACATGTTCAATGTTGTTAAAATCAGGTGTCTGGAAGGAAACTGAATTTGTAAGGGCATGGGTGGAGGCCATATGAATTTAGCAGTCAGTTCCCTCAGGTAGGTAAAATCAAAAATAGCTTCCTACGAGCAAGCAAGGATGAATGAGGGAGATAATAGTTTCTGACACTGCCCTCTGGGGAGGGCAAATTGAACAATAGATTTCTAAAAATGTTACTTAATAATTGCTACTGAGTTCTCACCAGCAAGGTCACTCAGTGAAATTTCATGTGTTGCACACTTCTGCAGGTAAAGTTACTTCAGTGAATGCCAGAAGGATTTTCTCTCTGTACCATTAGTGGCTAACCTGTTTGAGTTTCCAAACTCTTTATTTTATTTCTGTGTATCAAACCAGGGGATTCCCATCTGTTGAACAGCAATAAGTCTAGAAGCGGTGACTTTAAAGTTTCAGTGTGGTATGTGTGAGGATACCAGTGCCTGCATTAAAGCCTTAAGGCCCCCAGTGGGATTTCAAAATGTAAGAGTTATTTTTTTTTTTTTATTGTCCTCTACATATTAAGTCGTGTGTATGTGTGGTGACTTCACACCAGCAGGCAGTTCAGCAGCACCATACTGTGCTCTCACTTGTCCTCTTCAGAACTGGGGCAGAAAATGCGATAAAAACAGCTCATGGGTTGACTTGAGGACAGGGAGATCACTCACCAATTATTGTCACAAGCAAAACAGCCACAGGGTAGGGAGATTAATAATATTTATTGCCTATCACTAGCAGACTAGAGCAGTGAGAAACTGAAAGCAAATTACAAACACCTTGCCCCTGTCCACCCTCTTCTACGTCCTCCCTCAAGTGTCAACAGGCAGCAGAGAATGGGGCTGTGGTCGGCCCATGATGCTTCGTCTCTGCCACTCCATCAGGGTCGCTCTCTGCCCCTGCTCCACGTGGGTTCCCTCCCACAGGATGCCATCCTTCCTGAACTGATCCTGCAGGGGCTGCCCACAGGCAGCAGCTCTTCAAGAACTGCTCCCACATGGCTCTGTACCGTGGGATCCATCCATCGCCCAGGAGCAAACTGCTCCAGCACAGGTCCCCCACAGGTGGCAGCTCCCCCCAGACCCCTGCTCCTGCGTGGGCTCCTCTCCACAGGCTGCAGCTCCAGCCCGGGGCCTGCTCCTGCGGGGGCTCTCCATGGGCCACAGCCTCCTCCAGGCCACATCCACCTGCTCCACCAGGGGTTTCTCCATGGGTTGCAGCGTGGAGATCTGCTCCGTGTGGGACCCGTGGGCTGCAGGGGGACAGCCTGCTCCACCAGGGGCCTCTCCACAGGCTGCAGGGGAACTGCTGCTGTGTGCCTGGAGCACCTCCTGCCCTCCTGCTGCACTGCCCTTGGGATTTGCAGGGCTGGCTCTCGCCCCTCTCTCCCAGCTGTTGTTGCCCAGCACTTCTTTCCCTTCCTTAACTCTGCTCTCCCAGAGGCCCACCCAGTGTTGCTCATGGCTCAGCTCTGGCCAGCGGCGGGTCCCTTTTGGAGCAGCGGGAGCTGGCTCTGCTCTGACATGGGGCAGCTGCTGGGCACTGCTCACAGAGACCACCCCTGCAGCCCCCTGCTACCAAGCCCTTGCCATGTAAAACCAATACCCAATCTTACGTCTTGTGGTCTGTTGTAGCAGTATCATCAGTTTTGGGAGGCACTTCTTCACTGCTTTTATTAAAAGTCAGTAGAGAAATATTACTTATTTTCATAAAGACCTAAAACAGTATTTACATAATATTTATTTGTAAAAATGCCTTGTATCAGAGAATCACACAATGTGTAGATATATCAATGTAACCTTGTCTTATATGTATGCATCTTCATCCATCTTTCTTCTTAACTCAAGCACAAAAGAGCATGCCCATAATCTATGTGCTAGAGATGAGGGCTTGAAGGGATGTTACAGATGAGATCTGCAGCTTCCAACTTACAGACTTGCACATCTGAGCTGATTGTCTTAGGGTACCTTTATTGTCAAGGGAGGCTGGTGATCACTTTTAAGTTTGATGTATCTGATGGAATTTGGATGTCTAGGATGAGATGAGTCATGTTGTAGAAATGAGTTTTACTCCATTAACTATAATGGAAGTCTAGGCAAGAACCAACTTGTCAAAATCTACTCCAGGAATACCTCCATTTGGACATCTGGATTCCATCCCCAATTCTATTCCATCTTACTGCCGCCCTGCACTCCTCCCAGGAGGAACAAATTCACTGGCTTTACGCACTTGGCTATGGCAGTGACCCACATGTGATCTGAAAGCTGAAACTTCTGCCATGTTGTTGGTCACAGTGGTGGCAGCTTTCCCCTACCAGACTATTCCATTTATCTATGCTAGTGTCACCGATGGTGACACGTAGGATGACCAGAAGAGCTCCTCAGCCCAAGCACTCTGAGCATGGAGCAGCTGCACCACATGTCCTGGTACCAACCACGATGTGCAGCAAGGAAGCATCAGTGCTGAGCAGGGCATAGCTGATCAGGATGTGCTTGTCTGCCCTGGAGGAGCTGTGTTGTCCCAGTCAGTCATACAGTCCAAACTTACTCAGACCTATGCCCTGTCAGAGTTTAGCCTTGTTTAAGCAATGTCAGTTGAGGACATAGGTGGTTCACTCCCTGCAACCCCATAAACTATGATAGGTAGCTGGGAGTTGTTCAAATTGCTCATCAGGATTTTTTTTTTCATGCACTTATTTAATATGTGATTGTTTATTATGCCATGTAATGTGATGTTCAGTCCTGAAGGGTGGAATTGGTGAGTTATTATTTGTAATTATTAGATTTCTAAGGCAAGGTCATTAGTTGCCCTTAATATAGGCTTGTGCTCAGTAATGCAGTAATTTAAGCTGATAGATAGTATATTATCATGTTGTTATGTCAGCCCACCACTTGTAAATTCCAGGGTTTTATTATGTCCTGATTACCATTCATATTGTTGCAGTAATACTGTGAGGCGTTAGTATTAAATTCAACACAGTTTATGCTGTTCTTAATGATAGAAGCTAAGTATCTCTTTAGACAGGTTAGTCCTGTTTTATTAGTTAAACTAAAGGAAGGAATATACGATGGTCCAGTATATTCTACATGATGTAAAAGCTGTTTTTCAAGCATTTTTAGGACTCAGGTTCCCAAGATTTAAAGTAGTGGATTGCAATGCTGGCAGGTGTTTGTTTCTGATCTGTAAACACGAGTGAATGCATGTAGTAGGGTACGACTGATAATCTGCGAAAACTGGTGTAGAGACTGGATTTGAACTCTGCATCACAGAGCTTGAATGGAAACATGTTTACCTATAAAAAGGTTGCTGCTTTACTTTAGGAAAGGTGTTCCTTTGATTGTGGGGTAAATTTATGCATTTCTATGACAGTTTTGTGCTATTCCATGCTCCTTATTACACCTATCTTGGCAAGGTACACCTCTGTTCTTATACTCTGCTTATAACAAGTATGGCTTAAGTGAAGATGTGTGTTTTTACTGCAGGTTTATTCCTGAAGATCTTCTTTGTGCATGCCAGTGTTTTAGCTCAAAGCAGAGTAAGGTGACAGCAGGGGTTGTTTCAGTTTTTGGAGATGCTGATGCCTGAAAGAAGGAATGAGATGTAGTATTCCCCACAGAGGTCCACTTTTCTCAGCCATCCCAGTACCGTTGCACGCAGACACAACTCTTGGCTGAGCAGCTGAGGTTGCTCGCTGGTCCTTGGGTACCCATGTGGACCTATCTCCCTGGTGGTGCTCCAGAAAGAGAAACATAACCAAGTCCAAAGAGACAAGAAGTGTAGATCTTGATGTAATGCTTCCTGCATTTTTTTCAGTGGAGCTGTTCCTTAACATCTGCCTGATACTGGAATAAACGGTAATAAACAATCCTACAGTCCCAAAGACAAAATGATACGAGAAACAAGTGTATAGTGTTACCTCTCATCTTCTAGCAACCATATGTTGAAATCTCTTTTGTGCGAGGAGCTGTTAGGTATGGAGTATGCTGTTTCACACTCTGGATACAGGATCTCTGCCACACTGATGAGTCAGGATATCCAAAGCGTGCTGTCAACAAGCAACAGTTTTGTGTGTCCGGCCTACCATGGGTGATGCCTGTTCTGTGTGGTTTTGCGGGATATTATTTCCTTTGGCTTAAAGTGTGTTGGGCAGGTATTGTCCCTCTGTGGTGGCATCTCTTGTGAAAAACTTGAGGTTACATCAAGTGTGCAAGCTTTAATGAAAATCTAGAGAATATAAAGGGAACCTGTTACATCTCTAGCCCAGTGAAGCTGCGTATTACGTCTATATCTCTCTGTAGATGTTACCTGTTTCACTAAATTATGTTGGACTTCTCATATTACAGTTTGCTTGGGGTCTTCACAATCTGCAAAGCACTCTTGCATGTTTATTGCATTCTCAAAGTTTATCAATATATTTATAATAGGGTAATTCTTAGGCCTTTAGAGGGGTCTGGATGGACATCTGAGTTACCTATCATCTTGTGTTGAAACTTATCAGCATGATCATTGTACTGCTGTAAGCTTGATTTTAATTAAAATCAAATGATCAAAAATGTAGCTGAATTTGAATGTATGTCTGTATCGCAAGTTAGCTTCTTTTTAATTTTCAGAACAACTCAGTTCTGCCTGTTGTTTTCACTAATTTTCTCTTTCAGTAAGCAGTGGAAAATACAGTACAGTTGTTTGTATTTGTTCTAAAAAAAAAGAATTTGGAGCTGAAAAAAATGCAAGAGTGGTGATGCTTTCCAGAGTTTGGAAAATCCTATTTTCCCAGCGGTAGTAAATATTCCATTTTAATTGTAACGGATATAGTTGGTACTTGAAGTTTTTCTCCTTTTATTTATCATGTTCCTTTATAGTAATCATGTTCACTAAGTTTATGTTTTATTTACACTGCATTTTTCACATTACCTTCAGTGGGTGTGTTAAAGAACAAATTTCAGAGTGATAGTTTTTGTTTTGGATTCCCAGGAGTGCCACAGGCTATGTATTTTGGTGGCTTTCCTGCTCTAAACTCATAAAGCCTGTTTTCTCTCTTCAGGGGTCTTCTGGGTTTTTTAGTATAATTACTCTGCACTAGCCTCTGACATCTTATGGGTTATATGAGTGTGTGAGTCTTATGAAATCTTATTTTGAGAGAATGAGACTGTCAGTGTGCAGGTTGTGACTGTATGTTTTCACTGATTTATCATGAGATGCTGTGAATTCCTCCTCTGCTACAGCCACTGTAACTATCCATTGGTTTGGATGTGTGTTTGATAGGACAGCCTCTCCTGTGATACAGGATCCCCAGCATCTACCAACCCCTGGGGAAAAGTGCCAGGACTTAAATACCTTGTAGCAATTCTTTCTGAACTCTCCTGTCTGGCAGAGCCCTGCTGTATGAGATTTGAGGTCATGGCACTGAGGTATGGCAGAAAACCACCTTAAAGTTTTGTGGGTTCATTATGAAACTGAGCCCAGAACCTCCCTACTAAAATTTTGGAGTTATATAAGCAAATAAATGTCTGTAATGGTGTTGCTGTGACTGGATTGCAAGACAGATGGAGACCTTGCTTCTGAAACAGGAAGCTATGATGTTTTCTTTTTTCTTGGTCAGATTTTGTGTGGGAGGTACTGAAATGCAGTGAAACATGCTGCATAAACTAGTTCTGTGGGAGGAAGCTCAGCCACCTTGACAACTCCCACTTTAAAACTGCCAGCTTTACAGACAAATTTTTTAATTAAATCAGCAATCGGTTCTTAGTTAGAGGTGAACTGAAAAGTGCCAGGCAGAGAAAGACTACCTCAGACTGGAGTTCTTCAAATGTCACACTTCAGTGACTGTCAGCTGTGCTTTCGCTGTTAGCTGTCTGCTGTGGCCACACAGATCCCAACGAGTAATCAATTATTCTGCTTCAGAGTAAACTGCTTGTTATCGTGGTCAGGAAAGGGCCCATCTTAACCCTCCCTCGCTGATCGATTTTACATGTTGTGTAAGTAATTATTTTTGTTCCTTTCTTTCTGTAGCATTGAGTGTTTACTGGCAACAGCTGTGGGCACCTTAGTTTGAAAAGCCAGATGCTTATTTTGCAGGGAAGGATATTTTCCTCTTTTTTTGTACCTGTTGAGAGACTGGTCCTGTGGGTCTCACAGTAAAGTTGTTTGTACGTGGCTGGAAACAGCATACTACAGAGTACAAAACTGTTCAGGGAAACATGAAAACCAGTCTGAGAGCTAGTGCCGAATGATGGCTGATCTGACTACAAAACCAGACTGTAAAGAATAATTAAATGCTGTGCTTCTGCATATAAACTGCTTACCATGGGGGCTAATTGAGAAACCACTGGAACTCTCTTTGCAGATCAGCTGGTGAGTATAAGTTTTGTTTGCCGTGTTAAGTGGCTTCTGGAGCACAATATGGATTAAGCAGTATGTAGTGGCAGAGAAAAGGCTTTGAAATCATCAGTAGTTCAGTTTGCTGGAGAGATAAAGCTGCACCATAAACTAGAAGCTTCTTGGGAGTGTAGGGGGAAGAGGGCAATTCCGTCTACAACTTAATACTGGTGCATGGCTTCTCTGGTGTTAGTGCTTTATCCTCTTGTCTGGTAGTTCTTGCAGAGCTATGCAGTTAGTATGGTCCTGGCTACTTAGGCTATGCTAAACTGCACTGAAGGACATCTTCAGCTCACATTTTCTCTGTTGCAATGAACAATCTTTGTTACAGCAACAGCTGGATCATTGTGATTTGGAGAGGAGTCAGGCTGTCCTCAGAGGAGGTAGTTGTTATACTCAGTTTTCTTTCCGATAGTAAGTGTTTGATAGATCATGTCTCTGACTTCATTTACTCACTCACGTTATATAACTGGTCTCCCAGATGGCAAAGAAAGCACTGTTTTTGTTTGTTTTTAAACAAGTGAATACTGCAAATTACAGGCTGCTGATTTAGAGCACTGGAGTGTGGATGACTACCTCATTCCAGGTATCTTGTTTGTAGTCTGGTTTATGGGGATGCGTATATTTAGCTGATTCTGTGTTTTTCCCTCTGTGCATAATAGTAGGTCATTTTGATCAAATGATAAGGTTGAAATGGTAAAATTACAGGGTGGTGGTCAGAACAGTTCTCTGCAGAAAAAATCTTTTCAGCCTTGAAGTCAGTTTAGTCCTGCAAGTTAGGACCACAATACAAATCAACACTGTGGTTGATACATTTTTTCTGAATTTTGAAAGCACGGATCACACAACCAGACATCTGTGACCCTACTACCGACTGCAAAGACTATGCTTCGTGATTACATGCTTTTGTAGCAGCACAGTAGGACTTGCCAAGCTGCAAACTACCTTGGCTTACGAAATGATCTCTCTTAGATCTGTGAAATCTTTTGTATTCTTCAAAAGACACAAGTAGGAATACCTTGACACTAAGTCTCTTTGGTCTGAGTTTGAAAATGTCCATAATTAACTATAGTTGCTGCCACTCTCACTACTCCAGTATACGTTGGGTACTTGGATCCAAACCAAAGATTTCTGATCTTTCTTACTTAGCTCTTCTGATAGTTAGGCAGAGCTGTGCATTAAAGTCAGTGGATTGGTCCCTACAGCTGCTGAATGTGCACTTCAGGACAAGATTTTAGACTTACAGCATAAATAATTTAAATACTTGCAATTAAGGTATCGTTATTATATTTCTCTGTGAAGAACTGTGTATTTTGCCTGGGGTTATGCTGCTTTATAAAGACAAATAAATCCTCTCTTGTGGTTAATAGTGAACCTACTTTTGCTGTCTTCTTACTGCAGTTCTTAGTGCCCATAGCAGCCTCACTCAGTTTTGGGTTCATGGAGGTCCAGCTGAGGGGCTGCATGGAGTCACGCTTCACCTCAGTCGCTAACTTCCAAGTGATTTTAGGCAAATTTTGTCTCAGCATCATGAAGTTAAGGGTAATTGTTTTTAATGAAAGATTGCTATGCTGTCTTGAGAGTTATCAGTGTCTTTAATAAAGCATGCAGCATGCTGGCTGATGCTGCTGGCAGATGTGTACTGTGGAAGACATTTCTGAAATCCTGAGCTGCTCCGGACTGCTGCTGAGGCTCTCTGTCACCAACCTGCCTCTCCCCTGTCCACCTTGAGCCAGTCAACTTGAACTTCACTGGAAGAACCCAGACTAAGGCTAAATAGTCTGAATGAATGTCAAACAGATGTTGCATCCGTTTTTCAGCATATATGGTTATGGGAAGCCCTGTTTTGTCAGCAGAGCCTTAATTATTTGTGTTGGCCGGAGTAGTGTGCGTAACATGACTTTGCATTTGTACCTCTGTTTTGCTGCATGAAAATGAGTGGTTTCAATTGAAATGACACTGTGAGATGGAATGTATGATTTAGACTTTTTTTTCTTGAACACGTATGTGGTTTCCTGAAACTAAGTCTTGGACCAAAAATAATGAGCTTGGCCAGTGGAGGCAGAGTAGGGAGCTTGAAGTCCCAGGGGATAAACTGCTGACTTTTAGCAGATAAGCTGCTCTCCCGCCATGTACAGAAGGACCTCTGCTTAACCTGTACACAAAGTAGAAGAGTGAGGCCGTGAGTTCAGATCTCAGACCACTGCAACGTTTTTGTATGTGCATGTTTTGCTGTTCCCTATCACTTGCCTGACCTGACACGGGCATTTTTTCAGCAGACTTAAGTGGACTCACATTAAAACTCAGGTTGTAGGCTTTTGTGTTTGGGAATTGTGTGTATGGCCTTAGAATGTAGGGGTGAGCAGGAAGTCGTATTTTAACTCCGTATACTTGGTTGTGCCAGTGCTTTTAAAAGCCAGAATGTTGATTAAGGAGCAAGTTAAGCTGAACAGGACAAAGAGATTTATGAAGTTAAACCATAGGTTAATGAGCTCTTATTTTCCTCTCAAGGAAGAGCGTTCAGAGAGTAAAAGTAAAATTTTACCTCTATTAAGTTGGTGTCAGAGCTCCTACTGACTGCAGCATAGTTGAAACTGGTTGGAGTCAGAAATAAAGCAAACTGGAGGAGACAGATGTGTATTATCATAGAGAAAAACCAAACAGATCAATTTGTATCTCTCCTCTCAAAGTTGTTATATTTTTCTTACACCTTTCACCAGTCCTGTCAATATTTCTAAAGGAATGAAAGATTATAATAGTTCTCTGTCACAGCAAATTCTGCAATAACATGCTACAAAAGTATAAGAACCGTACCCTGTTGTGGTAAGGACTCCATCCACAGAAACTGAAAGATTTTAGCATAAGCAGGGTTAGTGAGTTGGTTCTGTTGCTGCTCCTACCTCAGTAAGTCAGCCCAACCATGCAATTCACTGGTATGGTAAGTATTTACAAGAGCAGTGTTTATAGGACCAGCTGGTCAAACCATGCACTTGCATTTGTAAAGGCTTTGTTTTGTTAGTGGTGGAAGGAGGTAGCAGGTCACAAGCACTTGATAACTGAAAGCAGAGGCTGTTTGTGTTCTTACAGAGCATGTGGTTTCGTGGCAATGCTTATAAGCATGCTATCCACAGCTCAGACCAGTTGGAGCCTGTGAACCAAGAAGAGAACTGGAAGAACCTGGGTGTAAAGCCGAAAAACAGCATTCAAAGGGACTGTCAGAATTGAATTCTTCCCGGCGTGATCTGTTAGCCTGTCAAAATTCAACCTCAATAGTTGCTTGAGCTAAAGGGAGTTCTCTACCTGCTTGAAGGGTTGAGGAGGTCTGAGATGGCAATTGTAAATGCTGTGATTCACTGAAATGGCTGTGGCTAAAAAGGCACTCCCTCTTGTCCCATCTGTCCCAGCCTCTGCCCTCCACTTGCTTCATGCTGTCTTCTCTGTGCTATATAGCCAAGCAGAGAGTCAAATAAATTGTTTGGGATGGAAAATTAGTGGTCTCTTCAGTTGGTGTGGTTTAGTTCTGAGTCTCATGTAGCTCCTACAAGGGAATGTAAGCACTGGAGCCAGGTATGGCAAGAAGGAGGAACGTGAAAGAGAGGGTTGAGGCAGGACAGAACTTTTCAGAAAGAAATTACAGTAATACCCATGCATGAATATCAACCTGTAGAAGCTCAAGACCTTGAGTTCCTGAATGACAGGAACAGGGTAATCTTCAGTGTAATCTATACCACGAATATTTTGCAGTTTCTGTACTGCAATTCTGAGAACTTTTTCAGTTCACCTTAAATTGTACCTCTCAAGATCATCAGATGGGATGTAATTCCTCTTATACTCGTAAAAGACTGATACTGGTTGAGAAGTGAGTGCCCTGCTAAAACAGAAACATTTATCCTTGTAGTGAAAATAATACTTTGTTTGTGTAATGAACTTTACACCTAAGATGTATGTCTGCTCACCCCTGTGTAAGCCATTGCTACTCAGCCACAAGAGAGGGACTGACCCTGTTCTGTATTGTTTTTAAACTTAATCCCTGTGAAAATCTCCCTAGTTTCTCAGAAGCATAAAGCATGATTCTGTTCCCTTTGTCAAATGTTGCCACAATACTAGTTTACATTAGATTTTCAGGCAGAAGCTGATCCAATTAAATTCCCGTTTGTCAAATGTTACAGGAGTATGTTCATTTTTGAAGGACACAGCTTTTATAGACAGGTATCCATTGCATTCTGCTCTCCCTTTCCAATATTATAGCTTAGAAATGAGAGAGAGGAGGGACAGAAAAGAAGTTACTGCTCTAAACAAGATAAGAATCAAGTCAAAAGTCATTTATATTTACTTAATTGAACCTGGACACCTCAATTATTAAAATGCTCTTTATATTGTTTTCTGTGATCTTTTACAGTTGTGGTTTTTAGTAGTCCCAGGAAAGTACTTGCTCCTTTTGCCTCCCCATGCAAAAAAGCTAGCTCTTGCATGTCAAGTGGTTGTTGCTGTATATGGGAAATGTTTCTGACTTTAGGAAGACTTTTCATAGAAGGTTTTTCACAGAGAGGTTTGGGCTGGAAGAGACCTTAAAGATCATTTTGTTCCAACCCTATGCCAAGGGCAGCAACACCTCCCACCACACCAGATTGCCCAAAGCCTCATCCAGCCTGACCCTGAACACCTCCAGGGATGGGGCATCCACAGCTTCTCTGGGCAACCTGTCAGTGCTTCACCACCCACACAGTAAAGAATTTCTTCCTTACATTTACTCTAAATTGCCCCTCTTTCAGTATAAAGTCATCACTCCTTGTCTTATCACTACTTGCCCTTGTAAAAAGTCTCTCCCCATCTTACCTGTAGGCCCCCTTTAGGTACTGGAAGGCTGCAATGAGGTCTCCCTGCAGTCTTCTGTTCTCTAGACTATACAACCCCAACTCCCTCAGCCTGCCTTCATAGCAGAGGTGTTCCAGCCCTTTCATTTCTTTGACTTTACAGTCAGTACTTTCCACCTGAGAACCCTGAAGCCTCAGTGTTGTTCTTACAGTTATCATATAAGGATTAATGTAAGGTAGTCTTCGTACCTTTAGAGAGAAATGAAGAAACCACAGGAATCCTTCTGTGAGAAGGACTTTCAGCCAAACAGCAAGTTCTTCTAAAGCTGCTGGAACTTCTGTTATCATAAGCAAATTCTTGTCCTCAAGCATCAGTTAACTTCCTTTCACTGGATGCTACCATTTTCTGTTGTTATTTTGTGTATTAATTAAAATGTATCATGTCTCCAGGTAAATAACACAAACCATGGACAAAAGCTGCAGCAGGACATTTTTTTCTTCAATAACGTTGGCTCTTCTGAAAGCTTTTGCTGTAGAAACAATGGAGAAGCTATGCAAGTCAGCACCTGGGAAACAAAGTCATTGTTTATGCTTTTCTGTGTACTTCTGAGACTTAAAATACCTGGGAGTCCACTCTTTATGGAGTTTGCAAGACTCTTGAGAATAGGATAACGTGTAGAAAAAAGATAAAATAACCTTCAAAATCTGGTTCCCATGTATGTGCTTTTTAAGAACCATTTTCTCAGTAACCTAAATTTGCCTTGATCCTTTTTCCTTTCTCTTTTGACTCTGCTAAAACCCTAATGTAAATCTATGTTACAGATTGGTGTTTTGTGTGTGTGTGTGTGTGTGTTTCTTTTTGTTCATGAGGAAATTCTTCATTTCATTAAGTTTTCATCATGAAATTGCACAGCATGATTGTATAACATTTTTTCCTTGTGATTAGAGATAAAACTTACCTGAATTGCACAAATTTAAGTATGTAAATAAGATACAGGGGATATTGTTTCTACTCACTTGAATGGTTTTTGATGTGTAAATAGGAAAAGTGTTTTCAGACTTCAAGACAGGCATTTGCTCACTCAATTCTTCATAATTGAGTGTGTTAGAGAACTTGTTCATCATATATTGTAATCCTGGCTCTCAAACAGGGGCCTGGATGTGGAGAAAGTGTACATTCAAAAAGGAGCAATGGTATGTATATGCACCTACATTTAAAATATTTGTTACCTGTGATGTCTAATGTAGCTGTAGTACAATGCGTAGTGAAATATGAAGTCAAACATGAGAAGTCTACAAAATGTTTGTGCTCAATGGAATTTTGATTTAATATGTGCTTTTCTACAGGCTTCATTTGTCTTTGAACCAGACAGTGCAAGTGCCCAGAATGAAGGCTTACATTTTGGAAAGAAAAAATGTAAAAATAGGTGGATGAAAAGTTGATTTTCAGACTGTCTTGCTGGATAGACAGCTTACTTTGTCACTGTTGCTGGAGAGATCATATCTTTTCACTTCCTTGATGAATAAAATATGAATTGTACCAGCTATCAGCTACGTTCCCAGCAGCCATCTAAGACTTCTGTGGTGCTCACTAGAGTGCTGTGATGAAAGGCATGTGTTTGTACTGAGTGTGTCACTTAATGCTATTATTACCTATGATTTAATAGAAAGTATATCAAGAAATGATATAGTAGGTTTTTAACTCATGAGTGACTCAGACAGGACAGTGATCAAGCTTTACTCTTTTTCTCTGTGTGCGGTATTTGTGTAGGTAGGACTGGTTTATTATTTCCATGTGCTGACTTAGTATACCTGCTGTTTTGCTGAGTTGCTGTGAGCTTGGCCTAAATTTCCATATGTGCATGTTTCTACATAAAGCTGGGGACGGCGTTGATTACTGTAGTGCTAATGTCACACATGAAGATTATGTGGGTCTAATTCTTTGTTCTGAGACGATCTCCAAATCTGAGGCAACCATTCTCAGTCATGGCTTTGCCAACAAAGGAATTCACCAAATTACATCATTCATGCCATGGAATAGTCACTCAAGAAAAGCTGCAGGTGACTATCACACATCTTCAGAAATGCACTACTTTGAGAGGAAAGAGGAGAAGCTGAAGTGTTAGAAGTTACCTACTTGCAGTGCCCACACCAGGACAGCCACAAATGAAGGATATAGTTCAGAAGTGCATCCAGAACATGGTCTCTATGTGTATAGTTACAATCTGTCATAAAGGATCAGAAGCCATTTTCTACAGCCTTTGAAACTAGTGTAGCCATTACTGGGCTATGAGAGGAGAGTTGAACACTAAACAGTGCCAAATGCATTAGGAATAGTCACATTTAATTTTATGTGGAAGGAGGATGCTACTTTACCATAGACTTAAAGGAGCATTTAGTCATGAATTATCCCTTTCAAGACCAGATACTGAAACTGGGAGTATTTCTCATACTCTGCAGATTAAAATTGTCATGGAAATGAAAATGATGACAGGCAAGCCAAGTTACATTCTTGGTACTTTAAAAATCATGAAATTTTGCTCATTGCTTGTTGTTAAGGTTATCTGATGAGTTTCTTGTGATAATGCTGTATGATTTTGAAGCAATAGCTTTGCTTTATAAGTCTAACACTACAAAGTTTGAATTGACAGTATGGTGATCCATGATGGAATGACAAACCTCTCATCATGTGTTGTTGATTCAAACACAGTGCTGCAAGGTGTGCGAAGTCTAATGGTGCATGAATTTTTGCAAAGGTTTAGTGATTCAGTCCAAAGCAGAGGAGTGGCCATCCTGCTATTAAGTACCAGCATTTTACTGCCTAGGCAGTAACGATGCTTTTAGAGCCTTGACTGTGGCTAGAGCTTTACTATTAGTTTAAGTCTTTGAAGAGTCTAAACCTAAAGTGCCTGCATGAATCTCACTGAAAACTGAAAATCAGATACTCTGCTGAGCCACAAGCTGAAGCTTAGACTGTTCTTTTGTCCCTTGTAAGTAAAATGAAAGCTTCTTCCTTCCGGTAAAGTATTGGCAATACTGTTTGTTTAGAAATGCCAGAGTGAGCTGGTTGCTTTGGTGGGGGCATTGTACAACCTGAAAGAACGAGGTGTTTTTAAGCAGTGGGGAGGGGGGGGGGGGGGGTGGTCTCAAAATTCTTCTTTATTTTTCATTCATTTCTACTAGCTTTTGAGTGAAGAACAGGGTTAAGTAGACAGCAATACTGTCAGGAAGCAACATGTACAAAATAATTTTGGAGGGCTGATTTACTGTAGTATTTCTGTCAAATTCAGACCATACACTTTTCTGTCTTGTATGTGAAAGTATATGAGAAAGCAAGTAACCTGTCCCTAGTTTTGCACAGCCTTCTGTGACATTTAAAGAGACAGAGGAAAAGAATCAAGTTTGGTACACAGAAGTGTCAAGACAATGAGTTGTTTGGTGAATGTTTTGATTGCTTCATCTCTTAACTGGTTTGTCTGTTAATTGTTTTTCTGCCAACTTACTGAATGCATGCTGAGTGAACATATTTAATATGACTGTATTTGTATATTCAGTAGAAAATAGCTTATAAAATACGGTGCCTTTTGTTTATTCTTGGAAAAGGTTTAACAGCAGTTAAGTACTGTGCTTCAAAATATATCTTTTGAAGATGAGTTTCATTTGGTGCTCAGCTTGCTGTTTTACATAAAAACTCCTGTCATGTTATAGTGAATGTTTACAGGTGAAGTGGGGAATCCGAGTGGCCACATTAGAGTGTCAGACTAGAAAAATTAGTTACCTGAGCTGCAAAGCTCCACTGCTAGCATTATTGTTATTGCAGACTGGGACTTTGGCTCGATGCTATTTCAAAGTGTGCCACTCACCCACTCGGTCTGAGCAGCAGTACTCACCAGTCCTTTGAAAGGGCATTAAATAAACAGCCACGGAGCTTCTAAGCATCTGAGAGATGGAAGTTTCGGGCCTTAGCAACAAACTATAGGGCAAAAATAGTCTCTTTAAAGCTCCCTCATTTCCTGCCAATGATACTCAACTAAATTTTTACAAGGCTAGCTTTATTTCAAGTCTTTCCCTGACCTTCATCAGGTTTCAGCACCTCTGCACTGTGCTTGTACACTGTCAGGGGCCGTGTCAGATCTGACAGTGGACTGCATGGAGTTCATCCCTGAACGTCTAACATTTTGCTGGCACAGAAAGTATGTCTGTTTATGAATTCATGATTGGAGTATCTCTGCATGGTAGTGTGAAGATGTGCCATCAGCAAAAGGAGAAGCAAACACATCTCTGCTGGATTTATTTAGCTGTGTCTTGCTGGTAAATTGAGTGGATGCTAATCTTCCAGCCATTTGGGAGAGTAGTTTTCATGATGCTTTTATTCTACTGCATGGAGATGGGGTCTAGCACATCAGATTTCTCTTTGCTTAGGTATGTGCAACTTTCTTGTGGTGCTTAGGAAAAAGAAGCAACTTTTTCTAGTCCTTTCTGCCCCTCAGCAAAGGTTTAGGCAACGCTCTTTGGAATAATTCAGTGTTTTTCAACACACACCTGTCCCTGTCCCAGCTCCATGCCGTTCCCTCAGGCCCTGTCACTGTCCCGAGAGCAGAGCTCAGCGCCTGCCCCTCTGCTCCCCTCACGAGGGAGCTGCAGGCCGCCATGAGGCCTCCCCTCAGCCTGCTCTGCTCTGGGCTGAACAAACCAAGGGACCTCAGCTGCTCCTCATATGTCTTGCCTTCTAGACCCGTAATCATCTTCATAGCTGTTATTTGGTCACTCTCTAACACTTTTACGTCCTTCCTAAATTGTATTGCCCAAAACCACGCACAGTGCTTGAGGTGACGCCGCACCAGCACAGAGCAGAGCAAGACAATCGCTTCCATTGACAGCGCTGTGCATTGAGTCATAGATCCACTATGCCAAGTATTCCCCTGTGGAGAAGATGAAAAGAACTATACAGAAAGTGACAGCTTCACCATCGCTTTTTAATCATTTTACACAGTTCAGTGGAAAATTAACACCGCTGCTGAATTCCTGAGGGTGGGTCAAGAATGATAACAACTTCTGTACAGGTCTGTGGAATGCCGTAATTATTTCTGTGCTGTACTGTAGGTAGGTTCCACTCTAACTAGATTCTGTGAGATCTACAGAACAAATAGCCCATTAATTAAAAATACAGAACTAATATAGAACAATCTTTCTCATGGATTTTTTTTTACCTATGGAGAAGAGGACTGAATCTATGGTGAGTGCTGAGAGATGCCATCTGTCACATTAGGAACAGGTAGATAGGACTTCTAAATAGTCACGTGGTATTTTGTCTGCTATTTTTACAGATATATTAGGTATGGTGTTCAGTCACTGTAAAATACAACAAAATGGATGGGTTGGTTTAAAAATGGTATAAAGATAGTAAGATTATACAACATATATTTAATTCCCACCTTTACGATAACTTAAGTGTGTAGATATTTTAAAAAGACAGAGATGTTAATCCCTTAATAGTTTAAATAAAATGAAGCTTTTCATTTAACTCAGGTTAGGGACTGGCCAGTTTTTAAGGCTGGCTTGTTCTGGATTCTAAATTTGCTTTTCAGCTCATAATTACTGGAAGTTGATGGTAAAACAGTAACAAATTGATGGGTCCAGACTTGAGCTTACCACTAACATATATTGTTTCTGTATCCTTAGAGACATGAAGCCTTTCGGGAAGCCTTTCAAGTGGAAGAGCTAGTAGACTGCTTTGAAGTCAGTACAAACTTCTGTGACAAAAAGAACCTGGAAGACCTGTGATAAGGAGCAACTGTTTTCAGTTATTTGCATTAAATCTCAACAGTGCTTTTCTGCCATCTGTGGCAGAGCAGGAGATTACCAGACATGTCCATAGCACTCAAACAAGTCTTTAATAAGGATAAGACTTTCCGTCCAAAACGCAAGTTTGAACCTGGAACCCAGAGGTTTGAGCTTCATAAACGAGCACAAGCCTCTCTGAACTCAGGTGTGGACTTGAAAGCAGCTGTGCAGTTGCCCACTGGAGAAGATCAAAATGACTGGGTAGCTGTCCACGTTGTTGACTTCTTCAACAGGATTAACCTCATTTATGGAACTATCTGTGATTTCTGCACAGAGAGGACCTGCCCTGTGATGTCTGGAGGCCCTAAGTATGAGTACCGGTGGCAGGACGACATGAAGTACAAGAAGCCTACAGCATTGCCAGCACCCCAGTACATGAATCTTCTCATGGACTGGATTGAGGTGCAAATTAACAATGAGGATATATTTCCTACAAGTGTAGGTAAGTGCAAGGAAGAATCGTAAACTACATTTCATTCTGTGTACTTAGCATGTTCCCTCCTTGATGTCACTTCTAGGGACTGTGGAAACCAAGCCATTAAAAGAGCAAGTATGAGTGGGAGGGTTTTGCAGGAATAATCTGAAATGTATGAAGTGTTCATTGTGGCTGCAAAATATGGGGAGCAGGGGGGTTTGTAGCCTAAAAGGTTTTCATTTGAGCCAGTTGTTCCTGGTAAGATTCTGCTTCTCAAGTCAATTTTTAAAGGTAATCTACATGTCATTATTATCTAATTGAAAGCTAATCAAGTGTGAATTGCTCTGTGCTTTGTCTGTCCACTTAAGCAGTTGCAGCATGGATGGAAAGCAAAGCCTAATTAGAGTAGTATCTTCCCTTGGAAGCATGTACAGTGCTGTTCAATACAAGGCAGTGGAGACTCAGGAATAGAGAGAACTCTGCTCTCCCACCCTCTTGTGACTTCACACCCAAAAAAGATGATTTAGGAAGTGAGTTATTCTCCAAATTACTGTTTCTAAGAAGAGTAATTTTCTATAAACCATAGCAAACCCTACTAACTATATAGGCAGACAGCCTGGAGAAGGGAGCTGTTAAGATCAGCACAGATTTCCTTTTAATACTATGGTTAGTTTTTCTGAAGAGTAGGCAAGTGGGTGGAAGTCTCTTTGCTTGAATGGTTTGCTCTGGAGGAGGAGGACTTTGCAGAAGATTGTATTGTGTAGTGTAGAGATCCTAAATCTTTGCAATTGCAGGTAATGAGAAAGGATGCTGTACCTTAGCAATGTCAGTGTAATTATATAAACTTTAGCAGTTTTATTTTAAAAGCCCTGATATACATCTTGCAAGTGCAAAAACTGGGAGCTATTTGTCAGAATTGTGAGATGATATGTAAATACCTGGATTAGTAACAAACAAGAATGCTTATATGCTAAAATTAGTTCAGCAGAATATTTTGCAGTTTATGTGGTTACAGCCTGTGGCTGATTGTTAGGAGATGATACATCAAGAGGTTGCGTGTATTGGTAATCTTTCTTAACATTTGAAATGCCTTATTCTTGGCCTTGACTGCTGCTTGCTTGGCCAGACTTGTGGTTTGCTTCCCATACCTTATCCCTTCTCTTTTCTAAACAAGTAGGTAGAAGGAAGGATGTAGCTATGCCTTATTAGCTATACTTTGCCAATTTAGCAAGACGCAAGATTTCCCAGGAAGCAGCACCATACTTTTTGTATAGTGAAAAATTAGTTTGATTTCTTAAAGCATTTGTTATTTTTGTGTCTTTGGTATTAATGAATTTTGGAATTGAAGGTGGGGCTACAAGTTGGGGTGCAGTGAAATATGTGTTTATTTTTCCATTGGTGTTTTTGCATTCTTTTGTCATACCAAGTTTTGGTCTTGGAGTATTCCATGGTCATGTTGTGCTATTACAGTTTGTATATGCAGAATATTCCTTCCGATAGGGGGGATCGAAGGTGAAAGGTGTGCTGTTCACCTAAACTCGTGGCTTCGAGACTGGTGTGACCGGCAGAACTTTGGGTTCTTTGATCATGGGAAGGTCTATGCTACACCGGGCCTGATGGCACCGGATGGGATGCGCCTCTCTCGGAGAGGGGTAAGGATCTTTGGTCAGGAGTTGGCAGGGCTGATAGATAGGGCTTTAAACTAGAGTTGAAGGGGGAAGGGGCTAAAACCAGGCACGCCGGTGAAGACCTAAGGGATGGTACGCTAGAATCAGAGGGGCTGTGTGCCAGTGAGGTCCTTCGGTTAGATCCACAAGGTGCTGAGTGTAAGGAGACACACCTGAAATGTTTCTACACAAACGCACGCAGTATGAGGAATAAAATGGATGAGCTAGAAGTCCTGGCCCAGTCCCGCAACTACGACATCATCGGCATAAGCGAAACCTGGTGGGATGAGTCCTGTGACTGGGGTGTTGCGGTAGATGGTTACAGGCTCTTCAGGAGGGACAGGCAGGGAAGGCGAGGTGGTGGGGTGGCGATGTATGTGAAGCAGGGGCTGGACTGTGTGGAACTTCAGGTCGGCGATGGCAAAGTTGAGAGCCTCTGGGTAAGGATCAAGGGACGAACGAATAAAGGGGATGTAGTTGTGGGAGTCTATTACAGACTGCCTGGCCAGGATGATGGCGCTGATAAATTATTCTTTACAGAACTAAGAGAGGCCTCGAGATTAACTCCCCTTGTCCTTATGGGGGACTTCAACTTGCCAGACGTTAACTGGGAGTGCCACACGGCAGACACGAGCAAGTCCAGGAGGTTCATGAAGCACCTAGATGATAACTTCTTGGTGCAGGTGCTAACGGTGCCAACTAGGAAAGGTGCCCTCCTAGACCTATTGCTAGAAAACAGAGAGGGCCTGGTGGGAGATGTGGTGATTGGTGGCCGCCTCGGTCATAGCGACCATGAAGTGGTTGAGTTCAAAATTTACGGCGACAGAAGGAAAAGTGCCACCAAAACCTTATACCTAGATATGGGGAAGGCGGACTTCAGGCTGCTCAGGGAACTAGTCAGCAAGGTCCCTTGGGAAGCTGCTCTCGAAGGCCTCGATGTCCACCAGTGCTGGTCATTCTTTAAGCGATGCCTCCTAGAAGCACAAGAACAGGCAGTTCCTAAATATCGCAAGTCAGGCAAGCGGGGCAGGAGGCCGGCGTGGCTGACCAGGAACATTCTAATGGAGATTAGGTGGAAACAGAGAGTCTTTCACTACTGGAAGGAGGGCCAGGTGACATGGAAAGAATACAGGGATGCTGTTCGTGTTTGTAGGAAGAAAATTCGTGTGGCTAAAGCACACCTAGAGTTGAAGCTGGCTGTGTCTGTGAGAGATAATAAAAAGGGTTTTTTTAGATATGTGAATGGAAAAAGGAGAACTAAAGAATACATAGGGCCGCTCCTTGATAGGGAAGGTCTCCTCACAGACAATGACATAGGCAAAGCAGAGACGCTTAACGCCTTCTTTGCCTCTGTCTTCAATGCCGATGATGGGCTTCGGGACCCAGGGTGCCCTGAGCTGGAGGACCGGGACGGTGGGGATGACAAACTCCCAACTGACCCTGAACGTGTGTGGGATTTGCTACTCCACCTGGATCCCTACAAGTCCATGGGTCCGGATGGGATTCATCCCCGGGTGCTGAAAGAGCTGGCGGACGTCATCGCGGAACCTCTCTCAATTATTTTTCAACTATCCTGGGAGTCTGGAGAGGTCCCGGTAGACTGGAAGCTGGCAAATGTTGTGCCGATTTTCAAGAAGGGTCAGAAAGAAGACCCTAGCAATTACAGGCCTGTCAGTCTCACGTCAGTGCCTGGTAAAATCATGGAGAAGATGGTTCTCGAACTTACTGAGGCGCACCTGGGGCACAAAGCAGTCATTGGTCCCAGCCAGCATGGGTTTGTGAAGGGTAGGTCCTGCCTAACTAACCTGATTTCCTTTTATGATAAGATCACCCGTATGGTGGACCAAGGGAAACCAGCTGATGTGATTTTTTTGGACTTCAGCAAGGCTTTTGACACGGTTTCCCATAGGATCCTACTGGACAAAATGTCCACCATACAGCTAAATAAAAACATCATCCGATGGGTGAGCAATTGGCTAACGGGCAGGGCCCAAAGGGTTATGGTGAATGGGGCTGCGTCAGGCTGGCAGGCGGTCACCAGTGGGGTCCCTCAAGGCTCCATTTCAGGGCCGGTACTTTTCAATATTTTTATAAACGATCTGGATGTAGGAATAGAAGGTATTTTGAGCAAGTTTGCTGATGACACCAAACTTGGAGGAGTTGTGGACTCGGATGAGGGTGGAAAGGCCTTGCAGAGGGATCTGGATAGGTTGGAGAGCTGGGCGATCACCAACCGCATGAAGTTCAATAAGAGCAAGTGCTGGGTCCTGCACCTGGGACGGGGAAACCCTGGCTGCACGTACAGACTGGGCGATGAGACGCTGGAGAGCTGCCTAGAAGAGAGGGATCTGCGGGTCCTGGTAGACAGCAAGTTGAATATGAGCCAGCAGTGTGCCCTGGCAGCCAGGAGGGCCAACCGTGTCCTGGGGTGCATCAAGCACGGCATCGCTAGTAGGTCGAGGGAGGTGATTGTCCCGCTCTACTCTGCGCTGGTGCGACCTCACCTCGAGTACTGTGTGCAGTTCTGGGCACCACAGTATAAAAAGGACGTGAAACTGTTGGAGAGTGTCCAGAGGAGGGCTACGAAGATGGTGAAAGGCCTGGAGGGGAAGACGTACGAGGAACGGCTGAGGGCACTGGGCCTGTTCAGCCTGGAGAAGAGGAGGCTGAGGGGAGACCTCATCGCAGTCTACAACTTCCTCGTAAGAGGGTGTCGAGAGGCACGAGACCTTTTCTCCATTAACACCAGCGACAGGACCCGCGGGAACGGGGTTAAGCTGAGGCAGGGGAAATTTAGGCTTGACATCAGGAGGGGGTTCTTCACAGAGAGAGTGGTTGCACACTGGAACAGACTCCCCAGGGAAGTGGTCACTGCACCGAGCCTGACTGAGTTTAAGAAGAGATTGGACTGTGCACTTAGTCACATGGTCTGAACTTCTGGGTAGACCTGTGCGGTGTCAAGAGTTGGACTTGATGATCCTTAAGGGTTCCTTCCAACTCAGGATATTCTATGATTCTATGATTCTAAAATATCTGTGGCTTGAACATGGACATGGTAAGCAAGTAACACACAGGCATACTGAAACAACAAAAAAATAGCACGCAAGCTTTTCAGGTCTTCCCCCTTATTTTTTCAGTGCAATACATCTGGAGGAACTTTTATCCTGAAGGCTTATCTCTTTCAAGCATAAGAAGGAATCAGTAAATATCCTCTACCATTTTTCTCTTCCCAGCAGCTACTATTATTGTGGACTGAATGAAACCTGATGAAACTGAGGAAGGGAACAAAGTTGTGGCCTCTGCAATGAGGCTGGACCCTGATACAAGCACGAATGCTCAATGTCTGTTACAACTCTTTGTGTCCCCCCTGAATTGACCTCAGGGAAGAGGAAGAGGCTGCTTGAGCCTACGTGGAGTATTGGACTGTGCCATGGTTGTGTTAGAAGTGCAGGTGAATGGAAAGTCCCATAAAGATGTTTTATATTAAACCTTTGAAGCACTATTCCATGAGGCAGCATTTGCATCTGTATTCCACTTTGCACTCCTCCTGAGCTTTTATTATAGATGCCATGGTGACCACCTGCCCATTCATTTCTCATCACCTTCCAGATTCACCTATTTGTAGTGCAAAACTGTTGGCATGATTGCTTGGGAGGCTTTGATCTTAGGAGGAAGAGATGCACGCTGTGTTGAATATGGAGTTCTGTGTACCTCTGCTCTCAGCAAGTCCCTAAGTAGGCACACAAAAAGTCAAAGGGATATTTGGATCAGGATATCTTCAACAAAGACAATATTCTGTAGCCTCAACAGGTAGGAAAGGTCATCAGGGACCCTGGGACCCATTCCAGGGTAAGCTGCTTTTCTTTCAAAGGAATCTTTCTGATTTCTTCTACCTGAAGAATGGAAATGGTACTACCAGCCCGTACAAGTACCATGACTGAAGCAGCTGAATAAAACGTAATAGCTCAGCACGTGTATCGTTACATGCTCTGCTTTTCACAATTGATCAGGGAGAGAAGCTTTGTTATGGTGCTGGACACCATTTGTTCCTGCCTGTTCCACAGCAGCCTTGGGTTAAATGCACCATAGGGTCACTGTTATGTTTAGCATTGATGCAGATCTCTGCTTTCATTCAGAGAGATTAATGGTGGTGAAAATCAAGTTTGCTCCTTCTTCAAAGTAGTCAGAATAGAGCTTGAAACGCGATGTACTCAAATGTCAAAACAAAACAGGCGTAGGTATGCCATTACTAACAGTACATCAGTATTAAAACATAGTATCTGGCTATAACTTAAGGATATTAATTTATTGCATTGAATCTTTGCAGCATATGATTTTCAGAGAATTACTTTGGAAAAGGCGTATGTCCAGTGGATGGGATTTCAGTTGGCCTTTCCATTAGCAGATAAGTTTGGGATCTAGAGTGAGATTTATAGGAGCTGTCCATAGGAACTAGTACAAATTTTTCTCAGCTTAATCCTATTAAAATTGCCCTCTTTTATTTGACATACCTCAGGCAAACTGCTTAAAGACGGATGGGGGTAGCCCAGCTTGGTGTGCTTTTGCTTTGTTTCGTTCCTTTGTTTCTTTTTTTTCTTTTAACCACATGCAGTCAAGTTATAAATAGTTGTGAATACCATATTTAACACAAATGCCTCTCGCTGTTTACAACAGCATCATAACCTCTGGCCTGTGGCAGCTCACCAGCCCGCCTGCTTCCTGCACTCTGACTTCTCTCTGCTTTCTCCAGACATGCTGGTGAAGAGCCTCTTCCTCCAGCCGCTCTCTTGCCAGTACTGAACTGGTAGCAGCAGAAGAGGGGGCTGGTACGGGAGCTGAGGAGCTGTTCAGAGTTGTGTGAAGGTAACGAAAACAAGTGCTGAATATGAGGAGCACTTCTGCTTGAAGCAAAGTTTTAATAACTGTCTTTGGAAAACAGACTCACAGCCTGTAGGGTATTTTACTGATGATGATCCTGTTCTTATTTCCATTATTCCCCGTTTCCTTTATCCATTTTTAAGTGGATTTAAAGCAGCTGACAGCTCTGGAAACACATTCTGTATGAAGGCAGCCACACACCCTGACATGGTGCCCCTCATTGAACGGGAATGCAGGAGCAGGAAAGAGGAGATTTCACTCTGCTCAGGTCACTCTGGTGAAGCTCTCAGTGGTAGGCCCCAGCATGGATTTTTATAGCATGTTGGGGGTTCGTTTAGCTTTGGGTTAAACTTTTGTCCTTTCCTAATTGCTTTTCTAGGCACCTAGGAGCCTTGCTATTTAAACACCTTTAGAGGGATTTATTTCCATGGGTCACAAAGATGACTTCTGTAGTCTGTTGCCTCAGGCTGTGTTTTTCTGCTTTATCTCTGTGCACTTTTGTAAGCAGGCTGAAGAAGTCACTTGGAGCCTTAAGTCCTTGAGGCAGCTGCAGCTTTTATTGAACTGTAATTGTCTGCTTTCACCATGTGGGCTTGGGCAGTGTCAGAGGAAGGAGCTAACAAATAAAGCAGCGCTCTTCTGTTGTGCTCCCTTCAGGCCCTGCTTCCTAAACACGACAAAGTCAGTTGCCTTTTTTCATTCTCCCCATTGCAGGCTTAAATAGGGAGTAATTCTGTCTTGTTAAGATTCTTGAGCAAGTGGAATGTTGTTTTCCTGTTTAAGGAAAAATGGGAAGATACAGAGTCCACAAGGGATTATCTTCATCTACTCTAATGTGACCTCTGCCATAGCACAGGCTGGAGATGTCACAACATGACTTCTTTGTCAGGTCCATAGCTTCAAATACAAAGATGGTACAGAAGACAGAGTTCTGCTGAAATAAACAAGAACATGAACTTTTCTGACTTGAAATAGTGAAAAACTTCACACCAGGAAGACACTCTGATGGTGGAGAGGGGGCCCCAGATGATGTCTTGTCTCCATCCTTGAGGGTTTTCAGGACCAAATTGGATAAAGCCCTGAGCAGCCTGCTCTGACCTTATGGCTATACTGAGCAGGAAGCTGGGCTGCAAACCTCTCACAGTCCCTGCCAGCCTGAATTATCCTATGATTCTTAATTCTGATTTCAACATTGACAGGATGCTTAAGGAACAGGAGCTAAATTGATTAGAAGCCGATTAAGCAGTTTAAGAAGGTGCAATTTGGCATTTAGTCTAAATACAAAATCACTTCTAAACTAGGAGAGTTTGTGTGGAGTAGGATTTCAAAGGTATTAAATTACTGTAATCAAATAGCCTGGTTATGGCTTCTCAAAATGGCAGTGCACTCTTAAAATGCCCAAGACTTCAGCTGAAAACTCTGCCGGGGCTGAAGGGAGGGGGTCGGATTGCTGGCTGTTAGCTGGTCATTCAGTCCTCCAGTGGTGGATGGATATAGCTGTTGGCTACCAGCTGAAGGCAGTTGTGAACTCCATGCACTCCTTTCTTCTATACCTATTAGGTCAATGCTGGATTTGGCTAAAGAATAGTTGTGTTTTGCAAAGCTTTTCTTCTTTCTGCAGTTGCTGCCTGCCCTTGGTCCCTTCTTCAGCACATGTATGTACTTAGAAGAGCTTTGAGTAATCTTTTGTGCAAATGAAGTAAAGGGAGAGTTCAGCAAGACGTAGGTTATTGCATGCTGTGGCTTTTCTGTAGTCATGAAACAGTGTGAGTTCCATGTTTATATATACGTTAGGGCAAAGTTATAGCAGCAGCACAATTATCCTTTTAAAAAGTTTGGTGTCTTGACGTATACGTGCCTGGAAAATCACACATGGATATTTTAAAATGAGTTGATATGCCAGAACCTTCTTCTTCTATCCCCCTTTTTCCGTTCCCATGGTTCAGGATCTAACAGATACTGTTCTGTAAACTAAACAGGAAGATGGATCCGCCATTTCAGGAGTGCCATCAAAGAAGGTTGATAAGCATTATGTTGTCTCCATCTGGGTGGTGAGTCATGTCATTTACTAGATAGTTAAGTATCTTGCCTTTTAAGCATTGCATTACTTTCTCGCTGTCTGATTATACTTTGGAGCAATTTGATTCCCTATTTTTGTGTGGAATCTAAAATGCCTTGATTGGTCCAGGCTTTCTGCTTATCCAAGAATAGGGACAGAACCTTAGGAGTACTCTAGACAGTCCTCAACCCCAGTCATTGCTAATTACTTAGGGTAATAGTAAGGAGTGACATGATTGTGCAGCAGTCTGCTGTGCAGTTTTAATCAAGTTTTGAACTTCTTCTTTTTTAATTTGGCTAAAATTACCGAGGATTAAAAGCATAGGCAGACTATTTGTCTGGTAGGGAAGTGCACTGTGTCAGAGGAAATACTGGGAATATCATGCTGTTTTAAGTGATCAGTGGATTTCAAAGTATTCCAGAGGTGTTCCTTCCAAGTGATTTTCCACTGCCTCCTCCATTTTCCAGTAGCAGTTTTTGAATGGCTACCTCAACCTGAAATTTTGAAATTAGGCTCATTGCCCCATCTCTTACATTACAACCACTGATACTATGTTCTTCCCCACTCTGTGTTACAGACGTAAAGTAGCTGGCAGGGCAAGCATTTTGCCATCTGTTGCTAGTAACAGCTAATAGCACATTACTTTATCTTGGAGAAAGGCAGGATGGGGAAGTTTTCTGGGATGGTACCAGATTCATGCTACCCATCATCACTCAAAGCAGACTAGAAAATTGCTAGCTAGTCTTCATGCATGAGCTGAAGAAATGCAAATTTGTCTCACCACGTGAATGAATATTGTAAATCCCAAACAAGCACGTTGCCTGGAACAGTGCAAAAATTCAGTGATGCAGCAGCAAATACCATTTTCAGAATGCAGGTGCCTGACTGGTAGGTGAGTGTGCTCCCAAAGCCGTCTCATCTCCCCCATGTACCCTCTTGATCTGATGCTAGATGTACCATTTCAGGAATGTTCTTGTTCACTTCTATCTAAAGCACATATATTAACTCATTTCTCAGTCTTGTTCTGATAATAATAGAAGATAAATGCAAGGGAAAGTAAGCGCAAATTCCATGGGAAGGATGTGGCACCGCTGGTATGACAAAATGCTTCCTCACATGGAGAACAGGCATTAGAAGGCTGATGCCTCGCATGCCAGGTTTTCTGTATTACAGCCATCCATAAGGGCTAAAAAGCATCTTTGCTAACATGTAGAAAAGCAGATCTCTTCTTCTATTATCCATGCTACAGAAACTGAAAAAGTAAAATAGAATAAAGACTTAAGTGTTAGCGCGAATGGTAGAGAGAAAGCTCCTGGGCAGAGGGGTGTGTCAGCTGACTCTGTAAAGACTAAAAGATTTCAGAATCTGCGCTTGCTCTGATTTTACTGCTGCGGAGGCAAGAAACAAGACGTACAGTGCACCAGCAGGTGTGATTACCCTGGTGGGAGCTGGAGGTGTCTGTCCTTTACCTGTCAGACCACTCACTCTTCAGGAGTGGAGCTTTCCAGCACACTGTGATTGTGTATCACTTGAATTAGTCTCTTGGAGGATCTGCAGCTTCACAACCACAGCTTCTCTCCTCTCTGAACGTGTGACCCAATCTCCTCATCTACCTTTGCTGTGTGGCTGAGGTCTGCAGTGTGTCCCATCAGGGATGATGGGGTTGAGCTTGGGCTGAACTCCAAGTGTGGGAAATTCAGTGTCTTTGAACATGCTTTGTCTTGGAAAGTGGGTTTTCTACAAGTGAGATCCATCAGCATTCCACAGCCTCATGTGCATTCCTCTCCCTGGTGAAAAAGGAGATTAGCTAATTATATGAAACCTTACAAAGCAGACTTTTTCTGATACACTGCAAAGCAGAGCATGTGTGGGAGTGGCATTTACAGTTCATAATTGCTTTGGTGAATGATTTTCTGGAACCCAAACTAAGTAAGGTTCACAGTACCACCTTTTTTAGTTTCTACTTTTTATCCATGTTTATTTTGCCAAATTTGAGTTACTTAAGCTCAGAAAGATTGTAGAAAATTCACTTTACTCCCACAAAGTATTTTCATCCACAAGGTCAATTTTTCAAGCGCAACAGGAGTACTTCTGGGAGTGTTTTAGGCAGAATCTGGCCAAGGAGGGAGATAAGCCAGTGTGGTCTTCAGCTCCCCCAGCCACATTGGTAAGAATGGTCAGAATCATGTGTGGTCAGAGGGGTTTGAAAATGATTTAGTCCTGTTTAAAGCACAGTTGCATGGAGAATTCACTGTGAAACTGCTGGAGTGCTGCAGTAGGGTGGTTTTCAGGGCACTTCTGGAAAGCCTACAGCAAGGGCATGACCAGCCAGAGAGAGATCCACCGACCAACACTCCCTTTAAGTTTGACCTTTCTCTTTCAAATAGAAGTTTGGCATTCTCATTTCAGTTACTGTCTAGTAGAGCAAACTTAGAAATCTTAAGAGGAGAAAGCTCATTACTTTCTTTTAAATGAGGCCCTCCTGTCTTTTATAGATATATTTTTGGAGGAAAGTCAAGTATGTGCTTAAAAAATTACGTGGTTAGAAACTCCTTCTGTTGATAAAAGCCATGTGTGAGCCTGTGTTCTGTAAAAAACAGAAACAAGAATGATATTCAGATAATTTGAAACATTTGTAAGCACCACGTTTCATCCTCAGAATGCTTCAGAGAAAACCATCAGTTTCTTTATCAGTATTAAGTGTGGTTGTCACCTGTGTACTTGCCATGGCAGACAAATGTAGTGGTACATTTCTGTGCCTAGTTATGCAGCAGTCCTCTGCATGGTGGAGAATAGGTGCTCAGCCAAACGAAAGTCAGTAAGGAGTTGTGGGAAGAGAAACTTCCTGAGGAAAAAAGCTGTTCAGCATGGCTCCTGCCAAGGCTGGTTTGGCTGCTCCAGGTTACATGGACCCCTGCAGCCACCTTACTGCTTGCTGGTGGTGCTGCACAAGACGTGAGTAGCCCTGGTCTGCATGGCTGCATCTTTCATTTCCTCTTCAAATAGTGAATGGTATGTGCATTGCAGTTCTTTGGTTCGCTGCACCATGCTTTATCTTTTGTTCTCGAGGGTGTTTGCATGTGTTCACATTGGAAAAGGCCAGACCAAAGGTGAAGCTGGGGGCAGGAGGCAATGGCAATGGCTCTGCAGGGAACTTACTTCTGAGCCTGAGAGTGGCTCCTCTGCATCTCTGTGGTGGTTAGTTTTACTGTTTCTGTGTTTTGTGGACCACGGTATTCCTTCACACAGGGGACTGCAAATGCTCACTGCCCTAGCTGTTGAATACCTTGAAGAAAACAACTTGGTATCTGGATGTGATCTGGAACAAGGTAACTGTATGCCTTCTGCAGCATTCGTTCTCAAGGATGATGGTACATGGAGAAAAAGTGTTTGTGCCTGTATCAATCCACAACAAGTGGCAAAAAATAACTGAAAACACTGGGACAACAGAACAAAAATGAATGCTTGTCAGCTTATCCTCTGTGCTTCAGTGGAGTGCATGTGTGCTCTGATTCTCATGCTGCCAACTGTTATGTGTAGGTGGTCAGGAGACCACCTGACTTCAGGAAAATTAAAAGAAAAATTGAAAGCTTCAGTAGCATGTGCCTCAGAGCTTCAACAGGTCTGCCAAAGCAGAGAAGAAAAGGCTTTCATCTGCCTTAGTTAATGTCCTGCAGCAATGCAAACAGAAATCATACTGGCTGCCGGCCTGCCATAGCTGTAATGCAAATACTTGTGTAAGCATGTCCAACAGGAGATATGTCCATAGATGTATTCTGGAGCTGGTGAGTGGAGGGGTTCTGTGGTACTTGTGAGCTGTGCTTTTCAATCTGCTGGTGTATACAAGCTTCTCTTTCTATGTGACTTGAGTCTTGCTCCTAAACCAGCTGTCCTTTGGCCATATGTGACGTATACAACCGTATGTATACCTTTCATGAATTTTGGAGTACTGTAGAGCTCCACCAGATGCCTCTGTCTGATCTCAATGAACTTTTGTGTTCCTCTTTTACCTCACAAAGATTTGCCTGCTCTTTGGCTGTCAAAGGTGCACAGGCACACAGCAAAGGCTGGGATTTCATTGACATTCTCTTGCAACCTGGATGTCCTCCTAACATATGTAGCTGCTGGCATAATTATTTGGCTTTTATGTTTATTTTTTCCTTGAGCTGGGTGGTTTTGACTGGAGCCTATCAGCCAACACAGCCAAAAACCAGCCAGCACTGAAAGGGGAGACAAATCTAGTATCGTGCATATTGCCTTTTGACATTTGAAACCAAAAGATGAAGGCCAATCTTAACAATGTAGCTGCAAAAAGACAAGATCTGTCTTTTCAGCCTGCAAAGAAAAGATCTAATGAGTCACAGTGTGGTAATTAACTTCACTTCTGCCATCTGCAGCCATGTTGACAGAACTGTCTTAATTTCCCTTCTTGGCTGCTGGTCCATGCTGCTTCCATCTGCAGAGCAATTCACTGAGAGAAACTGAGCTGCTGTTCACGCCGTGACTCACGCTAACACAGGGTCCCAGGAGGAAGGCTCTGCAGCCTGACACTCGTTCTTGGGCTGGGATGTAACCTCTGCGTCACAGACAAGAAAACTTAGAGGAAAAAAAAATCTTTGGTTAGAGTAGGCAGTGTGATACAAAACTGTATGTACAGCAGGACTGGAAATAACAAATCATTTTCAGCATTTGACACTGTTTATATGAGACCCAAAGTCTTGTGCTAACACATTTAAATAATTCTTTTCATGTAGAGAAAACCATGAAGCCAAGGTCTAAGTGGTTTTGTTTTCCCTGAAGACCTCGCATAGGATACTGTCCAGCAGAAGATGCACCACATGTTTCATATGTCTCAAAAGTCTTGCTTTAATTGGAAAAGTCCTCTGGGGTGTAGAGCCCTTGGGATGGTGGATAAATGCAGGCCTTGGTACTTGATGGATGACTGTTTTGTATGACTTAGAATTAAAACCCAGCTTCAGAAAAGTTGAAGATTAAGACCTGACGAATGTTCAGAGCATCTGAGCAACTCAGCATGGAGTGGAACAGGCTTTACCGCTGGTGCTGACACAGGATTTTTGATTCTTTCCATCTCACAGTGAGTCACATGTTTGAGGAACACCAGGGGGGCTGTGCCCTTTCATAAGCCTAAAAATACGGGGTAGAAACTTCTATTTTCTTCTCATAATGTGAATCAGTAGCACTTTGACTCATGAGAAATAAAAGGAAGGTTGCCTAGCCATCTGGAATCAGAGATGCTCAAGAAGGGAATAATCAAAAGTCTGTTAATAGTTGGAAGGGAAGACAATGAACAGATTGTCTTTGAAAGACAGAACTCCGTCTGGATATAGAAAAAAATACCTTTACTTTTAAGAGGCAGATGTTCAGCTGAACAGAGAAATGTTACAGCTTACCAATAAATGTGTACTATCAACATTGGCATGGTGAAATGGTTGTAATGGTTGTTCAAACAGTGTCAGCTCTAATCAGCCATAGTAGAAAGAAGTCAGCCCTGTGATAGATAAATCCCTAAAGCTTGACACTAAAATACTCAACAACAGAGACACTTCCAAACCACATGCTGGATGAGATCAGACCTTTTAGAAAAGTGCCAATGAATATTTGGGCATTAAAACAATACATCTGTTTAGAATTTAAGTGCTTTAAAATTAGTATGTCTGCCTTATTTTGGAGTTTTAGGGCTTGCTTCTGGATTATTATTTTTAAAGATAACAATTTCTGAAGAGCCCTGTTGAACAAGGTGATTGTAACTATTTCATCTGCCAGGTAAGAGACCAAAACTCAGGTTATCAAAGTAGTCTATGTAAGTGATTTTTATTGTATTACGTAGTTGCTCAATGGTGTGTCCAGAGACAGGTAGTATCACGGATTCCAGATATTGTCTATCTGTTCCTGAAGCATTAGCTTTTTATGTATGAATTTGGAGTAAACAAAATTCAAACTAATGACTTCAGAAAGATTTCAACCCCATGCATTTTTAGGAAAAAACATGTCAAAGTTTCCAGAGGATTTAAAATTACAGAGCAAACAGAGAAAGGTTTTGCCTGGTTGTTTTTTTACTCAGGACTTGCAAGATGACAGTGTTTTGAATATTTTGTTCCAGAACCACAGGTTTTGAGCATATGGCTTGCAGAAAAGTGGCTGTACAAGTTCAGAGCAGGAGTCTGTGCAGCCCAGTAAAGGATGTCCTTGGAAGATGAATGCAGGAAAAGGGCAAGGTACTATTTTCCTGGCACTCAACAACTCACTTTTAGAGGTTCTCTCAGAGGTGTCAGAACACCCTTTGATAAGGGAGATAGTGGCAGGAATGAGCATCTCAAAAATGGCAGTCCCACTCTTCTGTCTTCCTGCTGACTCTCTGCTCTGCTGGTTTCAGTTTTCTAATGGTTTGGGCTTTCTGCAGTTGAGAATTTATATCCATAAATTCTCTAGGTGAAGAAAAAAGGAGTTAGTAAGTTTGGTTTGTATCCAAAGATACATCCTTCAATTCTTCAAAGTGAAAATCAGGGGAGTAAAACTTTATGCCTGTTTTGTCTTCCATTTACACCTGTTGTTTTGGAATAGGCATATTTTAAAAACTCGTTATGCCACAGTACCTGTCATATCCAAAAACAAAAATTTTGGAATTAAAACTAGTGCTTGTTTTAGTCTTCAGGTTGCATACCTGGAGCTGATTGATTACCATTTAAATAACAGTTTGTATTTTTGCTGCAGAGACCGCAGAAGTGTTACTTTCCAAAGGCACAGCAAGATGAGTTCACAGAATCACAGAATTTCTAGGTTGGAAGAGACCTCAAGATCATCGAGTCCAACCTCTGACCTAACACTAACAGTCCCCACTAAACCATATCGCTAAGCTCTACATCTAAACGTCTTTTAAAGACCTCCAGGGATGGTGACTCCACCACTTCCCTGGGCAGCCCGTTCCAATGTCTAACAACCCTTCCGGTAAAGAAGTTCTTCCTAACATCCAACCTAAAACTCCCTTGGCGCAACTTAAGCCCATTCCCCCTCGCCCTGTCACCAGGCACGTGGGAGAACAGACCAACCCCCACCTCGCTACAGCCTCCCTTGAGGTACCTGTAGAGAGCGATAAGGTCACCCCTGAGCCTCCTTTTCTCCAGGCTGAACAATCCCAGCTCCCTCAGCCGCTCCTCATAGGACTTGTTCTCCAGTTTATTTATTTTTTGAACAAGCGCTGAAGATTTCACAACTTCTGTCAGCTGCCTGTAGAACTCCTCATCCGTCTCTTCGTCCTGGTTCAGCGGTCTGTAACAGACCCCGACCAGGACACTAGCCTTGTTGGCCCCGCCGATCCTAACCCAAAGGGACTCGACCTTGTCATTCCCAGCCTCGAGTTCTACAACATCAAAAGACTCTCTAATATAGAGAGCCACACCACCACCCCTTCTGTGCTGCCTGTCCCTTCTGAAGAGCTTATAGCCAGTCATTGCAGCACTCCAGTCATGAGAGTGGTCCCACCACGTCTCTGTGATGGCAACCAAGTCGTAGCCTGCCTGCTGCATGATGGCTTCCAGCTCCGAGTTAATAGACTCAGAAACAATGGTGTTGTTATTTAATTGCTTTAATGAGAAAACAGCATAAAAAAAAGGGGGGTGGGGGGGAAAGGGGGAAACAACCATGAAGCTTGTTGACCCAGAGGGATCAGTTATTATACATTTGCCACCAGAATTGTGATAAAGTTTTGGTTTTGCGTGCTCCATGCCTCCTGCAGACATTTGGGTTGCAGGGCACTGAGGACTTTCCTTTGAAGCTGCAGCTGCTTACACATGAGCTGAGAAGCTTTACAGTAAAGCAAATGATGATGTAAATGTCCAAGATGAAAAAATTGTCTTGTGGAATGTAGCCTTCAGCTGAAATGAAGGATTTGTTTGTTATCTCTCCTGTCATCTGCCTGAGCTTATCCTAGCATGTCTCCGATTACAAGGGCTCAGCAGCTAACACACACAAAACTTATTTTCACTCCATTTAAAAATATTTCATAACAGTTCCTCTTTAAATAGCATTAAGAAGTCTTGCCATTCTCACAGTAAGTGCTGGTTGACCATGACACCTTCTTTGATCTTCTGAGTAGATTTTTCTTTAGGTGAGAAGTTTTTATGAGGACAATTTACAAAAAAATATCTTTCTTTTATTAGGATCTTATTGTTTTTTTTGTATTGCAATTTCTTCTGATTTCTTTTTTAATCATCAGCTTGGGTTTTGTAATGGATACATAAAAAATATGGAGGGAACAGAGTCGAGCTTTGACAAATGTCTTTGACCTTCAGTGAGATTTCTGAATCTAAAATCTGAATCTTCTATAAAATTTTTTGAAGAAAAAATGATACTATATTGCATAACTGGGAGCATTAAGCTAAGGAATTATGTCACTGGAAGTAATTCAGATTGTGAAGGCCAAAATGTACAGAAGAAAAAAAAAAAAAAGCCTAATTCTTTTTCCCAGCTGCACTCTGAATTCTCTACTTAACCAAAGCGGTACTGAAATTTTGGGAAAATTTGTCCAACACATGAAAATCATCAGACATATACCAGTACCACCATAGCGTACCAAACCTAGTTTAGGTTGCAGTTGGTTGCAGGACAACACAACTGGACACATCTGCTCCGTCAGGTGTTCTGTGTTTGGCAGCCACAGAGATCCTGCAAAAAATTAGGGCTGCCTATTTAATCTCTTGCTTTATCCTGCAATCAAACCCGCAAAAGGTTAACTGAAATGGAAACAGCTAATGAACTGTGCCTGCCTTACAACCTAGTATAGCTGGAGATGTGTGGTTGTGGAGGTCACACGTGTAGTTAGAGGTCTAATTAAAGCATCATTCCTTCAGAGGATTCACAGTTTATACACATAGATGAGATCCTCTTGAGCCTTCTCCTGGTCAGGCTGAAGAGTTCTACCTCTTAGCCTCTCCTTGTATGAGAGATGCTCTGGTCCTGTTGTCATCTTCATGGCTCTGCACTGGACTCAGTCCAGGTAAATTCACATCTTGTACTGGGGAGCCCAGGACTAAGCACAGCACCCCAGGTGTTGCCTCAGTAGTGGAGCTGAGGAGAGGGAAGGATCGCCTTGTTTAACCTGCTGCCCTTGCTTTTCCTGTTGCAGCCCAGGATACTGATGGCCTCTTTTGCCAGTGTAAGTGTCAAAGACTTCACTAAAGTCAAGGTAAACTACATCCACTGCTCTCCCCATATCTACCAAGCTACTCACTGTAAAGACTATCAGCTTGGACAGGTGTGATTTCCCCTTGTATACCCTTGATGACTACTCCTCATCAGCTTCCTGTCCTTCACGTGGCTGGAAATGTCTGCAATGAGGATTTTCCCCATCACCTTCCCACGGAGCGAGGGAAGCTGCCTAGCACGTAGCTCCCCACATCTTCCTTGTTGCCTTTTTTGAGAACAGGACTGATGATCACCAGCCATCAGGAACCTTCAGGAGTCTCCATGACCTCTAAAAGGTTATCAGTGATGGCTTTGCAATGTCATCAGGCATCTCTGCCAGCACTCGCAGATGTAACCTGTAAGGCCCCATGGAGTTTTGTATATCCAATATACTGCAGTGCCTCTGATCTGGTTGCTGCTGAAATGCTCCTTGCTTTTAACAATGGATGGCTGTCCCTGTCTTTGAAAACCCCTTGGAATATTGTGGTCGATAGCAATTTGGAAATGCCAGCAGCTGTGTTGGGGGACAAAAGATAACTCTCTTGTGAATGATAACAGAAGATGTGGCAGTGAAAATCAACATCTGTAAAACCTCCCAGAAAGTAGCTTGTTATATATGTCCTTTGACTCTTATTCAGAAAATATATCTTGTGTAATAGACCCATGTCTTCTGGACAATAGAAAAACACAGGATGGAAACACAGGCTGTGAATCAAATCACAAATCAAGGCAGAATGACTTAAAACTGAACACTGCCTTCTAGTAGTATAGCTGATTACAAAAAGTATTGAATATTGAAGATGAAGCTTATACAGATTAATTAGGCTTTTTAATTTCAGTGAGTATAAGGAAAATTCATACAAAACTATACTTTCATTTTCATAACATTTTCTCCTTGAATAAAATGGCAGGAGCCATATCTTTCTTGTGTTTCTGTTTCAGCTCTGTTTGGCTGCAGTGTGTCTGCAGCATTTTCCTATATAACATATAATTTCATGTGATCTACATCTAAATCACCCATGTGTGAGATAAAAGCTGTGCACTTCTTCCACCAGCTCTGTTCCCCTAGGACTGAAGTTTCAACTTGCAACCTGTTTCTCACAAAGTGAACCCAAACCAGTAAGGAGTGCAGCTTCCGTGTGAACTTCCAGTACATGCTGCTGAGCAAAAGGGACACTCCTTTCTTTTTAAACTTTCTGTTGTTAATTCCTGGTGACTGAGAAAGGAGTGTAAGGACTCTCAGCTGTGGACTCCAGCTGCTAATGCACCCAAACAGCCTCTGCTGGATTTGGCAGATGGTTCCTCTTTAGCACTGCATCTTTAATGGCCCACTTCTCCTTGTTGGCCAGAGACAAGCAACAGCTGTAAAATCATCTAATGGTACTTAAACATACCTATTAAACTTCCCATCTGTGTACCACATTTGAACTCGGCATGCTGCCTCCTTGCTAACATGGTTATCCCAAGAGAGGCAGCCACAAAGAGCCTGATTTATATTGTATTTATTTTTGAACATCAGATGATATTCACAGTCAGGTTTTGAATTGTCTTTTTACTTTAAAAATGTTCAATGTAATGCGGAAGCACAGAACATTATGAACGCTTTTATGACTTTTAGCTTTGATGGTCTCAAAGAAAAAAAAAGCATGGAGTAGCTTTTAAGATATCAGTGCAGTATTTACTTCGGCCAGAATTATCAGAAATTATAACTAATTAGAGCATGTCATTTTGTGAATGCCAGACTTTAGAGACCTTTGAAGAAACTTTGCTTTCTGGATGCTTCAAGTGCACTGGAGGCAGCATGTGATACAGGGCAATGAAGTCTCTGAAGCTTAAGCCCGTACTTCTGATGGCAAGAATATTGTGGGGTGTAGTAAAAAAGGGGAGAGCCTTGAACACCTCCAGGCATGGGGCATCCACAGCTTCTTTGGGCAACCTGCTCCAGTGCCTCACTACCCTCTGTGTGAAGAATTTCCTCCTAACCCCTAATCTAAATCACATCTCTTTTAGTTTAAAACCATTTCCCCTTGTCCTGTCCTTATCTGATTGAGCAAAGTGTTGCTCTCCATCTTTTTTTGTAAGCCCCCTTCAATTAATTACTGAAAGGTTGAAATGAGGTCTCCCCGGAGGCTTCTATTCTGTAGGCTGAACACCCCCAGCTCTCAGCCTTTCTTCTTAGGAGAGGTGCTCCAGCCCTCTGATCACCTCTGTGGCCCTTCTCTGGACCTGCTCAAACAGACTCGCATCCTTCTTGTGCTGGGGACCCCAGACCTGGAAACTGCACTCCATATGGGACTTCCCAAGGGCAGAGCAGAGGGGCACAATCCCCTCCCTCCCCTGCTGCCCACCCCTCTGTTGATGCAGCCCAGGATGCAGTTGGCCTTCTGGGCTGCAGGCACACACTGCTGGCTCACGTTGAACTTTTTGTCCACCTGAACCCCCAAGTCCCTCTCTGCAGGGCTGCTCTCAGTGAGTTCTTCTCCCAGACTGTCCTCATGTCTGGGATTGCACTGACCCAGGTGCAGCACCTTGCACTTGGCCTTGTTGAACTTCATTAGGTTCATGTGAGCTCACTTCTCCAGTCTGTCCAGGTCCCTCTGGATGGCATCCATTCCTTTTGTTGTGTGAGTGCACCACTCAGCTTGGTGTCATCTGCAAACTTGCTGAGGGTGCACCCAATCCCACTGCCTTTGTTGATAAGGATATTAAACATTACTGGTCCCAGGACAGACTCCTGAGGGACACCGCTTGCCACCGGCCTCCCCCGGACATAGACCACCACTCTCTGGGTGCAGCCTTCAAGCCAACTCCTCATCCACTGAATGGTCCAGCCTTCAAATCCGTATCTCTCCAATTTGGAGACCAGGATGTCATGTGGGACCGTGTCATAGGCCTTACAGAAGTCCAGGTAGATGACGTTGGTTGGTCTTCCTTTGTCAACTGGTGCAGTTAAACTACCTCACTCCACCTCCTGATACATAGAGGATTTTTTTGGTTCACAGCTGAAGTCCTGATCGAGCTCTATAAGAATGTATGCAGGGTTTTCCCCATCTAGTCATTGTTCTTTATCCATTTTTGATGAATCGCTATGAAGTGGTCTCTTGATTATGATACAGTTATGCAGTTTACATACTAAAAAGCTACTGTTGCAATGCTGAGAGTGCAGATGATAAACACATGAATTACTGGCTGGAAAGGGAAGCAAGGGGGAGGAGTAAATGGTTGAAATCTTGCACTGTGGGCCTGCAGTCAGCGGTGGAGTTCTGCAGCTTTACACAGGGCACAGAACAAAAACTGTAATTCTGCCATTGTGTAAAACCCTGCTTCTCCCACACCTGTTTGCACATCTCTTTGCACAGAAGAGAGGCGTGCAGGCCAGCTGGGTTTGGAGCAGGCATATCGGGCAGTGTCTGGCAGCTTACTGCTGTCTGGTGGTGATGCCAGGCAGACGGACACAGTTCCCAGCTCGGCATGGTGTGCCAGCTCTGACTTCACTTTGTAAAGAAACAGGTTGGGCATATGTACACTAACAGTAGCAGAGTATGTGAGAGAAGAGGAGAGGTAGGTGGCAGTAAGTGCAATTCATTTGCTGTCCCCATGGGGTGTCTGCCTGGGCTGTAAGTTTTAGGGTAGGCAGACAGACTGATAGGTGTTTAGCTGAAAATCTCTGTCAGATGTGGCAGTGTAATGGATCTTTTGAGTTATTAAGGTAGTGGTACACTGAGTGCAACAGCTTATTTTTTGTTGTTATTGTCCTATCAGCATTATCTGTGATTCTGATACTCATGTTAGACTTTCAAAGAAGGTAATAGATAAAAAAATTTATAACACTACACAGAGAGATGTTTGCAGTAGTAGGGCATCCCATATAACTTGTACTTGTCACCTCATGTTGTGCACTAAGATTACTTTAAGAAGCTTTCCAATTTTACAAAGGTAAGTCTTCAGCTGCCATCATGCAGCGCAGCAATTCCTCCAGTTTTACAAGGACAAAGCAATTATCTTGTTAAAGAATTTTTTGGACTTCTTGAAGGACACCTGCCCTTCTGATGTATTCAGTCAGCCAGCCAATCTGTTTTGCCACTGTGAAGGACAGGTGATAAGAACATTTGCTTGATTGATTAATTGTTTTGGGGAAGGCAGTGTTCTTTTTTGTTACTTGGACATGTCCCAAGAATCATATGGAATTTTGTCCAAAATAAATCATGGACTTCCGTACAGACTAATTTTGTCACTTTTGGAGGAAGAACTGTCCTTTCGCATTTTATGTGGTATCCAAATGGGAGCTCCAAAGAGTCTTTCCAAAAGTTTTATGTGGAAAGTCTCATTGCAGAATAATTATTCTTTTTCTTCCTGGGGCTTGTATTTTTTGTGTAGAATTACAATTCTCCTTTTTCCATATACTGTGATGGAGCAACCTCATTTTTTTCTTTCCATTCCTGAGTTAGGTGCATTTATCTACATGGATCACCCAGAAATCATAAACCTTTTATTTTCAGTGGATTGTAGCAGCAGTTAAATTTCATGGCAATTTCAATATGCACAATAAGCATAAACTCCTGGAATTGTTTGCAGTCTTGCCAATCCTCACATTCAAAATATGTAAACCACACCCAAAAGCACTTAAGAAAAATTACTGTTGGTTAGTTTTTTGTCTTTTGTCAGACTGAGATGTTCACAGTTTCTAAACACATTTCTGGAATTAGCAAGGTGCCATAAACATCTCAGCTTCAGGGACTGATCAGCTTTTATTCTAAACCAAAGCTTCCTGCTAGGAAGGAAGTGAAAGTGTTACAGGCTCTATATGCTGCTTCGTGATCTATGCACAGAGAGACCTTCCTTTTATTTATATTTAATATGCTCTTCCCTTAGCCTAGTTGTGAAGCAGGAATCTCCATAATAGTGTCAAAACTTTTGTTGGGACTTAATGTGACTCACAGAGGGTCTGAAGGAGCTCCAAGTGACACCATCACAGAGTTTCTGGTAAAAGACAATCCTTAGCAAATTCCAAATGGATGAACACACGGAAGGGGTCAGTGTAATGCCTCTGCTGTTCAGTAATCTTGCATGAGAACTCATTCATAAGTTAAAAGGCAACCTTCAGTCTGTCTTAATAACAGCAAAAGAACACATTTTTTTTAACAAATCTATTTTTTTTGGTATTCTGGATACCATCCTTAGTGTTTCAGACTTTTCAGCAGAATCAAGAAGACTCACACTTTGCAGTTAATTTTGTGATATATGTATTTGTGTATACATTTGTATAAAATCAGCCCAATTTTTCATATAACCAAATGATTCCCAGAGCTTAAGTGCTACAACAGAAAATATGCCAGTGTAGGAACAGTTGTGATGGCACTGCCAGAGTTTCCCATACTCACTAAAGGCAGCATGATCTCCTAAGTTCCTGAAGATGTTTAGGGATGAAGTCAGTTGTTTCTGAATGTCTTGCAACCTTTGCAGTGTTTGGATGCTCACCAAACAACTAGCTTGGTCAGCAACTTGTCCAGGGAGCAGTCCCACTGAAAAAGCTCCCTGAATCAGGAGCAGGAGTAGAAGACTCTGTATGGTGATGCTTTCAAGGAAAAAATAAACAGGCTAACTCTGACCTAATTCATGTCCATGGCGAGCAATGCAGTTTTATCCATGGGGTTCGGTGTAAACTTAGCTCAGTTTCCTTAACCAGAAATTTGGAATTTCTAAAGTCAGTCAGAATGTGTAACATGCTGTCCATACTGACACAGTGCTGCTTTTTAAGATTTTTTAATATTTTATCATTTTTCAGTAACACAAAAGGTGTTATTTCTGGGAAATAAGTGAATTCCCAACCATAGTAAAGCCAGAAAGTATGACTTGATACGGAAATTAATGAGTGAATTTGTGTGCCGTACATATTGAAGAGCAGTACACTGCAGCATCAATCTATTAGAGGCAAGTGGAGTCCCCTCTCTCTTCCATACCATTTGTATTCTGCCTAGGCTTTTACCCTCAGTGTAGCAGTTTATTTGAACACAGTATGTAATAATTTTTCTTTGAGCGTCAGTGTATTTCCAGCACAGATCCACGCTGAATCCCAGTGGTGGACACAGGCACTCCTTGGTGAATTTCTCTTTTCCATAGAGTTAGGTGGTAATTCTTAATACTATAGATTAGTTCCATGCTAGATCCCCGCTAGCAGTTAGATCTCAGGGAATGCACGTGCCTAAAGAATACATTATCTAAATGAGCAGTTGCTTAGTTGATATTTGTAGAAATCTCGTTCTGAAGGTTCAGTGATCCTATGTGTATTTGCAGATTTGCAGAGGCACTGTACTGCAGACGTGTAGCACATCACTAGATCTCTTCCCATCCTTCCACTTTGCATGCAGAAGCCTCTTGCAGTGCACTGACAGAGCACACTATGCTATTGTTAAAGATTAAATATTTTGCTCACTGCTTTTCTCTGGTCCTGACTAGGAACTATGCAATCCTAGCAAAGAAAGTCAAGTATTTGATCCTTGAAGACCATCAGTTTTATCTCACTGCAGTAACTAGCAATGAATTCCTTGCTCTGAAAATATATGTGTATGCTGACATTTATTGTTTTCTGAACAGTCCCACTTTCATGACCACGCTAAGCTTTTGCTTTCAGCAGAGCTACATCTGCTTCTGAGTTCATCTCAAAGACAGGAGGAAAGAAAAAGGCATGGTGTTGTGAGCATGTGATCTCAGGAACCAGTTGGTATCCATCATGCATCACAGGTGGAGTTCTCCAGTTGTAAAACACAGTCATAACAAATTGCACCCCATTAGACATTATTTGCGTAACATTCAGCTTCCTGGAGCATCAGTAAAGGATCAGTTGTGAGGTTGCCCCATTTGCCAGCATGCAGACCCACAGAACTGGAAATCCTCACTAGGGCGAGAGGAGGCTTCAGGAAAATAGTATTTATGCTGTCTTAGGGATTTCAGCAATCAAACATTTAAAGAGCTGTTTTGTGTGTAAGCATGAAAAAAATAACGAATCAGTGGGTTTTATGATTTATTCATGCTTTTTGTTCAATGGAAGAGCCACGTTGAGCCCAGCACCTGCAGATACTCTTCAAAAGACAAAAATGAAACCCTTTTGAAGGTCTGCTCCAGCTGCTTAATCTGTCAGACCTCTGCTGGTGAGTGCATGCTAGTGAAATGAATCTGTAGTGGCTTGGAGCTCCCTACCCAGTTCTTGGCTGTCTTTTTTTTTTTTTTTTTTTTTTTTTTTTCAGAAAAACACAGCAGGTATCACTCCAGGTACATCACTCTAACATAGTTCATATTTTCAGCAGCACTTTCAGATGCAAGTACTCTGTATCTCACCTAGCTAATTGGTACTCACATCCTGAACAAGGAGACTCAAGCCTGTAAATGCTGCAGAGGTGGCAACTGGAACCTGTGCTATTGTCTGCCTTGAAGATGTCTCAGGATAATTGCTGAGCCAAGACCACACTCTCTCATCATCCTGCCTTGCAGACAGGAAATTTTAGATGTCCAGATACATAAAACTGACAACTCTATGTCAGGTTTTACAAACAAGTTTTATCTATACTTCCACATCTTAGTCTGCTTTCCAGCTGTGTTAGTTACGGCGTGACCATATAAATCTCCATAAACCTAAAAGGTGATTGATGTTGAACACCATATGAACAATGGCAGAGATCATGTAAACTTATATTAAACATACAGATAAAAACATACAGACTTTAAAAGAGTAGACATAAGATGAATTAATGTTTCCTCCTCAGATGATTAATTTTAAACAGATAAATAAGTCACTTCAGCAATAAAGTGAACAATGTTTAATTCTTTTGCTGAACTGCAGTAATTACCCTTGCTAGACTAAGTGCACTTAGTTTTACTGTAGGTTTTTAAAGCTGTGCTAAAAAGAACATTAAAAAAAAATACCACTATATACGTCACTTTCAGTTAAATTGTCCTTGCCTAATAAAATCAGCATGGGGATTGGAACAACTTAAGATCTGACCTGTTTAAGATACAAGGTAAAAGGAAATGCAGAAGTGTAAGTGGTATCTATTGTGTGTCTGTGAAATGGAATGGAAATAAATGGTCTTGTGTACACAAAAAAAAGGATTTTATTAATTTGTGTGGAAAGCAGATACCGTAAAAAGACATACTTTATGGTTTTGTTTTTGCCCCTGTTTAAGCGATTCAATTACGAATCTTAAGGTATATTGACTGTTTTCTTCTACATGAAATAAAAGTAATGGAAGTGGGAAAGCGAGCTTCAATGGAAGGAAACAAAAGTAAAATAATCTTTGCCTTATTTTCCTGTCAGTTCTATGGCATTCACTAGGCATTAAATGGAATACCAGAAAATGTTTATAGGCAGTTTTCAAGTCTCCAAAAGAGTTCATGCAGCTGCAGCTGTTGCAAAATAGAAATGTTCTTTATATGTTAGTAAAAAGGTCTGCCAGTGTCTCCCATTCTGATGTTGCCCATGACTAGTAGGGTCTGAGGCGTTCCTGTTAAAGGTAGTGTTCAAAGCTGCCAAAAATCTTTCATATGTCAGGCAGTGGTGAACAGGAAATTGAACACTGAAGGATGAGTTAGGGAAGGATGGAGAGTGCATTAACCGTGTAAAATGTCTCTTAAAGACAAACTTTTACTCTGCTGAAATCAGGGTGAATCATTTGAATTTGGTAATGCAGCAAATCGACTTATTTTTGGCCAGGTATGTTTTAAATTACTACTCTTATTTGTTACATTTGAAAAGATTTTGTCCCATGGAACATTTGATTATTATTGATGTATGCTCATTAAAAGCTTTGACTAGTGCCTTAATCTTGCAAAAGTATTTGGTTAAGGTCAAGTTAATGCAACTTTTGAAATTAATTATGTAATTGTGCTTTGCTAGTGATGTTAAAATAATATTATGCTGCTTAGCTTTGTAATGCTTTAAAGGAAGGAGGATAATCTTGCTCGCTGATTCTGCAGACCCACTTTCAGTGACATTAGCAGTAAAGTTTCATTCATTTCCAGGTACCAGCCAGAGCCCCAGGCATTTCAAGAGACAGATCTCACCTATTTATGACCTATTGGAATCACAGAATCACAGAATCACAGAATCACAGAATTTCCAGGTTGGAAGAGACCTCAAGGTCATCGAGTCCAACCTCCAACCTAACGCTAACAGCCCACCACTAAACCATATCCCTAAGCTCTACATCTAAGCGTCTTTTGAAGACTTCCAGGGATGGTGACTCCACCACTTCCCTGGGCAGCCTGTTCCAGTGCCTCACAACCCTTTCAGTGAAGAAGTTCTTCCTAACATCTAACCTAAAACTCCCCTGGCTCAACTTAAACCCATTCCCCCTCGTCCTGTCACCAGGCACGTGGGAGAACAGGCCAACCCCCACCTCGCTACAGCCTCCCTTGAGGTACCTAAAAAGAGCGATAAGGTCACCCCTGAGCCTCCTCTTCTCCAGGCTGAACAAGCCCAGCTCCCTCAGCCGCTCCTCATAGGACTTGTTCTCCAGGCCCCTCACCAGCTTCGTCGCCCTTCTCTGCACCCGCTCAAGCACCTCGATGTCCTTCTTGTAGCGAGGGGCCCAAAACTGAACACAGTACTCGAGGTGCGGCACACAGTACTCGAGGTGCGGCAAATCTATTTAAATCTATTTAAATCTATTAAAATCTATTTAAATCATAGTAACTTCTATTTAAATCATAGTAACTTCATAGAAAAATCTATTTAAATCATAGTAACTTCTTTGCGTGGGCAATAGTTGGTTTTGCATACCTCATAAAGCTAAGGGTTGTTGGCCCATGCATTAAGGGTAGAGGTAGTCTTATTGGGGTATATGCAATCAAAATACTCAGGTTCTGTTTGTGTGACTTAGTTCCTAGTGTGGAATTACACTGGATCCAAAACCTGTTAGCATTTTTTTTTCACAGGGTGAGGATGCATTGCTGTGTTTGTATGTGGATTTATAGACATAAACTGAAACCTTGTGTGTGCAGGTATAGCTTTGAAAAGCACAGTCCTTTCTGAGAGTGAAGTCCAGTGTGCTCTAGTTCCTATTCCAGCAACATAGAAAATGGGCTTCCCTTCATCTGACAAACATGTTACTGCAGAAAGCAGGAGCACTCCAAAGAATTTTCAATATACACTGAAGATGCCTTTGTGCAGGTAATCAATTCCTAGCTCAGCTCCAGTATCAAAAGATCAGAAAATGGCTTGCCCTGGCAGAGACACAAGGGCTGTGATTTGAGTTGTTTGTGCTCTCTGAACGTTTCTGAATGGCCCCCTGGAAGGGAACTGAGCACAACAGTCACGCAGAGAGCAAACATTGCTTTAGTGATATTAACCATGTTGATCTTTCAAATCCAGTGACTTGTTAATGTCATGTTGTAGGTTTGGGCAGGTGTAAGGCCACTGCTTTTAGTTAGATGCTGGAACACAACGTGTGCTGGGGATAGCAGGCTGTTCTGTCTTAGTGCTTCTCCAAGATCATGCTGCTTGCTCCTTCCAGTAATGCTTCACATTGCCCCATCGTACTGCAGCAGCAAGCCCAAGAGGGGCTCTTGGAACAGCGTGTTCTCGTGAAATAAATGGGAGACCAGAATGTTTGTTTCCTGAAAATATCAGAAGTTAATAACAAAAATGAAAACCATGTTGGGCAGTGATGTACTCAGCATGGGATGCTGAAACCATGTCATTACCTAGAAATTGTCAGGCTGTGGTAGGTGCTGTAAGGAAGAAGCTGTTAACAGACCTGTGACAGGTGGGAAGGAAAGTTTTTCCTTAGTCAGGCTCCAGTGTGAGTACCTCCTTTATTCTAACATTGTCTCAGCAAGTTGATAAACTCTCTTTTCCCACCCTAAACCATCACATATTACTCTGCCAAATGGCTGCAATTTCTGTCCCAGAAGTGGCTGCCTTTTGTTGATCTGTAATATAGCTCTTGCTAAGCCAGGGAGAGCCATAAATTACTCTGATGCATCTCCAAGCTTGTTCTAGACTGTGTATATATTAATGCCATATACAGTTGTCTAAATGCAGAGCTCCAGCAAATCTCATTTTATTTCTGTGGTGAAGGCGGCTCTTCCAGGGCAGACACATGTGTTTGATGAGTTGCACTGTCACACAAACATGATTCAGCCGCTTGTTATGGTCCTCGGTTTCCTTATCGCCTTGTGGGCATGCAGATGTGCCCTAATGGGTTTCTTGGCCTGATTGTCGGCTGGGGCAGAGCTCTCCTTGCCTGGGACAGGCAGCAGGAAGGGCATGCAGTTCAGGTGGTTTGTGTACTCAGGTATTTACATGTCTCTAAGACACCTGGTGGAGTTAATTAAATGGCAAAATGTGCTGCCATCATCCTTTTGTTGGTGTACAGCAGAGGAGAGAGCTGCTAGATGCTCGGGCAGTGCCAAGTTTCAAACAGTTCTCTGAAGTGTGCCTTTTTCCCCTTAAACAGCACTTTCCAGAGCACCTCATCAGTACCTTTAGTTAGTGGCAACACTGCTTAAAAAAAAGATAAGCACACCATTTATCTTAGAAAGCCATGTCATGTGAGAGTGTTTTCCTTTCCTCTGGCATGAGAGCAGAAAGGCGGTCTGTATCAAGAAGATGTAGGTGCATGGCAGTCTAGTTTATCCCTAGTGTTGTGCACCTGCCAACTTAGGTAGGTGAGGAACAAAGTCCTGCAAGACTGATGTGTTTTCGTTGGCACTTGAGATGGAAACTTCCTTGGGTAACACAATAAGGTAACATTAAACATATGTTTGGATCGGGACAGGTGTTTTTGCGCCAAAGTTTCTAGCCACCACTGAGGGCATCTTTTGCAAATTTTTGTACTTGGGGCTGGGGTAGGAGGAGGAAAACACAGAGGGAAGAGGTTGTTGCTTTCTGATAACACTGCTTTCTCTCTCTGTTATTAAACTGAAACACTTTCTACTTTCCCAGAGTGGCATGCTTTTAAGCATTATTTGCAGGAGTATATTATCTGTCCTTTTGCCAATGGAGAAAGGAGTCGCCCTTCTTTTCCCATATATGTGTTTAAAAAAAAAGAATGAGTTATGACTGTGGCCTGCTAAAGGACCTTCGAATGCACAGTGCTATTTCTGTGCACAATTGCCAAAAGGCTTTCCATCTTGCCTTGGTTAAGTGAGTCTTCAAACCACACAAATACAGAAGGTCAGAAGTGCTCGTGGATTTGGCATCACAGAAGATTTATCTGGGGCTATGTTTTCATTGCAAGCTGCCAGCAGGAGCATGAGCCAGCCCAGAGACGATGCCAGCGTTGCAGGCAGAAAGGTCAAGCAGCATGGCCTGTTCCTCAGCGCCAGCTTCCTGCGACTCCATGCATTTTTGCTCTTGCCTAGAGAAGAAAAAAGAGGCAGCAAGGAGAAAAATGCATCATGACTCTCTTCCTGCAGTGCTCACCTGCTTTTGGAGGAGGTCATTACACATATTGAGGTGAGGGGAGTCATGATGGTTTTGTGTCAAAGGGGACAGCCTCCTTGCCAGCTGTATTCATCTCAGACCTTTAGTCACCCTCTTTTATCCCTGCCTAATTTAGTTACTTTAACATCTACTCGCTCAATTGCACTCTTTCTCTTCTCTTTCTCTCTCTCTCTGGTCCCACCTATACTCTGTGTCACACAGATAACAGGTTTTGTATCAGCAGGGCTTCATCACAACATGAAAACATCTAAGTGTTTTAAACCAACAGGTCATTAACTCACTGGTGGACACTGCACAAGCCTTTTTAGCAGATAACATTGCCCGTTTAGCAGGCAATAACAATACTGCTTTTCTAGAGTGAGTTTCCTGAGACATGGGCCTTGACAGTGTTTGTTGTTGCCATGTAAGTGGATTACTCAAAGAAACGAGACCACAGGCCAGTAGTGTCAATACTGGGCTAAACGTCCATTTAGTGGAAAGGGATTAGGTCTGGAGGCTCACTCAGGCAAAGGAACAAATTTGATGTCAGCAAATCAAGAAAGGTAGAGAAGAGAAGAGAAGAGGCCAACCCCCAGCTCCCAACACCTTCCTCTCAGGTAGCCGTAGAGAGCAATAAGGTCTCCCCTGAGCCTTCTCTTCTCCAGACTAAACAACTCCAGTTTCCTCAGCCGCTTCTCACAGGACTCGTGCTCCAGGCCCTTCACCAGCTTCGTAACCCTTCTCTGGACATGTTCCAGGGCCTCAGTGTCCTTTTTGTAGTGAGCGGCCCAAAGTTGAACACAGTACTCAAGGTGCGGCCTCAGCAGAGCAGAGTACAGGGGGACGATCACCTCCCTGGTCCTGCTGGCTACACTATTCCTGACACAAGCCAGGACGCCGTTGGCCTTCTTGGCCACCTGGGCACACTGCTGGCTCATGTCCAGGTGAGCATCAACCAGCACCCCCAGATCCTTTCCTCTGTACAGCTTTCAAGCCACTCTGCTCCTAGCCTGTAGCGCTGCATGGGGTTGTAGTGGCCAAAATGTAGGACCCAGCACTTAGCCATGTTGAACTAGCAAAAAGGCCATGGAAATGTGGGGAGGTGGGAGCGAGGAGGCGGAGGTGGCTGTTCTGTGGTGTTCTGGTGCACCTCCTTTTCCGCAGGAAGAAGCTGTTGTTAGCCCTGGCAAGCCCAGCACATATACGGTTATCACCATTCAGGCCACATTTGCTGCTGGCCATGCTATACCTGTCTATCCTCCACTGAATTATTTTCCATTTACATGTATAACCCTAAAGTAAAGGAGCTTCCATTGTGTGATTAGGATGTTTGAGAGCATTTGCATAACTTGGCACCTTTCTGGGACATTATCAGGAGCTCTGGGGTTATGAGCTCCAGGTCAACAAAGAGGACCCTCCTGTTACGTTCTTCTCATACAGCAGCACTGGGTCTTAGCCTGCAGAAGAATCAAGTCTGACAGTTCACGCATCCAGAAATACTTTTTTTCCAGCAAATAGCAGCTAGCTTTAAAAAAATCAGTCATCTCTGTATCCCTTTGCTTTTTAATAACATGGTTTAGCAATCTAATTCAATGGTTTTACATTCTGTCTCTATCACCTTGCAGATATGGAGATAGTCATCTTTCTTGGAAGCACTCAGAATTCAATACTTGCACCCTGTTTTTTTAATTATTTCAAATTTCCAAGAAACAAATTACTGAAACACAGACTGCATGCTGAAAAGGGCTTGGAGGGGGTGAAGGCAAAGGCTACTGTTGCTCAGCTGAAGGACTGTTGGCTCCTCAGCAAGTCAAGGATCTAAATCTAAGCTAGTCATTTCCCAAGGGTCTCTGGTAATGATTGCGCTCAGTATTTGATTTATTTATAACAGTTGCAGTGGGAAGAAAACATCAGGCCAAATTCTGACCTCAGAGTATAAATCTGGAACCAGCTAACTCTGATTTTGCAAATCTTGATGGCATTACTTTGGATTCATTTTGCTGTAACTCAGTTCAGGATCTGTTCTGTTGTATTAGGTATGTTTTTTCCTTCGAGATGACATTTCTGCCACCCTTCTTGTCTAATTTCATGGACTGCAAGTATCCACCTATTGCCAGTCTGATGTCTTGGGCTTGCTTTTGGCATCTGTGGCAGCAGTGGGACCTTCTTCATTAGTGTTGTTCTTGCCAGCCCCCAGGGACTGACCTGCTTGTTCTGCACTTGGGGCATGCATGTTCTGGCCTAGGAAACCCTGCCCTCCTTGCTCAGGTCAGCTTGCAGTGACAACATCAGGAACTCCCCCCACCCCCTTTTTTTAAGTATTACATATTTTTTTAGAGGGCGTCTTTAAAATTCTGGTTTGGGTAGATCAATAAAACTGTAAATCAGGGTGCTGGTCTAGCTGTTCCTGAAGAAATGTGATCCACCTGGTTAACTAACTGGTGTTTCTGTTACATCTTTTGGATATATTTATTTTGCCTTTGGAAATGACAACTCACTTTTAATAATCCAGGTGTTTGGCTATTTGCATGGGGTTTTGATTCAAATATTGCCAAGATCAGCTATACCTATTGTGATTTCTGTAACTTAAGAGACGTTTCAGCTCATGGCTTGAGCATTTAGGCCTCCTCCTCCATGGCATGAGATACTGACTTTGGCTTTGAGATGAACTAATTCCTATGAATAGATGTGACAACCAACTGCAAATGTTTCTGAAGGAGGTATAGTAGCTGTTCTTCAACAGATGCAGTTATTTCTCTGGGCCCTAGTTTGTGCATCAGGAGCAAGAAGGCTGGGCTGCATCTTTGAAGCTGTGAGAAATTATGTCAGAAGGATTTGCCTCCAATGAGCCAGAACAGACCAAAGAAGCCAAGGCACTTTGGCACGTCATCTGTACCTTGGCAATGGCAAACGTGGATGTAGTTCAGGGATATCCTGAGCATTGCTCTTAAATAGTGGGAGTAAACTCTGCCCTCCAATGTTGTCCTTCCCACTTTCCATACCTTGTCCCTCAGTGTGGTAAACTGAATTTCATTAATTGACTGTACGTTAGTTCTGCTTTGCTGGCCTTTGTTACTGCTTAGGAAACGTGTGAGAAAAAGAACAGCAGAGCTTCCTTGATGGCTCTCTTGATTTCACATGCTCAGACCTTTAATCCTGCATTTTCTGCAGACTGGGGTCTGCAAACTTGCTGTGCTTATTTGTGTTGTACTGTGTATAGGTTGCTGTGTGCATAATTTGAAAGGCTCATTTTAGTTTGGGGGAATGTTAGGTTCCTCCCCATGACTAAGAAATTACTTGGATTAGCTGGGCCTAAACATAGTTTCTGCTTGGACCTGCTCCCAATCAGCATGGAGCATACCTTTAGGGTCTGCCCGCTGGACTGACATCAGGACACATCTGAGTGCTGAGACTTCCCCACTTGTCTGTTGAGAGGCATAGTGCTGCTCACATCAGCCACGGATACCCCTGGGATACCGACATGTATGGGACCAGGGAGTCCAGAGTAAAGTGTGTTTTCCTGTTGGGACCAGAGTGATACAGCTACAGCTGACAATTTACTTAAAATTCTCTTCTAAGCATTGAAAGTCTCACTGTGTGTCATAATAATAATTCACCAATTGAGTACTGAGGAGTATAGAGTATTGAGGAGTATTGAGCAATATGTAAGAGGATACTAAAATTTTAAAACTATAAAGTTTGTTATAATGTTAATTTAACATCTCCATCTTCCTTCTGCAAATAACAAACATTTTCCTTGTTGAGAACATGAGCCAATCTTCCAGTGGTTGTGGAGCTGGTAAGCTGTGAGATTTTTTTTTTTTTTTTTTTAAAGAAGTAATAACTACAGTTATGTAGTTCAGATCTGAGTAAAACGTGGAATATAACTGAAAAATCAGGAAGATATGCAAAAAAGCAAAGTAGTGTTGGAGTTTTGAGGATGACACTGAAGTCATCATGTCCAGGACACAGCCATAGAAGGAGATGAATCCTTCAGGGTTTTGTGGCAGATCCATGCCATGTGAGATAATGCTCTAATGAAGGGGAGCGTTGAAGGCACTGTTAGTGCTACATTGTGGACTCTTGATGATTTACTAGCAAATCTTACTTTACTGCTGCTTTGGAGCCTTCAGCTGCAGAGTGGTCTAACTTACAAGCTATTTGGGGACGATTGTTTTTGGATATCTGCAAAAACATGCAGGTCTATGAGCTTTTCCTTAAAACAGACGGCGCAGCAGTACACGTAACTCAGAGGAAGGTGAAAGAGAAGGGAATGGTCCTTAATCTCTCTTCATTATTCAGTCTGACATGGTGAACATGCCACTGTTGAGTAAGATGGGCAGAAGACAGTCCATCACTTCTAGGACAATCACTGTCTATAAAAGTACACGAGAGCCACCTCGCGACGTAAAGCAGTTGGTGTTAATGAGGCAGTGTGCAGCCCAGTCAAAATCACTGAATGTTACAACACAGGCTGTTCCTCCATTCAACTACTAAGGGAAAAAAGATCCGGTACCTACTGGTCTTGAGCCATTAAAATGCTTATGTATCTGGTTACCTCTGATGCTAGCAGTAAGCTAAACAAGTGCATGAAGTGATCTCATGGGTTGGAAAGGAGGCCCAAGATGTCATAGCCTCTTTTGTAGTTACAAACTTCTGCTTTGCTCCAAAGCTGTTGTTGTGGGAGGATGACAGGATGGTTGTGACAACCCTGTCTTCTCTATTCACAGGTGTTCCCTTTCCAAAGAACTTCCTTCAGATCTGCAAGAAGATACTCTGCCGGCTTTTTCGGGTGTTTGTTCACGTCTACATTCATCACTTTGACCGTATCATCCTTATGGGGGCCGAGGCCCATGTCAATACCTGTTACAAGCATTTTTATTACTTTGTGACAGAGCTCAACCTGATAGACCGCAAAGAACTAGAGCCTTTGGTAAGTGTGAGGTTTGGAAGAAAGCTCTAGGAAATTTTCCGCTGCCCTTCACTGAGCCTTTCCCACACTTGTTGCAGTGGATTTCCTCTGGGAATAAAGTTAGTGGTTGAACACAGGCAATTTAAAAGGAATAACTTTGCCTCTGACCACAGATCTGTTCCATCTGCTGCAGCATTTGTGGGATGCTCAGTAGGCTCAGTCAAAAGATAAAAATGCAATGTGTTTTGTATGGAAAAATGCAAGGTGGGAAACACTATCACTTGAAATTAGAAGTTCATTTTTATTCTGCTCCTTCCTGTACTATGTGTTTTATATAGAGTTTTATTCTTTTTTTTCACTAGTTAGTAACAGCATGGTTCTCATAGCGGTCACCTGAATACATGTGAAGGGAACACTGGTCTGTATAAAGGTGAAATGGGATTTTTTTTTTTTTAATCTCTAAGTAGGTGTTTGTGAAAGTACTGAGTGTATTAGATCTGGATCTAAGTGAGACAGATGAGGTGAGACAGAGGTTCAGACAATTAACAGCGTAACAAAACCAGACACTTCCTTTTGGCCTGCGGTAGATCAAAATGAAACTCATTGTATCCAAAAGTAAGACTTAAGAAATTGAAACACTTTTTTTTTTTTTTTCTGCTGTTGCTCTTAAATGAAAATAAAATAAAAGTGTAGACAAAAAAGTAAAAGCATGGGACAGTTCAGAAAGCAGTTGACGTACAAACCCCCACTGTGGTCATTTAGCCAGCTTCAGAAGGGATCAGGGCAACATTTCTACACAGGTCAGGGTTTAGAAAGTACGTATCATACAGCTCATTTATGCAGAAGCTAGAACCACTGGGACTTCTTTTCCTGCAGAAGACAGAACAGCTGAAGCTGGCTGGCACCCATGGACACCCTGTAGTCCAGCCCACTCCTCTGAAGGCAGTGTCACCTACAGCAGGTTGCCCACAATCATCTCCAGGCAGGTTTTCAATTGTACCACATAAAGGCACAAGGAGATGGTATTAAATATTCCTGTGAGTATGGCAAAGTGGTGTTTCTGTGGGAGTCTGAGCTGTTGCAGGGGTGGTACGTGTACATGCTGTGTTATGACTGAAGCCTAGCAGGAGAGCAGGCTAGGAATGTGCTTATGCTTCCCCCTTGCCTTCCACTATTCCCTCCCTTCACAAAACTACCCTTAGTGCTATCACAGGATGCAGCGTTATGAACTTTGCTGGGCTTCATGGTTGTCCAGAAAACCGTTCCACCTGCACTGGGAGGGCATCATGTGAGCCAGGTGACAAAGCCCCACCTGCTTCTTTCATCTTCTTGTCCACCACTGGAGTGGGTGTCAGCAGCGTGGAAATGCAGGGAAAAAAAGAAAAAAAAAAGAAAAAAAAAAAAGTCTGTACTTTTGTCTTCAGCTGGGCAGAGAAGGGGAGTAGCTGCCAAACAACAGCAGACGTTGCAAATAATCTTGAATTCTAATGTGGTAGTTGAGGACAACCTGTGCCCTGCCAGGTTCACTATGGCAGGAAATGAGCCTACATTATCTCCCTTAATTAGAAAATAGGCCAAGAGCTGATTAAATAAAAAACAGACTGCCACATGCTTTAATAAACAGGAAGGCAGCTGACTTATCAATGTATCTTCAAAAAGGGAGAATAATGAGGGAAGCAGGCAGTAGATGAATAGTAATATTAGCCTGCTGGCAGGACTTACTCTGTCTGCTTAAAACAGATTTTATCAGCCTTCTGCAACCCCGTGCAGCAGCTGTAAAATCAGACAAAGCAAATGAGTCAAATAGGGTTCCCCCCTACCATTCAGGAGTTGCACAGCTTCAGCGGGAGTTGTAGTCTAAAATGCTCCTTATCTTTTTCACGTCCCTGAAGCTGTGTTAATTTGACAGATCCCTGAGGCTTTCACAGAGCTGCTTTGGGAGGAAAAAAAATGGAAGCTGACACACTTTCTGACCACGCAGGTGGTCCTGAAGAAAACAAGGCATGGCCATTTGGTTAATTTGGGAGGAAATAGGAATGAAATAAGGCTTATTTTTTGCCATTTTTTTTTTTAAAAAAAGCTTTTGATAACTTATATGGATATCAAGGGGAAAAAAAAGACTAGTAATTGAACAAAACACTCAGGAAATAAAGGCCTTCTTCCCCAGGCTCAAATTTAACAGAAATCTTCTCTCCCCTCCTCAGAGTCTCCACTCACTTTGGTTTTGCCACGTTACACCCAGACATTGCCAGACCCTTTGGTGAGGTGAGGGATGATGCAGGAGGCTGAGGTTGTATGCAGTGCTTTATTTCTGCTGCTTTTTACTTGTTTTCCTCCACTCCAGCACGTGTTTACTGCAGGGCACAGTTCCTCAGGGTGTCTCAGCTGTGGCATGGGCTTCCCGTGGCCCATGGTCCCTTCAGAGGTGTGCCTGCTCTGCATGGGGCATATCCAACCATGACCCCAACAGTGCCTCTCTGCACGTGTCCTTGCCCTCTAGCAGTTGCTGCTCTTTCTGAAGTGTTTGTGAACACAGGAGCCACAGGCTTCTCTGGTTGAAGTTCTGACACATGGTGGGTTATTTATGGCAGTTTTGGAGCCAGCTGGAAGTGGCAGTGAGTGGCACAGGGCAGTTGTTGGCCTCCCACCATCCCTGTAGCCCTCTGCTACCACAACCCTGCCAGTTAAGCCCAGTACAAAGCACCCTCTGCAAAGTAAAGTGCAAGTGTTAGTTGTCATATACAATCTGTTGGGTGAAGCCTTGCATTTTGTTTCAAATTTGGGTTTCTTACCTATCAACAGCTCTAATAGCTCTCTTCGTGAGTTTCCCTCTGTTGGATATAGTATTTAGTGGTTATAGTATTTAGACGGTATTGTGAGCTTGAATTCATCGGTATTTGTGAAGTGCTCTGGTACCACCAAATGAGAGCTGTAATAAGAGTAGAACTTGCTCTTGGTTCACATTCCTTCCTTCAGGTCGATCATCAGCTTGTTTATTTTTAAGGAATACAAGCTGCTGCATGCAAGGCAACATAATCCCTTCCAAATACTTCTTGATCTCTTTAACTCAGCCCAGTGAGCTGAGTCATAAATCTGATTTTCCTGTAAAGGGAGGTGAGTACCTTCCCTGATATGCATCTCTTTCCATTACTCTTATCTCAGAAGAGAAAGGCTAACTAGCAGGAATAAAGTGCTGCTGCAGGTGGAGCAGCCACCCTGTAAAGGAGTTTATCCTTTGAAATTATCCGCTAGGTATGACACAGCCTCTGATCACAGAAGCAATTTCCCTGGCTCAGCTGCTTCGAAGAAGGTAAACTCCTCCTTCCATTCCTGAAGGCAGGGAGCTCTTTCTGGATGCTGGGTTTGGTGATCACAGAGACTGTATTGCCATGCTCCAGGCCTAGCTGGAGAGGCAGTGATCGTGTCATGAAACCTGAAGATCAGCACAACCATAGCTAGTGTCCTGTAGTAAAGGAAGGGGGAAAAAACAGCCTTCTGAAAAGCAATAAAATTAGTGCCAGGCAGGCCTTAAACCACAGTGTTTTTTATCCCCCTGAGCCAGAAGGTGCCTGCCAGACAGACACAGAGGCAAAGAATCCTGCAGCTGTATTTCTCCTCTTGTTCAGTCATTTTAGATTTGGAGGCCTGAGAGATTTGTGGCTGAGCCTCAGTGCAAAGCATTTTGTCAGGTAACAGCATGACAACAGGTGAGGCAACAGTTTGCTCCCAACTTCTAGTATATAGGCAGTATCTTAATTTGATTTCTAAATCTCTGTGTTTTCACTGGCCTGCTATTTCAGTATGCTTTGTGCTTGTCAGAGTTAGATTAAATTAAAAAGTACACACCAAAACATGGTGAGATTTCTGTGTTAAATTTAAAGATCTGAGCATAGTGTAAATTCATTTGAAGGAGCAAGGTTCTTAAGACACATTTTTTTTCCTTGTGGGAGGTGTGGACCCATCTATCTCTCTCACCACTGAGCACTACTGATTAGCATAACCTTAAGGTACATCTCTAAAAAAAAAGTGTTATTTGGTCTTCTTGCTGTGCAAGTTTGAGGAAGGTCATAGAGGGCCTGGAAATCTGTGCATGGCCTGTGTATTCAATATGTACTTTGAAACTTGTGTTCTAATAACAAATCTAGGTGGCAAAAACATGTACATTTCAGAACTGTGGGCAGGTCAGGAGTTCACCTGGTGCCAAAGAACTGTGGGAAGTGATGAGCAAGGGGGTCAAATGCTGGCAAATATGATGGAAGGGTTCATGTGGTTTGAGTACATTTGCTTCTCTCTCAGTTACCAGGAATTATCAGATGCACACATCTATTGGCCAGACAGATAGAGATACCAGCATATGCCATTTTTGTACATTTTTATATTTAACCAACACAGTGTCCTCTTACAGAGCAAGGAGTATCTTTTGTGCTCTTTCAGAAATACCTAAAAATACATAATAAACCAGTCAGATTCCCGGCAGATTCCTACGCAACTTTGAAAACTATTGATTGCAGTGAAATTCCCCTCTGAGGACAGAAAAAAAAGACAAAAATGTGGCCATATGCTTTGCTCATACTCTAGAAATCTTTTATTTTGATAATTCCCATCCCTTGAAAACTTTGACCTTTCTCTCAGAAGTAATTTTTTGTTAAACATTTTGTTTTATGAGAACAGAAAGTAATAGCTACATTTAGATGGAGAAAAACAGAGAAGGGTTTTACTTAAGCATGTTGTTATGATAACTGTTAAAATACTGGTTTAATTTTGATGTGGAGACAATCAGCTATGGTAGCAAATAGATAATTTGGGGGTTGGAAGTGGTGGCAGTCAGTGGAGCTGCATGCATAAAAATGGACAAACTGGTAATTGCCTCCATGGGGATGGAGTTCATTTGCAGAATAAACATAGATAATAAGGTCTTCTTTCCTTATTCTCTATAATTCTGAATGTAAAACCTTCCATTGACCTTGTGGCATGATTGGCTTCTGATAATATTTTCATCCAATATTAGGAGTTGCTTCCTATCACCCAAGCTACCTGCTCGTTGTGTCAGAGCTAGCCTTTGCATTACCATCATCAGACCCAAGGACCAATCAGCTGAACACCACCAGCTCAGCCAAAACTGATGTTTTTGCCAGGACGCTTTCTGGAGCAGTTGCACACTGCCTTGTATCAGCACAAGACACATGGTGAAAACATGGAGCCAGGGGAAACGCAATGGTGTGACTATCGCTTTCACGGCAGCACAAGCACAGCCAAAAATCTAGTCTTTCCCCTGCGTGCTGGACAAGCGAGTGTTCTCAGCTTCACATGGCAGCTTGGGCTTGCAGCAGCTGCTTGTGCTGGTGCAGCCACCAGCTGAGGGAATCACACAGAAGTCAACCAACTTCATTCACCCTGCTTCAGGATGAGGTACTTAGCAGTACCCGAAGCAAATGGTGTTCAGGTGAACACCGTGAGTTTCTCGTTTTTACTTCTTGCTTTGCCTGGGGTAGGTACAGCAAGGCATAAGAATCAGTCCCCAGATCTGTCACTACTGTGCATGAAGCCCAAGTAGCTTCTGTTAGACATCCAGTTTACTGCAAACAGTACATCTTTTCACAAAATAATTAGCAGTTTTGCTGCCTCTTTGTCTTCCACAAAAAAAAACAAATGTTTATTCATCAGGCAGTTCATTGCCAGAAATGCCATAGATGTTGCAGAAATACTGTAAACATGGCCCATCTGGTAGTAGCCCCCTCCAGAGCTTACAGTGGAAAAACCAGCAGTAGCAGGCTTAACAAAACATGGTGAACTACTGGCATTTTGACAAGGGCACGCTCATGTGAAACATGACAGAGTCAAGCAGGATGATTAAATGAAGCTTTTACTGCAGATAAATTTTCAAGCATAGATTTTTAAACAGAATTATACCTTCTTTTTTTTTTTTTTTTTCAAATCATTGCTTTTTCTGCTTGGCTATTCTTTATGTTTCTGGTGAAATTGGAATTTGTACTTTTCCAGACCGTTTTCTCTATATGTACATCCAGCCTTTGTGAAAGCAACGATGGCACCCATAAATAAATGGACTATGACATAAGCAGTTTCAAATCCTGACATATAAATGATTTGCCAGTCAGCAAAGGACAGTTTAAGCTTGAAAGCAAAGAACTAATTTCATTAAGTCACTGTGTTTTTGTTACCACTGTCTTTCATAGCTACCAAATTCAGGTTTTATATTGTTGCTTATTACTACTGAAGCACAGCCCTTGGGATCATTCTGAATTGTCACATTTTACAGCACTTACACGAGCAAGACAAGAAGAATAATATCACATTGTTTTAAAGTTATCTTCGTTTTTTTTGGTTTTTTTTTTTTTTTTTTTTTTTTTTTTTTTCCTTTTAAACTTTCCAGTGTGTTCTGTATGCTGTCCAGATGGCTTGAGCTTTAGGCAGGTAACTCATAAGGTTTAATCTTGTTAGAGCTGTAGGTGGTGTTTCAGAAAGGGTAACTGGTCACTCTCGAATTAATCTGTCATGAACAGTTTCTGACTCTGCAATCTGCCAATGAAAATGCTGTATGAAAAACTTTTCCTACTGCTCTCTTCATGCGTTGGCATTGGGACATCCAAAGGGAGAGCAGGAAACCTTCTTACTGCATGTAATACTGCTGCAGTAACAAGAAATTGTGCTAATGGACAAACTGGCACCCAAATTTCTCATTCCTCTTCCAATGTCTGCCCTCCCACGAAATTGCATGCCATGCCTTCTGCTAGATGGAGTTGACCATGAGCTTCTCTTCAAACAAAATTCACCTGCTAAATAGCTACCATGCACCTTGTAGAAAAGTGTCTTCAACAGTCCGGTGTGCCAGCAGATGCAGAACAAACATCTCGTATGCATGTGCATGCAAATAATGGGGTCAGAGGCTGTGTGTGTGCTCAGTTGTTCTATCTGTGAATGTAATGCAGGCAGGCATACAACTACTCTAAAAATGTTCATAACTCAGATACTTGTATGTCAGTTTTATTGTATATATTCATAGTAGTTTCTCTGAGAGTTTCTTGCTCATGGTTGTTTTAAATTCTGTCACTCGTTTCAGAGTGTTAGGCTGACTTACTATTTGTCTGGATATTATTCAAAAATAAATAAGTAGTACCTAAATCAGCTTTAAAGTAGGCATTCGTTTGTTTCTTTTTTTCTTTCTTTCTTTTTATTTTCTCCAGCTGTTTGCTGTAGTAAAAGAGTCCCTATTCAGGCAAGGCATGTCACTGCTACTGCTTCTAACTAGCCATCAGTATTTTTTTTCCTTAAAAAAAAAAAAAAAAGCATTCCCTGCTGCCAGTCCCTTTTTATCCACTTCAACAAGAGATAGTGATAATATGCAGCAAGATTTGTTTTACCGTGTACAAATTGCCAAATTTTCTCAATAAATGAATCTGATCTTTAAATGAAAAAGACATAAGTGATATCTAAAGAAATGTCATATTTTTTTCTGATGTCCTCCACTTCCTGAAAGGAATTACGGAAACAGATGAGAACATCAGGACTTAGAGTTGCTGAAAAATAGAATTCTCAGCTGTGATGCTCGAAAACAGCAAAGTTGTAAGATACACTACACTACCAGAGTTTCTGAGTAGATACTTTCTGGCATGCATGTTTTTAATTAATTACTATTTTTATAGTAATTAAAATCATCAGCTGATTTGCTTACACTGAATCCAAACATACAGTGCTAAGAACAGGAAGGCTGAAGGGCAGTCCTACTGACAATTTTCTGCGTGTCAGTGATTCACCAGAGGTTTTGGTGTGGTTCTGTTTGGTGCTGCAGATTAGCCATTGTGCCATCTCATGCTCTGACACAGTTCTCTCTATTTTGTGGTTACATAAGGATATGTTTCCTTGGCTGATGAGACACCGCATGAATCCTGTTTTAAAGTTTAGTTAATGAACGTAAAATATAGGCCGTTGAATAAAAAGGGCTTCTCCAAATTAGCCCATATTTCCTGTTTTGTGGTAAACAACAATGTGTTTGTACTTCAAAGAGATTTATTAATACCAGATTAAAAGAGTTAGGGTTAACAGCCTAGGATAAAGTGAGAACAGGAAACTTCAAAGGAGCTTGGTCTTCCCACTGTGTTCAGTCTTGCAAAACATTAGAGGAGAAAATAACTATCAGTAGCATCCATCTGGTATTTTGCAGTTCTTCCTTCATTTTTGTGTTACCAGGAACTCCTACAATATTACTACAGTAGAAGAGGTATGACAGTCAAAAAAATCCTTTCCATAATTATTTGGCACTTCAGGTCAGGTATGATGCGAAAAGGAAACCTGAAACATTATCTTTGATAATGGAGAGATAAGCATCCCCTCCACTCTGCTCACATGTGAGCTTCCTGCCCATGGATTTAGGCCCATGTTTAAGTTGTTGGTTGAATCAGAGCCAGGATTGTTGGGTTGGAACCACAGCTGGGCACCTTCCTTGGTCTCTTCTGGTGCCCTGTTGCAGATGGGAGGCAGGGTTACAGATCACACCCCACCACAGGAAAACTGTGGGGAATAACTGCAGGTAGAACCACATGGTGGCAAACCTGTCCAGAAATGGATCAGATAGGTTTTTCCATCTATAATTGTAAAAATATGAAGAAAATGGGAAAATGTGTTTATTGTGCCATTGTAATAGATCTGTCAGCGTACAAAATGGTTTATGTGAAACACCTACCATATTGTAGCTTATGGTAGGGAACTGGTGTGTTCTGAAAAATAGTTCTGCAAACGTTAAACTAAAGATAGTGTTACTATTTGCTTGTTCAGTCTGCATGACCTCAGTGCCAAGGTGAAGATACACAAAAACCAGCCACAGAAGGAGGTTTGTTCCATCGTTACAGAGGAAAAAAAAGCATGCAGAAGGTGAAGGCACATCCTGGGAACAAGGCAAAATTAATTAAGCAAGTCAGTCACCCAGATGCACATTACGTGTATCATCTGCCTGAACCTAACCCTACTAACAGGTGGATTTCTCAGTGCAATTTCCTGGTCCTATTGCCACTTGCAGTTGGTTGATAAAGTACCTTTGTCACCAGTGATAAGGGATTACATTTGCAGACAGGAATATTATCTGTGACCTACAAATGCTGCTGTACAAATTCAGAAGTGATCAATGAGGATTATCATCAGGCCATGCTTAGCTTCGAAATAGCTACCCTGGAACCAAGCAGATTGTGGGAGAGATTAATCTAGTCCTAAGCATCATCATAGTTGAGACTCATTCAAGGAAAAGAAGTTCTAACAAAGGAAATACCCAAATAATCAATTTGCCTGTTGGATAGCAATTACCAGCCTGATATGTTTTTTCTATCAGTATGCAGAGACAGTAGCAACTAAAAAAAAATGTAAAAGAACTTCGGAGAAAACAATTTGTAAATGAAGATTCAAGGCATGACTCTAAAAATGTCGAAAACAAAATGAGTTTCTTAAATAACTTGTTACAAATATGGCTTTAGCATTCCTATCTGGGATAATTAGCTGTCTAAATATAGATCAGTTGTGCAACGCTGGATCTTAGAACACGTGATGCGCGTTACTCCCAGCAAACAGCCTCCTTTGTGAGCAGGATACTGAGACCTTTGTCTGCACAATGGTGGTTTGTCAGTTGTTGAAATCTTCGTGGGGAAAACCACAACAGCAAAAGTGGCAGAAGTCGTGATCCGTGCTTGTTTCATTAAGGGCAATTAGCGCACCAGTGGCATCCTCACAGGGTGATCTTGTTCATGCTGTTCACGTGTGTGAATTCACCCACTCTCCCATCAGCTTTTGCAGACTGTGAATCCCCCTTGCTTCCATTAAATGCTGGTGCCAGGGTGACGTCTGTTTTTTTTATGCCTTAGATTTTGGCTACTCCAGTTCTGACTTTTACACCCATAGCAACACCATTTTCTTAAAAGAACATCGTTCTTTGGTGGGGAACCCATCTTCATGTAGCCCATTCAGGTTTGTTCAGTGTGTCCCCATGGGTAGGTTTGTCCCATTGATAAGAGATTTCTTCAGCTGCTCATGAACTCTGTCAGGTGGCAAATGGATTTTTTCCATCCTCTCCTCACTTAATTTGCAGGTGAATTGGGGAGCAGAAGTTAAAATAATTGGGTATAGATCTAAATGCTGAATGCATCTTTCATACTTATTAGGGTAGTGGTGAGTGGGGAGGATCAGACATCCACCAAAGATAAAGAACGTGTGTTGTCTTTTTCCTTTCTTCTGGAAAATCTTGTTGAAAAAGATTTTTTTTCCTTGTTTTGAAACTTCCTGAAAAGTAGTAAGGGAAGCATGCATCTGTGAAAGCACAAATAGTAAGGAGGCAGGCAGGCTTCTGGTATTTACAGTTGTTTCTTAGGGTAACCCCATCAAACGAGAGTATTTTAAGATCTTGACAACAAATAAGAAATTATTTCTCTTTCAGATACCTAGAAGTTAGTAATTTAGTGATAAAACCTCCTTAGTGGCTGGTCTCTGGGCATAGTCATCTTACAGATTGGGTCAAAGCTTTAATATTTGCTTTGTATTTTGGCTTTGAAAACACTTATTTCTGCCTTCGTTTTTTTGAATTAATTGTGTGCCCCAAAACTGGGAGAAGGAACAAGCCTGAATGAAATGGTACAGAGTAATACTCTGGAATTTTTGGTAATGGATTTTGAAGGGGCATTGCATCTGTTTTCACAAGCTCAGGTGTGGAGCTTTTTGTTAGTCTTGTTCCGGGTGTTTGGTCAGTACAGGCAGACTTTGAAAGTTTTAAATACCTTTTAAAATGCCTATGTGTGCCTGTCCCTGTTTCTGGGCCTGATTCTCCAGCTTGCTGCCTAGCCTGGATATTTCATCCTCCAGCGGGGCTGGCTGTCCCTGTGTCTGCCTGTGTCTGCCAGGCATTCAGCACTTCCAGTCTGCAGGCAGACCACAACCCATTGTCCTTTTCCCAGTTTGGCAAGTACTCTTAACATGCTTTTGATGGGTAATTATTAGTCAAGACTGTACCTCTGTGTTTTTCCCCAATGAAAACAAACTGTTAGGTGTCAGAGAAGCACAGAGCTAGAAAGACTCAAGAAGCTCTGGAGAAGACTTAGCCCTGAGCTTGTGCTGAAGGCAGTGCCCATCTCTGCTGCACACCACTGGGACAGCTGAGGGGCCACATCTCTGGTGAGGTTTGAGAGGGACATAGCTGATTTAACTGTCAGCTATGTCATTCTCCTGACATAGGGCTGTGTCAGTCTCCCTGGTATTTCCAAATTCCATGGGAGATTTTGGTACAGCCTCTGTGCCAAGGGAGAGGCTGTCTGCTACAGTCTCTGGCTGGGAGAGAACCCAGCACCAGGTTTAGTCTGTGAAAGGCTCCGCAGCCAGGCACTGCCTTGCCTCTCTTCCCACCAGAATTTTGGCTGAGGCTAACTTGTCCTTTGCCAGCTTCACAATTATATCAGTCTTCCTGAATAATAATAATAATAATAATATTTCCCTTTTGTAAATTCCTGTAAGGAAAAAACAGCTAGAAGTAGGTCACTCTCACAAAGCATGGACCAACTTACTGTTCAAAGGGTCACAGGTTTTCTTTCTTCTTTATTTTTTAAAGCATTTTCAGCTCATTGTCTGAAATAAGTAGAAACGTGCACATATGTACAGGAAAGCAATGTGACCATGTTTGTGTATTTCTGTGTCCTTCATTTACCTATGACAATCTACGTCAATATAGAAGAGGTTTCTATGCATCAGAGATAATGATACTCTGTAGGTTTCAAGAATTTCTTTTCCTGACTTTGTAACTTTGAAGACCCTTTAAGCAGAAGCCAGGAGAAAACTTGCAGAGCCTTCTGTAGCAACGTTGATGTGGCAGGGTTGGGTGGGGGAAGTAGGAGTTGAGGGGACGACAGTGGACGTGGGGGACCATGAGTGTGATTGTATAACCAAGCAACATCACAGAAGCAAAGGGAGGGACAGGCGTGGGCAGAACTTGTGTTACTGTAAGAGCTAAATTCAGTCTTAACTGCAGAGCTCAGAGTGGCATCATAGCTTCATGGGTCATGACACTCGGGCAGTGAAACTTGCAGGGGCAATTTACCGATGCTGAAATGTTTCAGACAATCACATAGCAAAGCTGGTTTAAAGCATTCTAGTTTACAGACAACACAGGCTCCTACTCTTTCCTTTGCCTGGACACATTTACCCATGTCTCATCTCCTACCTCCGACGCTATTTTTTTCTTTAGGAGTGGAAACGCGTTTTGCAGGTTGAATGAATTGCTTACAAAGTTTTATTATTTCACTGGGAGGGAGAGCCTGCCTCCTGCTGCTCCTGAAGGAGCATGCACGGCCAGGTTTATTTACAGTGACCCTGGTACTGCTTTGTCGTCCTGCTGCTTTTGCAGGGATAGGTGCCACCGCCTTAACTCAGGTGGCTGCTGGGCAGCAGCTGCAGCAAGGAGCGGTGGGGTGGTGCTGCATCACACAGACTGTCTTCAGGTAGGGGAAATAAAAGATTTCCCTGCAGAAGATGCTGCGCAAGCGGTGGTCCTTCCCCGAGCCATAGCAGAAAGTCTGGCACCACCGCGTGGAGACGGCTGGGAGCACAGCGACACACCGCAGGTCCTGGCTGGCAAAACGCCCTGGGGACACCAGCCCCGGGGACACCACCCTGCCACCAAAACTCCCAGGTGGCAGAGCACATCCAACATTTAACATGAAAAGGGGAGAGATTTTTCCATGATGATTTGCCTTTGTCACCTGTGACAAATGAGAGGGAGAATCAAGTACCTGTTTGGATTACTGTGTGGATCATTGTGGGTATTACAGACAACCCTATTAATTGCTGAACTAGTTACGTTGTCCTTATAGCACATGCAAATGACAATATCCCATTGTGTTACCTGCATGACAGCAAAATAACAGGTGATGTAAGATAGTCTGTGAAACAACCAAAAAAAAAAAAAAAAAAAAAACAAAAAAAAAAAAACAATTAAAACTCTGGAAGGGGAAAGAAATCTTACAATTCAATTTTTAAAGTAATAAATTATCTGCTATGCCCAGAGACTGCCAAGAAGGCCTTTACATTAGATTCTGATATAAATAAAAAATTATTCAAGCAAGCTAAGATTTTTAGAAACTTCTGCCAACTTGATAAATCTAAATGGATTTTCCATAGGAAACGCTGTACAGGTCTGGAGACACTGTGAAAGAGGAGTCAAAGGGACAACTTGCATGGCCCTGCTGATCCATAGGTGCTTCAGCCCTTCAAGCCTGACCTCAGATCTGGGGCTTCTTTTCTTACTCTTACATCTTTTGCCAAAACCCATACAAAATAACAGACTTTCAATCTTAACATGCCCCTGTTCCCACAGAAGAGCTGACCTTTGTTCAGAGCAAGACACATTTTCACCTCCAAATTCTGACAGAAATTTAGGAAAGAACAGAACCATCTGATACTTCTTGCCAGCATTTCTGCTGACCAGCATGAAGGATTGTATAGAACAGGGTAGTCAGCTACCAGATAATGTGCATCAAAATGCCCGTAAATAAGTCAAATCAAATAAAATCCGATCATGGATCCCAGTTCCTAATGCAGACTGAATACTCCCAGATGCCATCATAGAGTCAAATTCCACAGCTCTGGTCGAGTCCTGAAACAGCCGTGCCCTGTGTGTCCATGAGCAGGCAGAAATTATTAGGTGAAAATGTATCTCCACGTTTCCTGTTGGCTGCAGGTGCGGTGACAACAGTTGGAATCCTTTTTCTTACATTAAGTTAGAAGTTTTCTACCTCGGAGTACATTTTCAGGTGATATATTCATTTTGTGTGGGATGAAGCACCATTTATATGACAGGGCTAGGGAATTAGCAAGGTATTAAAGCTGTCAACAGTGACAGAATGCAGCACGCTAATTGCCAATTACGTTCATTGTCCTTGAAAGTGACAGAGAGGAGCAGAAGGATGGTGGCATATAAAACTCTGTGAGTTTGCACAGATGCCAAAATGGTAGTTGGGAAGAGGAATATGCACACTTTACAACAAATGCCCTTTGCAATTTAATCCCCCTTTTTGTTTTACAGAAAGAGATGACAACCAGGATGTGTCACTAAATACACCCACTGAAGAAAGGCAAGGTCCAATTTTCGTCTTGCTGCAGAGTTCAAGAACATGACAGTCTGCGCAGAACGAACCTGCTTGTTAATCCAGGAAAGCTGAAAAGTTGGGAACCACAGTTACATTCACAAAAGCTTCCTGCTGCTTTCCGTGTGCTTAACCCTGAATATGCTGCTAGAACCTCAGTTGAGTGACGTGGGTTATTGAGAAAAAGAAGAATCAACTTCATATTAGTTCCTGCTCCTTCGTTAGGGATAAGAACCTCTTCAGCCATGAATGATGACAGACCATCTTCTTGCTGCTAAAGCTTTACTGAAATTTGGGTCCCCGGGCCGACCTCCAGATTTGTTGTTTTAAAAACAAGACTATTATTAGCTGCAGTGTTGTTTTCTTTCTCTTTTGTTCCTTGGTATGTGCTTTGTTTCCTAAGTGTGGCAGAATATCAAGGCATCCTGGAATTGCAGAAGACTCACACACAGCCTTTCATGTCTCTCTTCAGCACCACCCAAGGCTTGGCCACCATTCCCAAATTCCAGTGAGCCATGACTTTCCAGGAACACAGCCCCAGCCGTTTACTGATCAGATGGTTTCTGCTTGAATGTGACTTGTAGTGGGGTAACAGTGGGGCAGCCTCTGATCCCAGCTACATGAGTGGGAATCCAGATACAGCACCACAGTGCTGATGTCTTGCCTTTGAATTCCTACTGTGACGGACAGGAAGCCTGATCGGTGTTGCTGCATAACATAAAAGAGCAACTCAGTAGTCAGCATTGTCATGAAATACCCTATAAAGTGCACTGATCTGTCCTGTAATTGTAATCCTTAGAGAAAGGACCTCACCCGTTCACGTTAAGGCTTTATCTTTTCAGGGAGAAATAAATCTAATTTTGGCAATCAGGAGATAAAGATACAGTAAAGATGAGTAATATAACAGTCAGGGCAGGAGGGACTGAATGAAAATCTCTGTTGCATCTAAACAGTGTCCAACTGTGTGGCTCCTTTCCCCACTGGAGTAATTCATACTTTTTTCTCCACTTCCCAGTCCAACTTAATAACACATTGGTGGACAGCCTGGAAGGCTACATTGGAGTAAATCCAGTCTTCTGTGTAAATATGCCCAATAAAAGGCGCTTTTTTTTTTTTTTTTAAGCAATACTTAACAGATCACAAGAGACATTTAGCTGAATAAATGGGGATCAAGTGGAACACACCTATGTATTCTGTGCCTTCTAACGGATTTTGCACATTTTTGTTATAGTGAGAGATTGCTCTTCCTTGGTGAGTGCTGAACCCTGTTGCTGCCTTCCCCTCAGGTGTGTTGTTTATTTCTTCTGAGGCATAGTCAGAAGCAGATCTCGTAGAGCATCCAGTGTCTGGGACATTTGAAATAGGGGTTTAGCAGAAATTAAGCATAACAGCAACCCTTTCCTAGCTCATGTTGTGGTGTATTCTGATTTGCTTGCTTGCTTAAAACAGAGCTTGTGAGTGTTGGTTTTCACATTCTTGCTGGGACAAAGGGCCTATGTCTGTGAATATCCCATGTAGCTAGGTGGAGACACTTCTGCATCTTTAGGAAGACACAAAGAGCATTGTCCTTTGCTTTCAAGGGAGTGGGCTGTAGCTACTGCTGAGCTTAGCTTCTTCATTTTAAAGACAGAGGATAAATGTGTCTGTGGAAGAACGCTTCACAGGACGTGTGGATGAGGACTGCCTAGAGTTACAACATCAGTTACATATGGCAGGGTTTCTCCTACCCTGCTGCAAAGAGCATGGTCACTGTCCTGTTGTGCTTGAACTTCACTGCAGTCAGTCCCATCTAGTGATCATATAGCTGGGCAGCACTGTCATGCTCTGTGCTAAAGATTAATGAAAAGATCAGAGCTACACAAATTGAAAAGGATAATATTTTATGCATAAAATAATCTACTATTCATTCTATTGTGCTACCATGCGCTGTCTTCAGTCTAATTTCTGTAGTGCAGTCTGAAAACACAGCAGAATTTGTTCCTAGTTGCTTTAAATTACTTTAAATAATCTTTTAAATGCATTAATCTTAATGTGTTTGCAAAACTGCTGGATTATTTTCCTTCTTCTAACACAGCCTTTCAGTTTCCTAAGCTCTTGTGTTCCCTTCTGTGGTGAAGCACGTGTTGCGAGACAAAGGAGGGGAACACGGAGTGGAAGGACTCCTGAGGGACTTGTGTTGGACCTGGTCAAAATTCCTGAGTCTCATGGAAAAGCCCTTCCAGCCCAGGAGCTGAACCAGCCACAGAACGTGCTCGGTTTGGTTACTCACTCTGGTGCTTTCCTCCAGCTTGTGTTTTGCCTGTGAGCCTGTAGCTATTGCAGTCAGCACCCACGGTGTGGTGACGGGCACTGGCCCAAGTCCTGGCGCAGGAGGCAGGGGAGCAGCTTCCTGTCACCCTCCTGTCACCCTCTGTGCCAGGCTACGTGCGGGCTCACATCTGGGCGTCTCAGTCCTGCCTGCTGCTGGAGAGACCGCGGAGAACCCAGGCTGCAGTTTGCCAGGTGATTAAATGAACTTTCTCCACGTGGCAGGCTTGGGCCCTTGCCTAGCTGTCTCCCTACAAGCCCTGCCTTTGCTGCAGAGGTGTTGGGCCACAGCCTCGCCATCCTGTGCTGTGGGCTGTGTCCTTTTCCTGTGCCTGGTATTTGATGTCCTGGCAGGAGTTCCGGAAAGTAGCATCGCTTTATGGCAGTGCCGTGTTGAATTGTTTCCTCCTGCCCTGGAGGAGAGGGGCCGCACCCTGTTGGATCCAGATCTGACAGATTCCGGCTTCGGTGGCAATTTGCTCAGGGCCACATCCAGAATCTTGTTTTGGTTGTTAGTCACAGGTTAATCACATTTATGCAATTCCTCAGGGTATGTTATGAGAACTGTGGTTTAAATGCGATTGTATGCAAAGCCACTCATTTTGCCTACTAAGAAAATCCTTCTGCTTGATCTTACCAATTATACGTGTTCCTAACCATTCCCCAGCCTGTGTTTTAACAGCATTTCATGTGGTTCTGGGATCATGTTTTTTGTTTTATTTGGTTTTGTTTTATTTTGTTTCTTTTACTCACCTTTCCAGTCTTTCAATTAGGTCTTTTTTTTCTCTCTGCCTACAAAAAAAAAATCTCTTGACTCTTGAGTCTGGCAGTTACCTTAAGAGGTGTTGTTAGTGCTGAGCTTCAAGGCAATGTAATTGGGATCACTTTAATTGATTGAGGCCACAGCCAGCTTTACTTCAGAGTGTTAAAGGCTCCTGTGATACCAAAATTGCCTTCAGTGACTATAGATTTAATAGCCTTCATTGATTTGTCTCTCTAATAAGGGATTTTGTAATGAACTGCTGCTTTGTGTGAACATAGGTTAGTGCTACACTGCACTGACAACATAACTTGAAAAAGATTACGTAGGCTGTAGGAATGATGGTTTCCCAGGGACTACTGGGGAGTTTTTTTGCTGATAGCAGTGAAACTGATGATTTCCATTGGATTTGAGAGAAGGTAGGTACTTTTGGAAATGAGTTTTTGCCAAGAACTCAGCTCTAAGCAGTAAAGCTTCTACCACACAAGGTGTTCAATTCTCCTGACTTGTTAATAACAGGGCAGGGAGACAGGAGACCAGCAGTTAACGTACTCGGTGGGACCTACAGAGGGCTACTGAAGACAAGCATAGACTTAAAGGTGAACGCTGAACACCCTTGCAGTGATCATGACAAGAAAATTTCCAGGGCTGTGTGGGAAGGACATGGGGGCAAAGGTGCCCTTGGTATATGGGGAGTAAGTAGCCAAGTTGGGAGCAATAACCTCACAGGTCTTTGCTGTTACTAATTGGGGTTCCAGGGTGTTTCCAGCTAAAGGCAGCCTTCTCTCAGCCAGAAAGATCTAGATGAGGGTCCAAGGTCTCTGGTTGCTTTCGCTTCAAAATATGGAACAGAGTCATAAGCACCTTTGCACTTGGGTTGAATAAACTACACGTTCTGGAGCCACCCACAAAAGGCCATTCCCTCTGCTTCTTGTCATCCCTACATGTTCTTCAGGTTTCTGTAAATATCTTGGGAATGAGGTCTTAGAGCTGACCTTCTGCCTCTTATCTTCTGTGTACCTCTCCAACAATGATGTTGTGTTGAAGATGAGCTTTCTTGCCTCTCTCTGCCTCCTGAAGGGACAGCTCTCACCTATGCCCTCTGAAGAGATACCACCAAGGGTTGGTTTTCCATTTTCTCTTCAGAAGAGCAGAAGCAGAGAGCAGGAATTACCTTCAAGCACTGCAAAACAAGATGTACTACGTATAAAACAGGAATATGTTTGCTACTATATGACATGCTTCAAGTGCTTTAGAAAGGGGATGACACTGGGGGATGAGATGTAGACAAGTGGTCAGTGATCAAACTTTTTTTTTTTCCTATATCTTGGGAGAATTTTGAGGCATATTTTAATAATTACACAAATAGTTCCAAGGGCAAATAAGCCAAATCAGTAGTAAAAACAACCTGGTAGTTGGACACATTTAAATCCAAAATGATCTAACTTGATTTTTCACATATTTCATGCTAGGAGAAAAGCAGTGTTTTTAGGGTTTTAATCAAATAAGCTTGAGCTCTTAACAGTAGTTGTTTCTTTTCTGTTTTAATTAGTTTTCTTGTTTTAAAGACAGATACAACATAGTAAAGAGATGCAATTATATTCTCCCAAAGGAAAACAACACACACACAAAACAACAACAACAACAAAGAATAAAAAAGAATTACTTTCCCATCTAATTTGTGTGTGTGTGTGCATGTGTGCATGTATGTTTTCATGAAGATGTTGATGTGCAAGTATCAGTGTGTAAATAGGTACGCGTACACTCCCCACACATTCCCACAGACTATGTATTTCTTTTTTCTCTTTTTAAGGGGATATTTCTAACAAATAAGTGCTTAATTCCTTTTCCTCTTCATCAGTGCTATTTGGTATTTGAATATTTTTTAATGCTGTTAGGTGTGTCTTAGTCTCTTTTTCTTCTGCTTGTTGTTAAATGGGGATTCATCTGTGAGAAGAGAGACCAACACTAAAAGAAAAGGACACCGTTAAAGACTGTTAAAATCAATCCTGGTGGATGAAGCTATAAAATCCAAATATCACGAATAAAAGAAACGTAATCTTGTAGGAGTGTTGTGAAGTTGTTTGGAATCTTAATTCTCTGGGAAGGAAAATGCCAGTGTTTTCCATGCTGCAGGGTGAAATTTCGTGATAGACTCATGTTCCTATGTGCTGTACAGGAGCGTATCTGGAGGGGGAGCAGGAGTTGGGGCACCTGTGATGCTGCAGGGAGATGGGACAGCAGATGCTGGACATGGGTCAGTTATGGAACAGGAGGGGAGCAGTGAGGAGGAGAAGGAACGGGGGTCATTAGTGGCTTTGGGATAGGCAGAGACAGGCCACAAGAAAAGACCTGACACCAGATTTCGGGTGAGGAGCTCTCTTTGGGTTCCTCCTTGGGGAGCTGAGTGTTAGGATGCTAGGACTGGTGGAGTAATGGGAAAACAGGAGCCCCGTGGAGTTTAATAAAAGGAGAAGCTGAGTCCTGCTGGGGCCTCCCAGCTGGGCAGCAGCCTGGCAGAACACGGCCTGGGGGGCCTGATGGACACTAAGCTGACCATGACCCATCCACCCTCCCTAGTGGCAAAGAAGGCCCCTGGGGGCTGCAGTATCAGGAGTGGAGGCAGCGGGGAGGGGAGGTGACCCTGCCCTTCTACTCAGCACTAGCGAGGCACCGCTGGAGTCCTGGCACCAGCTCTGGGCTCCCTAAAACAAGAGACATGGAGATGCTGGAACACATACAGGAAAGCCACCTCCTGGGCCTGCTGAGGAGTGAAGCAGCAGGGGAGAGGGCAGGCTAGCTGCCTCTTACACCAGAGAAGTTGTGTCAGCTGTGTCACTTCTGTTGTAACTGGGATGGCGTGGCATTGTCTGCTGCTGCACAATGAAGTGGCAAAGCAGGATTCAGCCTTCCCCGTTGCACACACTGCTCTTTGTGGCCCTCAGTGCCAGCATAAAGCAGCAGCGAGGCAAAACAAGCAGGAGATGCCATGGAAAACAGAGAGCTCTGTGTGATTGAAAAGGTGGTTCTGACATGCGGCAGATGAACCTCGTGATTTGAGCCCTTGGACTACATTTAATAGATCACAGCAATTTAGAGCAATTCGAGTTAATTGTCTGGTAATCAAGGTGTCACACGCCAGATGCATGTGTCTGCATGGCATCATTACCAGCAGAGTAAAAATCGCATGTTGCTCACGTCCCTGAAAACCATGCAGCATGTAATTATCAACCATTCAGTAATAAATACAACACAAGGAGTGGCAGCGGTTAGGAGAGGAGATGGCATCTCCTTGCAGAAGCAGTAAATCAAGCCACTCTCTGGCTGTAAGAAGAATTACATCACAGTCCTGCAGCCTTTTGCTGCAATAATGTCCATTTCTCTCACAGTTTTTTGGTCTCTCCTGGGCTCAGGAGGTAGAAATCAGATGTTTTCACAAATAGTTCTGTTCTGATTCCTGCTGATGAGTGGTTATTAAATAAATGCATGTGCAATTTATGCTGTGCCAATGGAAATAGAGAATTACCTGCTTTTCACTTGACTAGATGAGAGTTTATCTTAGTGAACGATCAGAGAAACACACAAACCACGCAGTCTCGTAACTCTCACACTTAGAGGTGGTTTCAGTGGCACACATCTGTCAGAGCTGCACAGTTAGGCTTAAGAAAAAGTCATCTGCTCTCCCATTTGCCACCATAAAACTGTGTTAATGCCATGCCCAATTAATATGCCTACTTGCTTAATTTTTAGGTAGTCACAACATGATCAAACACAAGAAGAAAAATTACATTTATTAGTTGACAAACTCATTGGGGATTTAAATAAATAAACACAAAACAATAAAATCTTTAAAATGTAATGCATGGCATTTATCCTTCTCAAAGTGGCGGCTGTTACAGTGAGTTTTCAAGCTGATGCATGTAGCCTTGGAAGCAGAGCTGGTGTTTTGAGTAAGCACATGTCAGTCACAGGTCATCTTTCGTTATTGGCTCCTGTGCTAGATTTTCCTTGCAGCCCCGAATAAATACAGCAATAGGGAGAGAAGGCTGAGCCCTCCAGGAGATTCTTAGTGCCCAACTCTGTAGATCCCTTTGAGAAGCTGAACACCTGTCTGCTGTAGGGTGTGCGTAGGGGAAACTGCACTTGGTTTAGCACAAAACAGAGTGTAATGTGTGGCAGAAACAAGGGGAGTTGAGCTGGGGGATGAGGGAGTGGATTTTTGGCTGACCTTGGCCCTTGGGGGAGTAGGGAAAATGTGCCTCTTCCCTAAGTGCTTTTTATTATTATTATTTTTCCCACTCAATTTCCAGGTCAGTAATCAAAAGCTCATATTGACTGGCAATAATATGTGACATAACTTGTCATAAAGCTGCTGTCTGCGTGCTATGAGACAAGAAGTGGGTACAAGGCTACTCCACGATGCCTCATGAAGGCAGAGCCCCAGCTGTAAGAGCAGCAATGTACTCCATGTCCCACTTCTCAGTGTGCATGCAATGCCAGAGGTTGGTGAATCTCTTTTGTCCTCTCAAACGCAGAGCCGTACAGGTGCTCCTTGCTGATGTTGGCTCTGGATTAAAAACAAACAAACAAACAAAAAAAAACAAAAAACTTGCTGCCAAGAGTTCCGCTGTGTCTCTGCACCTCCCCTGAGAAAGTTACACCCCCCCAGCTCCCCTGCCCCCATGGTGGCCCTGCCTTCCCTCAGCTTCAGCACGGAGCACGGCGCAGCCGCTGGCTCCATGACTGGCACAGTTTCTGCAGCTGGCACCAGCCAGGCCCCGGGCAGCTAAGGGCCCGATAAGCTGGGCTAGCTGGGGAGCCGCTGTGCCACCGGATGGCATACACAGGCCCCGAGGAGCTGGCCCTGCCAGCTCACGCTTCTTTTAGCTGTGTTCGTGTGTCAGGCTCCAGGGGCACCTCCCTTTCCTCCCTTATTTTTTGTATTGTGTTTCTTCCCTCACACACTTCTATTTCCGTTTTTTTTTTTCCCTGAGGTAATTTCTAGGGTTAGATTCCCCACCTGTGTTAAAATGTTTTTTGGGGTCCTAAGACTTTCCTCATTCACTTCGTGTACTCCTTTCCCGTTCTGATGAGTTTTCATTTCCATTTGTTTGTTTTTGTCTGCTTCCTGACTACAGCACCGAGCTGGCCTCGGGTGCCCATTTTGTGCCTTTGGACCGTGCCATGCCCCAAGGGCCACACTGACAGCTTTGTGGTGCTCAGGTCTCTGCCCTGAGCAGCAGTAATCCCCTCAAGGGTAACTGCAAGGGGCAGCCAGGTGCCCTGGCCTAGCAGCGATCGGCATGAAGGCCGTGATACAGCCCTCACTTCTGCCTGGGGCTGGAGACCTCCTCTGGAACTTGTGGCCAACCCAAATATTCTGATTTTTGGATACCCGACGCCCTGCAGATGTGCACATCGTGGGTGGCTTAGGAGAAGGTGGTGCTGCAGGGGTGCAGGGTTCTATGCCCCAACCCGTGCACAGCGGTGGTGTCCCTGTGGGGCGATGGTTGGACCCTTTGTTCTCCCAGATGCTCACCCAACCAGGCCAGCAGGGGAGAAGTGGGACTGCAGGGAGATGCTGGCAGGGTTCCCACCACAAACAACCTAAAAGATGACCAGGAGCTGTGGCAAAGCTGCTCTTCCAGCCTGACACAGCACTACGTTGCTGTTAGCTCACATTTCACAAGCTGACTTCGTTGGATGCACCCACATGAACCACCTTTTATGCCACTCTGTGAGAAAAAGATGAATTCCTAAATACAGAGTGCAGCAGCAGAGAAGAAATACAACTTAGCAAATAAAACAAGACATAATAGGTGTACTCAACAAGCCTGGAGAATGGTATCAAAGGTCAGCCTGTTCTCCTCTTTTTGGCACCCTCACTTCAGGTGCTGGGAAACTCCATGGGTTCAACTTGTCACTTCTGATGCACTTCTGTGAGTTGTAACAGGTCAAACTGGTCTCTGAAATGAGATTAAACCACTGGAACAAAAACATACCCGAAATTGCATGTGAATTTAACCAAATGTCTGAAAATTTGGCATCTCTAAAGCAAGTGGTATAGTAAGCCTTACTGCAGCAGTTTACTCATTAAACAGATTGGAACAACAAGTGGGACTAATTCTTATTGACATTTCCTCTTCTTAGCTTTCAGATGGCTCTACAGGATTTGCAGTGGGCCTGGTGCATTCATTCAAAACACTCACCTTTTCCAGCAGATTGGCTGTTCCCCGAGGCTTGCATCAAATCCAGACAGGGTTTGTTGTTCACCACCTTCAGAAGGCTGAAAAAGCTTCTGCTTTTGTTAAAAGAAATGAGAGAGCTATAGAACAGCACAACCAGCACTGTGAGTGAATGAGGGAGAAAGATTTGTACTTCATCCAATGAAAGAAAGAAGGATCATAAAGTGGTAGATTTATCTTCTCCTTGTGAAACAAATGGGAATTGTTACCTCCTGCTGCTCTGAGCCTGGAGGTGGAGTGGAAAAAGATGAAATGTTGAAATCCTGTGGTGGTTTGTTTTTTTTTTTTGGTGGGTAGAAGTTATCAAGCCTTTTTCTTAGTTGTCAAACCCCTGTTCATAAGAGCAAATTCCTAAAGCCCTGCTCAGAGTAAACCTTTGGTAAGGTATCAGCATGCCAGAAATGGTGCTGGAGCTGCCAGTGCTTGAGGCTGCTGTGCATTCACTATTTTGCTTTTCAGTTTTGAGATGAAAAAATATATTTCTTTCAAAGTGAAATGCAACACAATTCTGTTGGCAAATTTTAACTAGAAATCTAATTATCTGATTGATGAGCAAAATGAAATAGACTTAAAAGTTTTCTAAGGAGTTAGCATGAAACTCCTCACATTATATTTTGTTCTGGGGTTTTGATTCTTTTGCTTTTGTTAGAACCTCCTCTGGCACTTGTTTTGAAAAGATCAAGTGAGGAAATCATAGAAAATGATCTAATTTGGGTCAAGAACACCCTCCAGGGGCAGGAGGTGTTCACCAGCTATAGTGAACACTCCTCTGGGCCCCTTCTGGAGCAATCAAGGAGGGTAAACAGACAAAGAGCTGGTCCTAAATAGAACATATTTTTATGTGTAGGAAGTAATGTGTTTTCAAAGGCCATGACATAAATTTAAGAGGCTGGAGCTCATTAACTTTGATCTTGTAGCAGTGCGTATTCATTAAAATGACAGGCAGTATAATTATTTCCTGAAAGATTAAAATAGGAAGAATCTGTGATCTATGGTTAAGTGAGAAAAGTATGGAATAAGACAATAGGTTGTTGCTAACCAATTGCAGGAGAGCCAAGAATGAACACACTGAAATTAAACATGTTTTACATTATATGTGTAATACAGATATACATGTGTCTCCTCCTCCATAAGGAAGCAAGATGCATACATAACATACACCTGGATTTAATTTCAGTATCCCGTGGTTAATGCTAGAAGATGGCTTAGGCTATATATATGAGCTCATGTCAGTTTTGAAAATATTTTTGGACATTTCTAAGTAAGGGGCTATCTAAATCTTCTCTGCTACCTCTAGCAGAGACCTACACTGTGCAACTTCTACTTTTGACACCTGTCCCTTCTGCAAGAAAATGAAAGGTACCTCAGAATGCATGGCGTGGGGCCCAGGCTGCCATTTATCAATCACCCAGCACAGTGACTTGGCTGGCCTCAGTACTCCAGCTGTGCTACTGCAGTAATTAGTACATGCTGCATGTAGAAGTACAATGGTAGGTCAGATGAACTGCAACATTGCCTATGCTTGTACTCCAGCACATCACAAATTTAAACATCAGTGAAAATGTAAGAATTAAAGTTTACAGTGGAAAATTCCACTAACCTTGCATTTTCAAAGGTGATTGTGATTGTGGAGACATAACGGTGCGGGAAATTAACAGTTTAACGGTTGGTCAAATAGAACTTTACATACAGGGCTTAGTAACAAGTGTCAGATAGGTTGTGAACGTGTAGTACTCAGCCAGTGAGGAAACGGGAGGAATGAAGTGTCAGGCAGTAGGGAATATAGGGCTATGCTGCACTTCTGTGCATTCCTGCTTGCAGGACGCACACTACTGCAGTCATGAATAAAAATGGTAATTCACTGAGATCCTCACCTAAGCCTGTGTTTTCAGCTGCAGATTATTCCACACAGGGATGCTTGTCCAGATATTTTACCATGCATTTGCAGGATAGTATGCTCCATGTCCCCCTGGCAGCATCCCTGGAGTCCACATGGGACAAGAGGGAGGCTGCTGGTCCAAGTGCTAGACAAGCAGCAGCAATCCCTCCACAATGTCCAAGGCCTGGCAAGGAATAGCCTACCTCCACAGCAGGTTAGGTCACCAGGTGGGACACTTGTCCCTGCAGCAGGAGCTCCCTACTAGAAACACCTGCCGCGCTTCCTCCTGGTGCTGCTGCAAGGCTCTGGCACTGTGGGCTTGATGACTTTGTTGGACACAGCTCCTAGACCCTCCACTGCTGCCAGGACATGATCTGTAGGTGCAACTCTACAGGTGGAGCAGGAATGAGCCTCCTGGTGCAAGAAGTCACCAGCTCCCAGCCTTCAGCATTGAAGGAGCCACCATTTCCCAGCCTGATGAGCACTAACTCCTCTGGGACAGCTGGCTGCTCCGACTTTGGTTTGGAGATGGTCCTGTCAAACTCCTTCTCATTGGATCTGGAACTGCAGAGCCTGCTGACCTTCTCCTTCAGCTGTGTACTTGGAATAGAGGTCCTCCACCAGCACACACCTCCTGTGAGTGAAGACAACACTGCCCCAACCAGCAAGGCCCTGGAGCTGGATACCAGTGTTTTGGCTCACTTGGTTAGCTCAGTTCTGAGCTCTAAATCACATTTGCTCATATCTTGCAGCACAAATTTCCTGGTAGCTCTTGACGTTGACTTGTCAGACAATCACTTGTGGGCTGCTTTGGATATTTGTGGGCTGTCAGTAATGACTGTGCAGGGAATTATCTCATAAAAGTCTCCTCTGTGTTACTCCTCTCAGCTGTAGCGGGTGATTTATGACCTGAATACAGTCTAGCTGGGAGAACACCTGAACTTCTCTGTGTCTCCAGAAAGGAAAGGTCTTCTCCCTGAGGTCTTTCACCAACAAGGGCTCACGTGCTCAAGTCAAAATGCAAATTTTAAAAATTAGTGACTCTTTCCCTTGGAAACGAGTGTTTCTAGGAAGGGCGATGGCGCTCTACGATCACAGTTCATTTTACTCAGATGTGAACTGCCAAAGCTGCGGACTGGGACCTGTATGTGCCACACCACAAATGCTGTTCCTTCCAGTCTTTGAGTTATTCCATCAGCTTTAAAACTATTTCTTACCAATATCACCCACTAAACCATGTCCCTAAGCACAACGTCCAACCTCAGTGAGGAGTTATAGTGGAGATTTCCATCCTTGCACGCCCACAGGGCCCTCTGCACGTGTGTGTGTCAGAGGGAGGAGCAAGTGTGATGTCTCCAGGATGTGCCATCTTCCCTGCTATGTCCCATGTGGATCCCCTGTCCTCTGGGGACAATGGTGACATCACAGTCCAGGAAGTGGCCTGGGACAGCAGCCACAGGGACCCTAAGAACCCCTGGGAAAGCAGCACTGTTTCCACTATGAAGGCACGTTGCTCATCTTGGTATCCCTCCTAACCTCAGCAAGGATGACCAGACAATTTACTTTACCTTCTTTACCTCTTTACTTTCTTTTGATTGGTATGTACCAATCAAAACCCATTTCTGGTGAAAGGGATTACAGAGTTTATGCTCAGCTAGGTGTAAAAAGAGGCAAAAGACATTTTTTCCTCCCATTTTGCTTTATTAAAATGATGTTTTTCTGTGGAGAGCTTATTAAGACCTTTCCCCTCCATTGCTGCTTTGCAAATCTGTTTGACATGTTCTGCCTGTGTGCAGGCACAGCGCTTCTCCAGCAACACACAACATTTGTATGAGAACTCATATAGACAGAGAGAAGGCCATCTACACACAGCTCTGTGAACTCAGCAATGACTTAAACTGAGATGGACACATGGTTTGCCCCAACCTTTCTAATGGTAATGAGAAGAGTTCAGTAAGCAGGAACCACAAAACACTAATACTGACTCATCTGACACTGTTTCTCTGACTAGCTTGACTTTCACAAAGGGAGAAAAAACAAATATATCACAAGGTATTATTAACTTTCCAGACCCAAGACTGGAAAATAGTTTTCTTGGCACATGTAACTTTTTGGACCCAAACTGAGAAATACAGTGATTGGCATGCAGTACCTCAAAGGCTGCAGACAAGTGTGAAGTGGGAGAGAGTTCCTGAGTGCCAGTGTACGTACATAGCTGTGAGAAGCAAGCCATATTTCCAAACATCTGGCTATGGACATCTTCATTAAATAACGAGTAACAGCATTTTAAAGAAGTGGACTATATTGTTTTATAATTTGTTCCACTGTTTTTAGTCACTTTTTTCAGCAACACATTCTGTAGCCCATCAAATCATCAGCAAATGCAGTTTTTAAAGATAATACATTGGACTAAGCAGTTGTTCTATTTTCTGGATTACTCCAAAGTAGCGCTTTCTGAAGATTACTTGGAGAAGTACAAGGAAAATGAAGAGGATGTCGGAGATAATCCTGGTAAAAGGAAGATTATAGAAGTGGTAAGGTTAGAAATGATAAGGTTTTGGTAGCAGGGGGCCATTTGGGTGGCTTCTGTGAGAAGAATCTAGAAGCTGCCCCATGTTTAGTAAGGGCCCCACTGCTGACCAGAGCTGAGCCAATAAGCAATGTTGTTTTGTGCCTCTGTGAGAGCATATTTAAGACAGTGAAAAAACAAACAAACAAACAAACAAAAAAAAACACTGGGCCACACAGCAGCTGGGAGAGCGAGAGGAGTGAGGAAGTGAGGAACAGCCTTGCAGGCACCAAGGTCAGTGAAGAAGGAGGGGGAGAGGTGCTCCAGGCACCGGAGCAGAAGTCCCCTGCTGCCTGTGGTGAGGCCCATGGTGAAGCAGGCTGTCCCCCTGCAGCCCATGGAGTACCACGGTGGAGCAGGGTTCCACTCTGCAGCCCATGGAGGAGACCACGGTGGAGCAGGTGAACCTACACCGACGAAGGCTGAGGCCTGTGGAAGACCCCTGCAAGAGCAGATTCTGGGCTGGATCTGTAGCCCATGGAGAGCAGGCCACACAGGAGCAGGTGACCTGTCAGGAACTGCTGCCCGTGGGCGACCCAGGTTGGAGCAGTTTGCTTCTGAGGGATGGACCCTGAGGTACGGACCCATATCTGGAGCAGCTCTTGAAGAGCTGCTGCCTGTGGGAAGCCCACGCTGGATCAGTTCACCAAGGTCTGCATCCCGTGGGAGGGACCCCACAGCACAGGGGACAAGAGTGACTGAGAAGGAGCGGTGGACAAGAAGCGCTATAGACTGACCACAACCCCCATTACCCTGCTCCCCTGCTCTGCTCAGGGGGAGGAGGTGGAAGAGGGTGGATGGAGGGAAGGTGCTTTTGGTTTATTTCATTTCTCGCTTCTCTAGCTTGTTAGTAATAGGCAATAAATTTTACTGTCTCCCTAGGCTGAGTCTGTTTTGCCTGCCACAATAATTACTGTGATTTCCCTGTCCTTATCTCAACCTTTGAGCCCTTTGTATCATATTTTCTCTGCCTTTCTCTTTGAGGAAGGGGAGTGAGAGAGCGGTTGTGGTGGAGCTTGGCCACCCACCCGAGTAAAACCACCACAGAGGGAGATCAGAGAACCTAGTAAAACAAAATTCAGTTGCAAAGTATCCCTGTTCTCTCACATCAGGGTCAAGTATTCAACATTTTCTGTGAAGTGGAATTCTCCCGTTTATGTAACATGAACTTAATGCTTGCCATCTGTTCTCTTAATATTCTCTCTCCATATTGTGGTCTCCTCACAAACCAATGGAACAGCTTATACATCAACACAATTCAGTCAGCAGTTTGTAGAAAAGGGATGGCATAAGCACGTGTAGGACCTCAGCTGTGTCATCAGACAGAACCTTGCTCTCTAATGATGGAGTGACGTGCCCAGTGCTTGTAGCTGGGAGAGAAACAAAAAGTCCATCTGCTGTAGGAAACAGAAAAGAACAGAATATACAGCACCTCAAGGACAAAGTCTGCCTGGCAACATTTGAAGTGCATAGATTTGTAATACCAGAGCATTGTAATGATAAAAAATGGAATTATAAAATACTCCTGAAAGGAGATGATTTGTGTTAACTGTTTTTTCTTCTCAGGTATCAGAAGGGGGATATGGAAGAAAGAGGAATTGTGCTGCACTGAACAGTCCTTGAACTAAGCATATTTAAAGCGTACACTATTTGTTAATAAGCATATTGTATCTGGAAATAAGAAGGTTATGAATAAAAACATGGAGGAAGAAAAATGTTGTGTGTGGCCCTCAGATCAGTCACTTCAACTGCACTTGTGGCGGTTACAGAATACCACAATCTAAACCTTCAAAAAGGGGAGTTAGAAGGGGTCAACATTCAAAGAGGTTGGCTTCTCTGTAAGAATGACTGCATTTGATCAGACAAATCAGTTAAAGCACAACGAGGTAGTTTAAAAAGCACCTCTCTTACTTGGATGTATTTTTGAAAATATGCCCATTGTGCTCTTTTGAGGTATGGCAAAGACAAGATTTTAACTGAATATGCATTTGTTTAGAAACTTCTGCAAGGACACCTGTGTTCCGACTTGATCATGAACAGGATCTGTTAAAGAAGAGTTTGCAGAATTTGCAGGAGCCTTGTAAGCAGAAGAACATACTGTTAAAGCAGTATGCTTAAAAGCTGCTTAAGTAGTAGTAAAGTCCAGAAGAAAGAACCTGGCTGGGCACACGTATCAGGTAATTGCTTGCCTTAAATTACATCCTGTGCTGCATTCATTAGCAATACAGCTGTTCTAAGAACCAGATAAATTGCTGAGAAATTAGGACAAGAAATCCAAATTTAGTCCCAAATTCTAAACAAAATTACAGGTGAGAGAGAATGAATGAACTGCTCACTTCCCACCTTTCAATAAAATAAGTTTATAGACATAATTCGACTTGTTGTGACAAATCAGATATCACAGGTTTCTTCTTCCTTTCACAAGGAAGCATTTCCTTTATTTCTTCTTCTTATCTACCGATCACCTATTCACCATTCACAGTTCCTGCTTAAAGAGAACTGAATTAATTGTAGAAAAGAAGTAAAACCATAGTACCTGCCAATACACATTGAATTGTTCACAGAACGTCATGGTCCCTCCAGTTCTGATTGCTTTATTCCTTTAAGATATTTCTGTTAAAATTTAACTTAACAATCAAGGATGGTGAAAGTGGACCCTAATACCAATGTACTTTTTGGCTGGGTAAGTACCTGCATTTAGTTGTGGATGCCCCATCTTGACGAGGTTGGATGGGGTTCTCAGCAGCCTGGTCTGGTGGGAGGTGTCCCTGCCCCTGGCACGGGGGTTGGAACTAGGTGATCTTTAAGGTCCCAACCCAAGCCATTCTATGATTCTGTGATTCTATTGGAAGTGACATATTGACACTCATCAGTTCTACCAAGAAGTACAAAAGTTGGTCTCAGGTGAAAACTGTTACCCTATCCAGCGTACCACAGGCAATTACAGTTACACATTGTCTTACGTACAGATTGAGCCATCAAAAAGCAATCAAGAAGCTGGAAAATACAGAAATAGCTCTGCTTTAAAATCTACATGTAAAGATTGGGATTTTTGTAAGTAGTTTGTTTCTATCCTTAAGAGATTCACTCTGCTTAACTTCAACATATTTGTTATTACTGCTTGTAGCAAAATTCCTCTCCAATGTAGGAGATGAAGAGGAGAGTTCTCAGAAAGAGGACACACTAGGTAATTGGTGCTAATTGCTGTTTTTATTGGGGTTTCTAGTGTCTCCAGTATATTTAGTACTAGTATATTCTAGTGCATTTAGTGTGCTTCTACCATAGCACTAAAAAAATGTTTTAAAATGTTGATCTGATGATGACTTTTCCAGTTTGACTGAACTCAAGACGAGGTATTCTTTTGCTGTTTCTAAGCTCGTAATAAAGCTATTTCAAGTGCTCCATTTTTTTAAGCACTACAGAGTTGCGAAGCCCAAGAGAATACAACATGTTTTGTTGTTGTCATTGGTTTAAAGAAAGCCATCTTACCACTTTTTCAATCAGGTCTTTTAGTGAACTTCATTTTTTTCTGATTTTCTGACTTTTAGACTTCTGACAGTAATGACACAGTACTTGTAAGCATGCTTCCTCTCCTTGCCTTTCAACTCAGATACTGAATTTTCTGATTTTTCTACCTCTGCTCTATCTTAGGAATAATCCTTGTAGCTGTTCTTTTTCATTTCCAGAATCTAGATTTGGACCCCATTATCATAACATTCCTACACAGAATCACAGCGAAGAAGAAGAAGAGCCTTTGGATGGCATGGTAGAGCAATCAGCAAAATATTAACTATGACTTTAATTTTTCAAACTAAATAATGTAAGAACAATTCTCAATTTGGTGAGCAATAATGAAATGAAAAAGTAAATTTAAATCAAGAGTCTTTGTCATATTCTCATCTGGGAACCACAGAACAAGTACAAAACGCTAGGCAAGCCCTGTCTTTGAGATACATGGGTATTAACAGGTAGACACACTGAAGCTCAAATATAATGAAAATTAGCACAGGCCACATTAACAAAGTACAGTAAAAATAGTGCAAATAGGTATTTTGAGATTGTATGTTCTATACACTGATTCACGAATGAAACAGCAGTATATACTTTCTCTATTTCTGGCAAGATAAATTAGTTCACTTCTATATCTGATTAGTTAAGAAAAATATAGCAATCTCATTTCATTTTCTAATAAAGGGCTAATTAGCAAAAACTTTTACAGGAACCAAATTGTAAGAAAATAAATTATCCTAGAAGCTTTATCCGTTTGTTATGTTTGTATATAGGATCATAAAAATTAGGATAAAAATTTATTCCTTAAATGTGAGGTTTTCCATATGTAATACTGGAGTATTAGTGTATCTTACAAATTTTAGACCCACCAGCCAAATTTTTGAATCCTTATGAATACATCTTGAAAAGTAATAGAAGAGCACAAACTTTTTATCTGGATAGATTCAGATACCACTATGATTGTTTTGGAACCGTTTTTCACTGTAAATAAGTCACCATTTAAAAACTATGCAATGCTGATAGCAAAAGATCTTGATATTATTGGTACTGTTTATTAGAAAAAAATATGCAGTCTGGAAGATAACAAGATTGAGAAGAAACTGAGTGGGTTTTAGATCTATGTAGATTATACCAAAACTTTGACACATAGATAGATGTAGAAAGAAAAAAATGTTAAATATTAAAAGACAGCTACTAACTCAAGGAGGAGAGCTCTGAGTTTCATTGGTTTTCACAGGCAAGAGAAGTAATAAAATACTGCAATCAACTGTTAACTTTTTGGACACAGAAAACTAGGAATATGCAGAATCAGTGGTTCCACAGATAACTTAAGACACCCCTCTCTCCTCATAGATGAAAAAATGAGTTTTAATGAAACTCAAAATACAAACTACAGTTAGTAATTCAAAATACTACAGTTGATGGAGCTGCTAAATTTCTGTCAGAATTTCCCTTGATGGTGGATAAAAGTAATGTCTAGAAAACTTGGAACAGGTATACTTTGGGCCAAGTCATTGACAACTAAACATGGATGTTTTTGTAGAACTAGTCGTTTTAATAGGACATGCTCACATTTATTTGCAAAATGCATATGTATAATCTGTTTCTACATATGTCCATTTGCACAGCACATTACCTGTTCAAATACTAGTGGTGTGATATGCTTTACTCTTGTAGTGTCAGACAACGCTGATTTACTCCAAAGGAACACAACCGAACAAACCAGCCAGGAAGACTTTAAAGTGCAAATAATGCTTATAGAATCAGCTACAGCTCTGTCATCTACATAATATTTATGATATTCTTTTGTGTGTTTTTTATCAAGCACAGAATTCCAAAAGGGTAGGTTTTCCAGTCATGTACTGTGTCCAATATTTAGATCCCTTTAGATCACCTCTGAACTCTCAGCGAACCAGAGGCAGAAACAGCAATAAGGTCCTACAATATTCTATCAATTACTAGGTTGTGTTTTGGTTGGTAGAACACCTCCCCCAGTAAATAACAGCTATTGACAGGACTGCAGGTTTTTTGACAATGAAATTAAGTTCTACTCCAAACATAGGATTACAAAATATGCAAAAATGTGATAAAAGCTGGGAAAGTCTGCACTGGCAAATGAAAGTATATGCAGAAATAATTAAAAAAAAAAAATGTTATTTCCAGGAGACTGTGTACTAAGTGTTTCATTATAAGATGAAATGCTCCTCTTTGTCAGTCCAAATCTTGAAAAAATTGAAGTTCAATAATTTGTTACCAATCTTCAGTGGTGTATCTGTTAAGTTGCTATTGAATTCCTCTAGTCAGAATAATGTTATTTTTGTTCTGTGTTGTAGGAATTTTTGTTGTATATTCAGATGCTCATGTGAATAGCAGAGACCAGCTTTGGAGGCACAGGGTGGGATAAAAGCGTTAGATATGCAGAGTGACTCACACAAGAAAGGCTCAATCTCAGAAACCGTACTTCTCATGAGTTCAGTAGCTGATACGCCATTGATTCCTGATGAACCAAATCATGGTGATACTCCTTCATCTGAGGACTAAAATGAAAACCAATAATCTTAGTGAAATGATACAATCTTAGTGAAAAATGAAAACAGATATATCTAAGAAAATATAAACTTACTGACGTGACCAATAAGCTCTCAAACTCATATGCTGGCTTATATGCAACTATGTTTCTAGAAATCAAGGGAAAGTTCAGGCTGGAAATTAGGAGACATTTCTTCTCATAAAGAGCAGTCAGGCACTGGAACGGGTTGCCCAGGAAGGTGGTGGAGTCACTGTCCCTGGGGGTGTTCAAGGAAAGTTTGGATGTGGTGCTTAGGGACATGGTTTAATGAATGATATTGGTGGTAAGGGAATGGTTGGACCAGATGATTTTGGAGGTCTTTTCCAACCTTAATGATTGTATAATTATGAAATATAATTATGAAATAGTGCTTATGGTTCACTAAATAGCTAGCTTGAAATCTTATGACAGGATAGAATAAGCTTTATGCTTTGACAGGAGAGGGATGTAAATTTCAGTTCTGATCACAAATGTTTTCAGGCAAGCATGAACTACTTCAGAATAAAGCACCAGGGGGTACAGCTATGGCAAGCTCCACATTACTCCTTAAGTTGAAAAGGAAGAGCTGAAACACTGTCACAATGACTTTCTGAAATGAATCCAACCAATCCAACGTATGTGGCTCACACTGAGTAGAAATCTTGTGGTGAGATCTCTGAACAGTAATTATTTTCTAAACAAGTATTTTCTGAGTGAAAATTAATGTAATCTTTGAAATATATCTTTCCTTTGGGAAATACATGAAAGAATCTGTGCATTTGGAATGTTTGTGCATGTGACAGCCTTGTATGCTGTTTTTATGTACACCATAACATGCAGGGCCAAATAACAGCAAGACAGGTATTTTTAACAGAAAAAAAAAAAAAAAAAAAAAGATTTATTGGTAGATCTTTCCATTAGAACACTATTTTTTTTCTATTTCCTCAATTTTTCACTCTCTCCCCTCTACAGCTGTAATATCATGCTTTGCCACTCCTACCCAGCAGCAATTCTTCTGTTGAGGCTACTCTGACATGGGGAAGGAAAGTGCAATGAGACTTGTACATCAAAAGTAGAGGCAGATTCTATAAAGAATTTCTATTAAGAAATTATAAGCAGTGAGGCATGAAAAGCTGGGGTTTACAAATCATAGGCTAAATGTAGCCCCTTATGGTGATGCAATGATTTAGAAAAATTGCTCGGCTGTGGTCTTCTGAAGCCAGCTGAAAGGACAGGGATCTTTCCATTAATTTTCAATCTTTTACACACAAATAGCTATAATGAGTTGTATTTTGAAAATATTTTTGTCCCACAATACAGAAATACAAGACAATGACGCAATTTTTCCTCATACTTTTTTTATATATGGATGTCTAGTTGTTATTGTCTTTGGCATCCAATAGAGCAGATTTCCTTTTTCCTGCCATGTTACTGGCTAGCAGGAGACAGTTAACTTTAGCAGCCCATTTTCAGTTAGTTTCTTCACTCTTTTTATTGTTATTACTTTCATGCTTTCAGTGTTTTGTAACTGTCCCTGATCACCTGAAATTAAAGTGTTGCCTTAAGGATGGTGCTTACCCCACTATGTGTGTGTTGACCATATAGATGACACAACTTACAAGAAATAATAGGAAAAGAATGCACATAAAGATGCTATAAAGGAAAGAAATATATTTCTACAAAAATATTCTATGTTCTATACATATATTCTACAAATTCCCAGTTAATTCACATCATGAATACTGAGAGCAATTCCAGTACCAGTTTTAGGAACGGTTGGACGTGGTGCTTAGGGACATGGTTTAGTGGGTGACATTGGTGGTATGGTGATGGTTGGACCTGATGATCTTGGAGGTTTTGACCTCATCGTGGTCTACAGCTTCCTTGCAAGGGAGAGTGGAGGGGCATGTGCCAACCTGTTCTCCGTAATCACCAGTGATAGGACCCGTGGGAATGGTGTCAACCTGAGGCAAGGGAGGTTTAGGCTGGACATGAGGAAGAGGTTCTTCACTGAAAGGGTGGCCACACACTGGAAAAGGCTCCCCAGGGAAGTAGTCACTGCACTAAGCCAGTGGGAGTTTAAGAAACGTTTGGACTGTGCACTTAGTCACATGGTCTAAAATTTTGGGTAGATCTGTGTGGTGCCAGGAGTTGGACTTGATGATCCTTATGGGTCCCTTCCAACTTGGAATATTCTATGATTCTATGATAGTGTATGACAAAAACAGAAAAGGTTCAAGGCAGGGCAGCGGAGACCACCAAACATAATGGAACTGCTTCAGCAACAGCAACCATAAAGCCAGCAAGAAAAGTGCAATTGTTGGAAGGAGACTCGCTTGAAGAAACTCATGAGTAAAACAGATGGCAAACAACCAGCTGTGCCAGAGAGAAGATCGATGAGCTCCAAACAGCACGTCTTTGAGCCAGTGTGGAGATAGACAGAGGCTGTTCTAGGAGATTTGGGGCAGGCTGGACGAGCCTCCGCATGCTGGCAGCGGGAGATTTTCACTGAAATCCCTCAGCAGAAAGCTCTCGTAGACCTTGAGAACCCTGTAGCGAAGTTCTCCTCACCCCTCAGGCCGAGCCCCCCTCAGCGACAGCCCCGCCTGCCTCTCCGATCCCCGCCTCCTCGTTCTGCGGGCGGTTAGGGAGGGCGGTGGCGGCGCCTCGCCGGGTCGCCCCGCGCCCCCCGACGGTCGCCATGTTTCGCCCCGCCGGCTACTTCGCCGCTTTCCCCTGCCCCTTCGACCGCGCGGCGGGCGGCGGCTGCTGGCGGCCGCACTGCCAGTACCTGCACGAGGCTTCGCGGCGGCCGGCGGCCGGGAGGTGTCCGTGTGCCGTCGCCGGCCCCTCGGAGGGTGAGGACGCCTCGGGTAGCAGGGGCAGGAGCAGCGGAGGGGGGCTGCGGGGCCCTGCGGGGCAGGTGGTGAGCTCCCCGGCTTGGAAATGACCCCCTCCCCTTCAGAGGTTGTAGCAGCAGCTGTGCTAGTTGTCCGTGGTGAGCAACCCGTGGAGGGCTTGCTTACACAGCAGGGAATAACTAGCGTGTGCTGCCGAGAATCTGGTTTATTATGGCGCTGTCATGATCCTCGGGTTTCTTTTGAGGTTTAACAGGCGTTTTCTTCTTCAGTTTTCTTCTGTGGTTCTTCCATCAAGTGTTTCTGTGGGGTAGATGTCATTTGGAGAGGTAGTAGAGTAATAAAGCCGGATGGGTGAGGTGCAAGGGGCAGGGTGCTAAAACAATCACCTGTTACAAACCCCAAAGCTTAGCGACAATAACAGCCTTTGTTAATGGGAAGAAATATGCTTCTGAACTGTACTTAAAAAGTGCTTTACTAAAAGCAACTGGTTCTGAGGTTACCTTGAACATTGCTGGATCTCTTACACATCGTTTGCTGTGGACTACGCTAATAGTTTACCTGTAACAGCTGCTTAACAAATCAGTAATTATCAAAGTATTTCTCATCTGTTATATCTGTTAAGTAGATGTGACTTTAGATGTGGCTTTTAAGTAGATGTGACTGAGTTCTGCCTTCATGCCAGGAGTGCCCACACCCGTTACAGTGCAGGTTTTCACTAGGCACATAGTGTCTTTCTGCGCATCAGGAGCTTTCCTTTCCACAGTAAGTGCCTGGGTTTTCACGCTTACCAATAAAGGGTAACATGTACTAACTACATGTTTTGTTTATGTCTCCAAGTTTGCTGCACTCGAGCATAAAGACCTGCAGCCTGGTAGAAGGACTTGGGTAGTCTGATGGTCGCTATGGGCAGTTGGAGTTAAAACTACCTGTGGTGTGGAGTCCTTCCCTTCCTGACTTCCACCTGTGCAGCAGGATGTGTCTTGCTGAAGGCTGAATCCATTGGCATCTCCTTTTTAGTGGCAGAGTGCTTAATTAAATGACTTCTGCAGTCTCTAGACAGCTTGAACTCTGCAGGCTTGCTTATTCTCATTTTACTCAAAGAATAACCCTATGGCATGGATTACTGTAAAGTTTAAAGGATGTCTTCTGTAAGAGTCATAGAAACGTTACTTCTGTAAGGCTATTTGTAGTTCTGATGAGAACAATTGCCACCTCAGAGTGGCTCAGACTATTTCTTTGAGGTACATAGTAGTACTGGTTTGGGCAGGAATGGAGTTAATTGTCTTCATAGCAGTTTGCATGGGACTATGTTTTGGATTTTGGGCCAAAACAACCTAGATAACACGCCTATGTTTTAGTTGTTGCTGAGCTGTGTTTGCACAGCATCAAGGCCTTTTCTGTTTCTCACACTGCCCCACCAGTGAGCAGGCTGGAGGTGCAGAGTAATTTACCCTGTGATGTTGTGCTCAGCAATAAAATCTGGGGTGGGGAAAGAAGGAAGGGGGCCATGTTTGGAGTTACGGTGTTTGTCTTCCCAGGTACTAGTTGTGTGGTTCATCAGGTGTGATGAAGCCCTGCATCCCTGGAAATGACTAAACACCTGCTGGCCAATGGAATGCAGTGTACACATTCTTCATTTTGCTTTGCTTGTGTGTGTAGTTTTTGCTTTTCCTAGTAAACTGTTGTTATTCCATCCCATGGGTTTTCTTGGTTTTGCTCTTCTGATTCTATTCCCTTTCTCACTGGGGGAGTGAACTGGGCTAAACCACAGCAACTGGGTGCTGAGGTTTTGTGGTACCTCCCTGCGTGTTGTTATGTTAATGCCAAAGCTATGGATTTCGGAGTAGCCTGGAAATAATGCTGTTCACCAGCAAAATGCAACTTTCTAGTAGGTCCCTGAAATGTTCCATAATTACGGGTACAGTTGTTTTTGAAAACAAGTGGTTAAATATGGTTTTAAAAGTACAGTTCTATTAAATACTATTGTTAAAACACTAGACTGATACTCACAAATCTCTGAGACCCTGTCAGCCAGTGAAACTTTGGGAAATAACCACTACACTCTATTCAGTGAGAAGATGCAGGAGAGGATGAAGATAGTGCCTTGAGAAAATGTTAGCTTACCATAACTCAGTCTATAGTCTGTAAAAGCTGAAAAGATAGAGGTTAGATTCTTATATGTGGAGTTGGAAAATGCAGCTTTCAAGGCCACTTAAACTTTGTGCATGACTGTAAATATGTCTGGCTTGAAATGTTACTGGGGACATTTGGGACAATGAGATTCATTTATAATTAATTAAGCAGATTATGTATTTCAGCTGAGGAAAAAGAAGTAGATGGTTTGCAACTTAGTGTGACTTAATGTGATATCATAGCTTTGTTTCCTTGACATGGGCTGGTGATTTGCAAAAACTTAAAAGGGCTGAAATAGCAGTATATAAATTCAAGATTGAAACTGAAGAACTGAAAGAACTTTCTCAATATAGTTTTCCAGGTAAAATTGTTAAGAATCCTATAACCACTGACAATAATCTTAAGATACTTTCTTGTAAGGAACCCATTGTAGTGCTTTTATCTAGCACTTTTATCATAGGATTTTGGTTTCCTGGTACAAAAATGTCTCTTCCTTTAATTGGAAAAAATAGAAAATAATATTTATGAAATTATTTTCAGGGCTGTCTGTCTCTTCCATAACAAAAGAAGATGAAAATGATAAGCAGCAGTTGGCTAAGCCAACAGAAGTATTTCCATGTGAATATCAAGAGGGGAATTCAAACGTGTCTCCATTTAAGAGGGAATTCACAAAGAGGTCAAGAAACTATTCCCCTGTGGAACCTGAAGAATCTGATGATGAATGTGATCTTGTCATTAATGTGCCACCACTTGTTAATAAAAGACCAAGAAAAAATAGGGACTATAAAAGCTTGAATAGAGAAGAAGAACTGGATGCTGTAATACGTGCAGAAGAATTGCATGGTTGTGCCATAGCAGAGGGTCCTGGGGGTAGAGCAGAAAAATCAGAGAAAATAGTTGATTTGCAGGAGAGTGGCAAATGTTTAAGTGAATCTGAAAAAGCAGGGAGTGTTTCTCTGAAAGCAAATAAAATTTATTTGCCTGATGTAAACACTGAAACATTGAAGATTTCTGAGCAGAGAGAGAGAAGTGCTTGTACCTTACAGAAACATAAATCTGCTTCTGCTAAAGCGGATGTGTGGAAGGAGATTCTGAAGCAAGAGAAAGCAGAAAGCAATATATTGGTCAAAGAATTTGTTGAGGAATATACTGCTAGTGAAAACTGTGTGGGCAGTGGAAGAGTAACACAGTCTGTCTTGTGTACTAGTCGCTCATCTGAAGATGAAACTACAATAGAAAGACCTGGCAAGCAAGTAAATACAGAGAAAAGTTGCAGCACTGATAAAAATGGGGGAAATGATAGCCCACGGGATATGTACTCATATCCAACTGATTTCTTAAATGTGGGCAAGAAGGCTTGCTCTGGCATAGTTTTACAAACCAAAAACACTGATAAAAGCAGTTCTGTTGAACCTGCGTGCACAAACAAGAAAGGAGGTGAAATAATTCTGAGTTCATCTACTGAAGAAATGGAATCCAGTGGTGAGGACACAGAGCTCTCAGAATCAGACGATCCTATAGAGGAGTGTCGGAGGATTTTTGAGGAGTTTGAAAGAGAGGCACAAAAGAAAGATAGTGATAAGCAGGTATTATGCTTCTCTTTAAGTTCTTGCTTATTTTTTTTCCTTCTTTCCTGAGCATATGGAGGAGGAATGTTACCTATATAGTCAAGTTCAAATGCTATTTTCTGTGTTAATAAAGGTTAAATAGTTGAGCCTTCCATGCTAGTAGATGAACTAATAAGGAACACTTACGACTCTAGTCTGATTTGACGCTGGGTGATCTATATGTTTCCTAAAGTAGAAAATTGCCCCAATAGCTCACTGCCTTGTGATGGATTTGTTTTACTGTTTTAAGCAAAGTTTTAGAGGCAATTGGATGTTCAGGTGTGTCCTGCTCATCTTCTAAATGAATGTGGGAACTTTGAGTACCACAACCCCGCTTTGAAGCACTGTGGCTAAGCTGTGCTGAACATAGAGTAACTATTTAGTACTGGTGGAATTGTACTTTCCTGGTGACTTTTTTTTTTGACTGTGAATATCCTGAAACATTGGAGTGAGTGGGTCAGGAGGGTATTAATGAAGTCTGGAAGTTTATAGCATTTGGTGTAAGTAGCCTGTTCTTATTTTTGATAGACTTGTGGAGAAAATGTGGATGCCAGTTTATTAGAAACTGAAGTTAACGTTGCTGGACAAAAGAGAAGAATTGCACACACGGTAAAATTTGGTGTGAATTTTAATCTTGTAATAAAGTGAAGTTTAATGTAGCTCCACTTAATCTGAGTAGACTCATTTTGACTTCAGGTTGGCTGAGTCTTGTAATTTTAAAAGTATTTTAAAACAAAATAGAACAAATGTTTCACTGCCTCTCCTTTTAAAAAATGAAGCAAATACGTGATCACAGAACTTGGAGTTAGTTCCTGATGCAGGTGAAGGAAGTTGCTGCCCAGGGCTGCTAAAGCTAATGAAAAGAACCTTGAAAAATCAGTTTGGGAAGGAGGCTTGTACTGAGATAGTAGATACCGCAGTGGGAAACCAAAAGTGATTTATACTTTCTCTGCTCTTAAAATGCTTTAGGTGACAATGTTAATAGCAGCAGGTATAATTCTTTAAGCTCTTGCTCCTCAATCCTCTTTCAGTTTGGCCTTTTCATTCTGGGGCAGCAAGTTGAGCTCTGAATATGACAGCAAAATTCATTGTTACCTTTAACACCATCTTGCTGTGGTTTGGAACTGCTTGACTGCTAACCCATCTGTTTCTGTGTGCATGCCTAACAGGTACATAACAAAAATGAAATGGAGCCTTTTGAAGGATCTTCTGTGCAGCAGGGTCCTAATAATACAAGAGTCCAGACAGCACAGTTGAAAGCAAGGCAGTTAACAGCTTCTGTTGGTACAGATTCTGGACAGAAGAAGTCTATATCTAAACAGTCAGCTATTCAAGTCCAAAGTAACAGATCAGCTGGTATGAAAACTTGATCTGTAGGCTTGACGAAGTAAACTTCATTTTGATTGCTAGCTGTCTCGTGAGTATGTTTGCTTTGTGGTGATTGTAAGCTGAGTGATGGTGGACACTTAGCTTGGGAAATAAATGCTTTGTCCAACTACAAAGTTATTCAAAGTCCTTTAAAGTACTTCAAATGAACCGAAGCGGTAACAGAAAAATCTTTCAACATTTACAGTTTTGACCAAAATCCTGAAAACACATTTGTTGTTGGTACTGATTTCAACTCTTAGGGTTCTAGTTTTAGGCATTTAGACTGTCTGAAACAATTTGTTAGATCTTTTGATTGGAAAATCCTGTTTTTCTCCCTTCAAATTCTCCATTATATGTGAAAAATACTGACGAAGCAGTTATTTTCAGTATCACATACTGGTTGAACAGTATTTCCCCTCCAATTGTTCTAATGGTATTTTAAAATGTATGCTTACCAAGTAGTCACCTAGTGACTTAAACTTAAAATACTGTTTTAGAGTTTCATAACATCTGTAATAAAAACACATGAATGAAAAATCTTTATGTAAAATTGAGTTATTTTTTCCAGTGTATGCATTCCTTCTGAGTAATAGCAAAAATTGATTGTTTTTCATGCTGCACAGGTGTGGCTTGCTTTATGATAGATGTTGTTGCAAGTCAAGTTAAACAGAATGAATTCAAGTCAGATGCTGATACTTTGGCTCCAGATGAGCTTTTTGTCTCATGACAGATTTCATTTTTGAGATTTGTAGTTTTTCTGGGTTTAAAATTGCAAAGCAGTACTTCAAGGCACTTATTAATTGCATTGGAAGATTAGGTTAGAAGGATGGCGTTCCTGATTTCTATTTTTTAACTTGTTACCATTTTTTTGTGTGTTGAGGAGGGGGAGGGGACAGGGAAGGCAGGTAATTATGTGTTTAAAAATCACAATCACTACAATTTTTAACTTGACTTGTATTGCTGTTTCCATCTAAGGTCTTTAAAAATACTGGAGGATGCTTTGGATAAAACTTGTTGGCAGAAGTGAGGGCTTAATGTGTTTCCTGAAGTACCAAGTTCACTTCTGTTGTTTAGGTTATTTTTACCCTGCTTTATGTTAAAGAAGCAGTGAAATAACAGTATAACAGATTAATGGTAATTTTAGTTAATGGTAATGGTATTTAAATTCCATTAGAGTTCAGATTCAATCTGTATTTTCTCTGTGTTCCAGTTTCTTTAAATTTGCTTGAAGTTCAGCCCATTGAAACCATCAGTGGTCAACTATGTATACCAATTGAAGGAAATGCTGAAACAGTAATGCCGTGCAGAATGTCTGTTGGTTTATTTCAAAGGACTGCCGTCATGCCATACGAGGTACTGTAGAGTTACAGAGCTTCGGTGTATGAAAGGGGACAGAGGTGGAAAAACTGCAATTTCAGACAGCATGCTAGAATGTAAACCCAATAACATAATATACCAGTTTAGCTTTAAACAAACAAACAAACAAACACACAACTGACCATGGTATGCATTAAATCATATTCAAATCAAGATTACATGTGTGCGCTTGTGGAATGTCCTGCAGTAATGCTCAAAGAGATGCATGGTGGTAGAACTTGAGTTAAATTTGTAACTGTTCTTTTCCATAGGTGCTGGTTATTTCCTGACTATGATGTATTTTTCTTAATGAAAAAAGACATTTTTTTTTCAGTTCAGTAATCTGTGAGAAATGACAGAAGACTCTCCTAACGTTGCTTTATGCAGCGTGTCTTTATGCACCATGAGTCTCAGTTGTTAAATATAGTGCTTGCAGATGCTGTCAGTACCCCTTCTCCCAGGCATCTCTGCAAAAAGCAAGCATTTTTGCTTGCAGCAGCTTCTCCAAAAGAAATTTTATCCATATTCAAACTGCTTCAGACCAATCAGCACATCCACAAGAAAACAGGGTAATAACATGGTCAGCAAGGTGAATTCCTTGCAGTGACAGTGTACTGAATCCTGTGGTTTTCCAAAGGTGAAAATACATTCTCTTGAGATTGGAGACAGTATGCAACTCCTGTAGTCTTTTAGTACTTACTTAGAATTACTTAAGAAATTCTGATCTTAATAATGGCAGCTAATAAGTGCTATTTTTCTCCATGGCTGAATCAGGTTGCTATACAAACTGTTTTTGTTTTCATGCCTGCACTGTACAGATGTAAGCAATTCATTGTATAAATTGCTAACTCACCTGCAGAAGGCTCTGGGTAGACTGCGTTGTGTGGCCTTTCAACTCTTTGAGGGGGCTTATGAGAAGAATGGAGAGAGAGTGTTTACAGGGACAGGTAGTGATAGGACAAGGGGGAACGGTTTTCAACTGAAAGAGGGTGGGTTTAGATTAGAATTAGGAAGAAATTCTTCACTCAGAGGGTGGTGAAGCGCTGGAACAGGCTGCTCAGAGGAGCTGCGGATGCCCCGTCCCTGGAAGTGTTCAAGGCCAGGCTAGATGGGGTTTTGGGCAGTCTGATCTAGAGATGTCCCTGCCCTACTCAGAACTTCTTACTTCGATCTTGAAATTTCTTTAAAGCAGAGGTCGCTGAAGATTTCCTGAGGTAAAATAAATTACAAGGTCAGTGCTTCGTTTTCTTATCAAAAATGTCAAATCATAGAATGGCTTGGGTTGAAAGGGACCTTAAAGATCATCTAGTTCTAACCCCCTGCCATTGGGGGATTGCCCTGACCCAGGTGCAGCACCTTGCACTTGGACTTGCTGAATCATACGTGGTTCATATCGGCCCACTTCTCCAGCCTGTTCAGGTCCCTTTGAATGGCATCTCTTCCTTCTTTGGTATCAACTGCACCACTCAGCTTTATAACAAACAAATATTATGGCTTTAGTTAGTTTGGTTATTCATGTTTTTCTAGGGTATTAAGTATGGATTACTTCGTGCTTTCTACCTCTAGTATGTAAATTCTTGTTTCCTGACTAGCTTACTCCATGACTCAGGAAAATTAAAACTAGCTTGTGACAATAGCATGTGTTGTCTTTGCTCCTCATATACCAAAACTACTACTTTCTTTGGTAGCAGTATACACATATAAATGCCACTCTAAAGTGAGCTTTCCTAGATTACAAAGGGGAGGTACAGAAATATTACTTCTTGCTTGATACACACCATGTGTCTTTTTTAAGTGTCTGGACCTTTTTTGGCTGCAACAGTGCCAAGGTTAATCTAACTTACCATCGGATTTTTAAATGTGATGATTTTAGCTTCTGTGTTTTATTGTAAAATAAGCATTTCAGAATTAGCAAGAACTTGACATTACATTGGCTATGAAAGTTTATAAATTCCATCAAAATAAACTTTTTTTGGTCTAGTTCATTGGGTCCTTAGTTTATGCTCTGAATGAAATACTACCTGCAATGAACACCAGATGGAAACCCAGACTGTTAAATTGTTGCTGAACTGGCAGTGCTCACTGAAGGACTGAACTTTTTCTAACAAAAATTAAGCTTAAAAGTAGTTTTAACATCTCACACAACTTAGTTTGAGTCAAAAACTACTTTGCTTAGTTCAACCAGGAAACCAGTATTTCTGATGGCTGTTTCTGGTTCCTTGTGTAACTGCTGTGTAAGTTTTTATAATGGCTTTTCAGTAATGTATGGCTTTATCTAAGGATGGGCAAAAGAATGCTTGGTTTTAGTTCTTTGGGCTGTTACATATTGATCAGATTACTGCATTTTTAAATTTTATTTTCTTTTTTTTAGGATTCTACTCAGAAAAAGCCTTCCATTCCTGAATCAGGATCTAAAGTACCACAGGAGATAAGGCAGCGATATTTCACTTTTTTTTTTGAACAATACCTCAAAATTTGTAGCACGGTGAATGAAGCTGTTGGCAAGGTTTGTAGAGTTTTACAGGTCTTTACAATTCTTCTTTTTAAGTCAGTAGGTTTTAAATTGCCAACATGTTTTGTTTGTTTGTGTTTAGGACCAATATTTCAGCCTTTTCAGGAAGCAGAAGTTAAAACATACTGGATCTTACACTTTTCTCATGTTATCAATCAGGTGCAGTTTCCCACCTGCAAAAACAGTTTTCTTAGCACTGCTAGTTATCTTTTAAAATTATGTATGTTAGTATGAGAAGGGTTTTTTTTTTTTACAAATGCATTTCTGTGTTTTTTTTGTTGTACTTCAGATTTAGGACACTACCTGAATGTGTGTCTCTACATGTAGGTTCAAAATCTCAGGTTCTAGATGGCAGTTCTTCCTGTTCTGGGGGTGGTGGTGGTGGGGGAACCACAGCCAAACAAAAAATAAACACCAACCACGTACAGTACCCCACTAACACTAAGTCTATCTTTTTCATACAGGCCCGGATAGAAGAGCAATCTATTTATGATCGTTGTGGCAGTAAAAACATCTACTTGAATTTTGCTGTAAAGACACTGAAAAAGCTGAGAGATCATGGTAGTTTTGCTTTCAATGAAGATTATTAAATGGTCACATGTTAGGTCTCCAAGTAAGGATTGGAGAGGGATTACAAGGATAATTTAGTTTCTCTTTACTGTAGAGATTTCTGATTATTTTCTTCTTCCTTTGTAGAAGTATATCACCAAAATAAATTGTTTTTGTTTTTATTTATGAATATCTGTTTAGCACGTTAACAGGAAATCTGAAATTCAGAAGAAATGCTAAAAATATCCTTTCCTGAATTCAGGGCAATTTAATGACATCAAGACTTCCAGTGGTGCAGGATCTGTAAAGTCAGACGAAGAGAAAGGTAAAGGAAGGGGAATGGAGATGTTGGTTCTGCACTTTAGCATGTAAATGGGCTTATTTCAAAACGAAAATGTTGGAAGTGTGAAAATGTTGTTCTTTTTTTGGTCAGGTTTTATCTGTTAGCTGCTACAAGGGTTCCAATACAATTTTCTGTTTGTCTTTGATGTTCATTCCTTGGGGAAAAATACTGAACTTCAGTTTGAAAAGAGCATGTTCTTTAGTGTTGCTTGCCTAGCCTTTGTGGGATACCTAGTAATTTACCATCTTTACTATTTAGTGCCTTTGTTTTAAACAATTGTTGACCTCTAGTAGCTTCTAATTGCTTTGAGGGAAAAACATAATTTTTGCATGTAAAGCAAGGTGCACATCTTCCAATTTCAGTTTTAATTTATTTTGGAAGTACTGGGATATTTTAGTGCTGCTTATATTTGGTCTAATATTGTTTAAATTCTGGGTTGGTTTGTTTATTTTTAGGGTGTTGGTGTTTTTGTGTTTTTTGTTTTGTTGTTTTTTTTCAGTACTCACAGGTGGTGTTCTGTATGAACTTTTAAAAGATTACCTTCTAACTGAGCAACAATTGAATGAAAATAACTTCCCTCGACCAAATCCTGAAAGAAATGGTAGTGCTATATTTCATGGAGTTACAAAAAAAGCTGTTTCAGATAGTAAGTATAAAAAAATTTAATTTGAGTCATTGTTACACAGGAAACTAAAATATGCATGCATGGAAAATACAAAATAGTTTTATACTTAGTGCCTGGACCTCAAATGACTTCACAAGCTTTTATAACTAAATCATGATGCTTAATCAGCACAGGAGCTGATCTTGCATGTAAACCTGACATTCTGAAAGTGCAAGAGAGAAGCTTTATTTATTTTAAACTCATGGCAAGTCTTGGGAGACTGCTTACGTATTGATATACTGGTCTTGCAATTACTGTTTTTAGTAATTTAACTTTCATACTTCAATGCAGTATTTTTAATCTTTTTTTCAACTTGCTGACAAGCTGGTGAGGAAAGAATATATATTTTTTTTTTTTTAGATTTCAAAAGAACATGCTGTAGGTGTGGTGATGTATTTACTGTTAGTTCAGGAAAACATAGACTTAAAGAATGCAACTACCATTCTGGTAGAGTATTGGAACAAAAAGGTAAGTATTCTTTTGTATTCGGTCTTTGTGGAAGCTGTTACAAGTCATGACATCTCATCTCAAAGCTGAATAAAATCAGAGTAAACTCTAGTGCACAATGTTCAGGTGAGGTACATTCTGCTGTCCTCTAAGTAATCTGTATAGTTACTGGAGCTTGTTTTCTCTGTATATGCCATAAGTTCAGGAAAGTTGATGTTGATAAAACCCCTTGCAAAGAAATGAGAAAATACTCCTTGTGTGGCCCTGTATTGACTTCTAAGTGAACCTTGTCACCTTTGCTAAGACTTCTTAAGTACTCAAAGCTATACTAAATGCTTCCCACAGTGAGAACCTCATAGGGAATATTACAACTTTCTCCCATTTGTTGGCATTTTCTTTGATTTACAACATTGTATTGAGGTACAAGTGATGTAGCACCATCTTCTTGCAGGCTTACCTCTTCCCATAGTGCAGTCTCAAGAGAAAGTGGAAAAGGAGTAAGGGTGCTGAATTTTTTATTTTCCTTGCCAATGCCATTTGCTGCAAAACTGCTCCACTTCAAACTTTTCTTGTTGACAGTTCCTGGTGGCTTGGAAAAACGCTATAGCTGTTGTCAGGAAATAGTTGGGTCTGCTGGGTGTCAGATTGCAAAGGTAGGATTAATGTTCTTTAATGCAGTACCTCACATTTCCTTACCGTCCTTTTTGACTTGAAGCTGGGTTGTAGCTTTTTGCAAGCAACTTGGTATAAGATTTTTTAGGTTTACATGCTTAAGGCTTAATAAATTTTTTGGCATCTACTGACAAGAAATATATATGCTCCTTAGAGAAACAGACTGTCAATTTAATTAAGATAAGTTTAGCAAGCCTACATGTAAATACTAATGGAAACTTTGCAGCTTCATGTTCATGATGGAAGAAAGGAGAAGTTGGATGGCTTTGTGAAGACATCAATTAAATCACCACCTTCTGATAGAAACCATGGTATATATGCCCTGGACTGTGACATGGTATGAACAACCTAAAAATTTGGTTCAGTTAAAACTATTGCTCCTTACGAGGCAATTTCCTGGGTGTAGTAGTTTGGCCTTCATAGCTCTGAGAGGCCTGCAGAACTCTGGCTGGTTACTGTAAGTGAATGGACCTTCTGTGTTAAATACACAGCGAGCATCAAGAAATCCAAACAGCTTTGCTGTAGCTGGTTCTATGTTTTGTACAGCCATATACTATAAGGAAACATTGGTGTGGAATAAATGCTCATTAGATTCATTTTTTTCTTCAGTGTTATACAACCCAAGGCTTGGAACTTACTAGAGTGACAGTGGTTGATGATAAGCTACAGGTTGTCTATGATACGTTTGTTAAACCTGATGGTGAAGTTGTAGACTACAATACAAGGTATGCTATTCCATCTATACTACTTGAGGATTAGACTCCCTAAATTGGCAGATGTGAACTTCAGATGTAAGCAGAAACCTGCATCTCTTAAATGCCTGTTTTTTCAAGTTATGCAACCTGAAGACTTTCAGTCAGGAATGAGGCTTTAATTTTTGCAGGCTCAATTAATAAAGACGTTTCTCTTTTAACAATTTGTTTATTTCTACATTGAAGACTCCCCACCTTCCTTAAAAAACAACAAAGCGCGCGCGCACACACACACACACACACACAAACAAACAAACAAACACCACAACAACACATTAGGTTTAGCCTCCCAGGACTTGCTGCATTCCTGAGAATAAAAGCAATTTCATCTGTTCATCTGTAAATGTCTCACTGAAGAGCAGCATAGTCATAAACCATCTAATGAAGCTGTAAGACTGTTGTCCTGGTTTCAGCTAGGATAGAATTAATTTTCCTGCTAGTAGCTGGTAGGGTGCTATGTTTTGGATTAGGATGAGAAGAGTGTTGATAACAGGCTGATCTTTTAATTGTTGGAGAGCAGTGCTTACACTAAGCCAAGGACTTTTCAGCTTCTCGCTCTGTCCTGCCAGCGGGCAGGTTAGGGGTGCAGTAGGAGCTGGGAGGGGACAGACCCAGGACAGCTGGCCCAAACAGGCCAAAGGGGTATTCCATACCACCTGACATCATGTTAAACAATATATAAGGGTGGCTAGCTGGGGTAGGGGGCCAGCTGTTCGGGGATAGGCTGGGCATCAGTCAGCGGGTGGTGAGCAATTGCATTGTGCATCACTTGTTTGTACGCACTAGTAGTAGTACTATTATTATTTTCCTGTCCTAATAAACTGTCTCTATCTCAGCCCACAGGCTTTGCTTTCCCATTTCTCTCCCCCATCCCAGAGAGGGAGGGGGGAGGGTGAGTGAACGGCTGTGTGGTGCTTAGCTGCTGGCCGGTTTAAACCATAACAACTATGCAGTTTAATAAGATTTGGCTGTATTCAGCCCACTTACATTCTGTCCTCCTACTGGGTCTTATTTTTGAGATCTGGGGAAAAAAAAAAAGTTTAAGACTCCTGTTAGTTCCTTGAAGTCCTGCAACTGCTCTGAGAAGAAACAAGTTTTGAGTCCGCCTGTAAAAAAAATAAAAATAAATAGTGTAGAAACAGCATAATGTGTGCCCGCTTCTTTGGCAGCAGTAACAATTTGCTCAGGGACCTGTTTTCAGTCTGTGCCTAAAAAATAGGCTCAGTTGCTTGTAGTGATAGAGTGAAGTTGAACAAAGCTACATTCTCCTCCCTTTCATTTAGATTGTATGAGATACTGAAGTATCTCATACAATCTAAATGAAAGGGAGGAGAATGGAAAAAATGCCTTATCAACTAGGGTTAACTTTAGGTGCTAGTGAAACATTTCTTACCTGTCGCTGTTAATGAAGTTGTTCTAAACTTGTCCTTAGGTTCTCAGGAGTAACAGAGGATGACTTGAAGAATACTACAACAACTCTTCAGGATGTACAGGCAATACTGCTGAACTTGTTCAGTGCAGATACAATTTTGATTGGACATTGCTTAGAAAATGATTTGTTTGCTCTCAAGGTAAAATAAGCTGTTTGAAGCAGATTTTAGGAGTTTACTTGTCATGTTACTGTGTTACAATTACTTTTAAAAAGAAAAAGAATGCTGCATTTCAGCAGACTAATACATGAAAATGAAATATACTTGATTGTACATGACAATTGTACTGAAGATAAAATTACATTCGTAGAAGGAAGAAACATAAAGCTGTGGCATGGTAAACTTTCTGACACTTGGACTTTCTACTCTGCTGTTTTGTGCTTCTAACTAGGCAACCATGCATCACTACAGAATAATGATATCCTTATTTTTGGGTTGATAGAAACCTGAATTTTGTTGCTTTCTGATACTGCTGAACTTGTGACTGAAAAACTGTAGGGGGCACACTCAAGTAATACCAGTATATTGCTCTTAGAATCTCCGTAAACAACAATGCTGCCTGTCAAGTAATCACCTTAGCTGCCAGAAATACATGGATTATGCTATGATATATCAAAGGTAGCAATATTCCATGAAGAACACAATCATCTGCAAACTTTTCTCAGCCTGGAGAAGAAAAGGCCTATGGGGAATCTTACCAATGTCTCTAATTAATAGAAGTCTCTTAATTAATTGAGGAAGACAGAGACAGGCTTTTTCCAGTAGGGTCCAATGACAGCATAAGAAACAATAGGCACAAACTGGAATGGGAACACAAGGGATTTCCCAAGGGTTCTGAACATCAAGAAAAACTTGTTTACCATGTGGGTGACCAAACACTGGCACAGGATGCCCAGATAGGCTGTGGAGTCCTCCTCTGTGGAGGAAGCTTCCTGGACATAGGAAGCTTCTGGGTAAGCTGTTATAGGTGGCCCTGCTTGAATAGACTGTTTGGATGAGGCGATCCCCAGAGGACCTTAACAACCTCAGTCTTTCTTTGATTCTATCATTATTACTAGTGAAGGAATTAAAACTTAGTGTTAATATAATTTCATACTATTGATACCACAGAAGCATAGAATGGTTTGTGTTTGAATGGACCTTAACCATTATCTAGTTCCAACGCTTCTGCCACGGGCAGGGATGCCACACTCATATATATACAGAACGAACAAATGTCAATGCACAAACATACAGCAATCACTGTACAACACTATTTTTCCACAGAGTTCTTGCACCACAATTTGCTGTTCTGTAGTGATTAGCGCAACATAGGACAGGTGAGATAGTATTAAGGGCTCAAAGATTGGCTTGGGTGTATTATTCAGAAAGTAAATAATTTAGATCCTTTATGTTGTTTCTTTAATAAATAAAAGGAAGTGCCAGACTGTAACTGGATATGTCATCATTTATGTGGCCTTTTGCTCTTTTTTAGCTGATTCATGACAAAGTAGTAGACACATCGCTGATATTTCCTCATCGGTTGGGTCTGCCTCACAAAAGAGCACTTTGGAGTCTGATGGCTGACTACCTCATGAGAATTCATCAGGGTGATGGTAAGAGCACGGGTTTTTACTAAGCAATCGGTATGTTGTGTCATGAAGTGGTAGACAGGAATAACCCAGGAAAATTTATGAAAAATTAATACAGTTGCTATAATTTAAAGCTTTGTCTTGGGTACATTTGTTCCAGTACAGTAAATGCAGAGGATGTACCTGAAACATCAGGTGATTGACTTGTCAAAGTGGTCACCACATAGAAGTGTTATAGTTGTTTTGCCTTGTGGAAGGGACATTGGAAAAAAATCGTGAAGGTAGTGTGAAGAGGCTAACCTCTATTACAGATTTGGTTGCTTAATCAAGCTGATAGAAGAACTCTGTAATTCAAATACTGTTTTTTTCAGTACTAAGATTAGAGTAAACTTCTAGGCTGTAAAAGACAAATGAATAAGCCTATTCTACGCTGTGTGTATAATACTTAGGAAATGGTACATTTGACAGATGTATTTTCCATTGACTATGAATAATTGTTTTGAGTCTGATCTTACATACTCAAATTTAGTTTCTTCTAATAAACTGACAGCTGCCTGTTTGCTCTTAACTGTTCTCTAGAAGGCTTCACTGATGAGGTTCTATTCTGCTAATATGTCTTCTATGGCAATGGATAAATGGTAGCAGTGAGCAAAACTTGAGAGCTTTTGATAGACAGCAGAGGAGCTGGGTTTTGGAACTGAAAGCTTGTAACATCTTCTGACTTCCTTTGCACTAACAGTCTTATGCACAGCACTGTGGTGAGAATGGAGAGAATGTCAAAGTTATTTGTACAGAATTTTAGATGGCTATCTCAAATAGTAAAAACTGCCATTTTCCAGACTGTTCTGTTGGAGTCTGCATTTAATAATTCTTTGATCACCAGTGAGCTGAATTTGAAATTTAACCTATGGAGCTGAACAGCTGCCATTTCTAGAAAAAATAATCCTGACACACAACTTCCCCTCTTTGTGTTTATGCTGTTTTTTTGCTGCTGCTTTGTCTCTTACAAGAGGAAAATAACTAAATTGAAATTTATTTATTTCTTTTTTTGTAAACCCATGATAGAGTGAAGCACCCTTCCCTGTCTGAAATCAGTAGGTCTCTGGTGATTTAACTTCCTCTGAATTGAATTGATGGTTTGACTTCTCTTGAATACCCCAGAGTGGAGTTTAGCGAGAAAACTGAGTAACTAGGAGTGTTATTTTAAAGGTTCACAACTTCAGTATTTTTGGTGTCCTAGTCAGAAGAACTGCCATTGCTGAGGTATCTTGTATTACGGAATACCAAATACTTGATTTGTTTGGGAAACTATGGTTTTAATAACTGAGTTTTGCTAGACTGCTTGAAAAAAAAAAAAAAAACACGTGCTGCATACAGGCTACACTCCCTTGAGTAGTTAAAATAGCATCTGAAAGGTGGAATAGTAAGTCTGGGTTGTGAAGCAGATGCAACTTTCTTTGACAAAAGATAATAGAAGGTCTGGAAAGCTCACAGGATTATGACTCCTCAGTTTGCTTCTATGGCTTTTTAAAAATATGTCCAGTCTTTATAGAAGCTGTACAAGTATAGAAACTTTTGCAGAGGTATTTCTTGTATTTGCAACGACATTGGTGTATTATGTGAGCGCTTTCACCAGCTTGACAGTCACAACTGTGTAAATTATGTTTTCATTGGGAAGGAAGTATAGCCACATACACATTCAAGGAAACGCTTCACTGCTGTATGCCAGTATGTATTTGAATTGCAACTACAAGTCTGAAGATCTTTCCTTTTGAGTCTAGGCTGCTATATAAGGAAAATGATCTCAAATCTCTGGCATTTAAGTTTTACAACAGAGAGCTAGAAAGTGGTACCTCTATTATCAATTCATCTTTTTGTTATGATAACACTTAAATCTTCTGCTTCTTTGGAAAATGGAACACTGTAATTAAATTGAAGAATTATTTTGTCCTTACTGTCAATGTATTGTATTGTTTGTTGTTCTCCCCTGCCTGAAACATATGTGGAATCAGTGCATTAATGCAGTGCTATAATGCAAAGAAGCCATACTGTTTGCCTATTGAGCCACTAGATCAAAATAGAAGGGGGATAGGATTTTTTACCACTTTCAAATTAAAATGCTGAACTTTATGATGTCAGTTTTTTTTCCACAACTGTTTGGGTTTCTGAATCAGCAGCCCACATACCAAACCTGTTTAATTGACATAGAATCATAGAATATCCCGAGTTGGAAGGGACCCATAGGGATCATCAAGTCCACCTCCTGGCACCGCACAGGTCTACCCAAAAGTTCAGACCATGTGACTAAGTGCACAGTCCAGTCGCTTCTTAGACATCTTCTGTACCTTTGTTAAAATTTCTACTCTTGGAATCACAGAGTCATAAGATGTTTTGGGTTGGAATGGACCTTAAAAGTCATCTAGACCAATCCCCCTGCCATGGGCAGGAACACCTCCCACTAGACCAGGTTGCTCAAAGCCCCATCCAGCCTGGCCTAGAACACCTCTAGGGATGGGGCACCCACAGCTTCCCTAGACCAGTGAGACCTTTTCAGTGCCTGAACACCCGTGTGGTGAAGAATTTCTTCCTTATGTCTAGTATAAATCTACCCTTTTTTAGCTTAAAGGGGATTTACCTTTTTTAGCTTTGTCTTGGCCTTTCACCACATTCCCTGACAGAGTTCCTCTCCAGCTTTTCTCTAGGCCTCCTTTAGGTACCAGAAGGATGCTATACTGTCTCCCCAGAGCCTTCTCTTCTCCAGGATTTAATTTGCCTTGGTTTAGCCTATTTAGGATTTAATTGGGTAAATGATGTACATAAATTCAAATCTCTCAGTTTGAAACCAATTTCTCTGTATGGAGATGGCTGAATACAATAGTCTATTCTATACCTATCCTAGACTGGCTAGAGTCTAGTTGCTTCAATATGCAGCTTTGGCTTTCAGTAGGGAGTGAACAGACCTTGCATACTTAATTACATACATAATTACATACTGTTACGCTGACGGCCAACATTTTCTTTCATTGACTTAATGTTAGGAAGGGTATTCTGGTGCCTGTGTAAAGTGACAATTAATGAATATTGTATGGATAGTTTATTTGTGTGGCTGTCACCACTTTGCAGCCAGAATGCATTGAAATCTTGCTGCTGTACGTGTAGTTACAGGAATGGTATAAAATATATGTAGACTTGTTATTTTAAATTGTTAATTTTGAATAAACATGTTCTTAAAATGTATATCCATATATAATTTAATTCATTTAACAGCATTTTGTTCAGATATTATGGGCTCTTTCACCAGATCGTTGTCTCTGAGGAGAAAATTACCATCTAGTTTTAAATCAGTTTGTCTTCAGTTGCTCTTTCAACTTCTGATTTTGCAAAAGATTTGGAGAGGCTGACTTTCCAAAGATAGTTATCAGTTATGTTGGATGCTCTAGTTTACTAACCCAGGCTCAATTGCATATTGAAGCTAGAGGATGTGGCAGGAAATGGAATATTACCAGACAATATTGAGCTTCTAGACACATAGTTACCTTAAATTCTGGTAGCAAGAAGTTGCACCAAAAACTGTCTGGATGCCAGGTACTGTTCTAACATCATTCACAGTTGTTCAGCTTCTTAATAAGCAAACTTACCATTATTCCTACAATTATTTTATTAAAAAATGTTTAATCTGACACTTCTAATATTTTTTATTCTCCCTTAGTTGATGGCCATAATTCCAGTGAAGATGCAATTGCATGTATGGAACTAATCCTCTGGAAAGTAAAGGAGGACAATAAAAGGAGAAAATGATGATGATTTTGGCTTTGAAGGAATGGGATGGTGGAACTAAAATTCAGCCTTGATTTGACTCACTAATGACTGTAATTTGACTCTAATTTTTCAGTAACAATTATTTTTCGAGTGTAAAAGAGGGCAGTGGGAAAACTTAATGTGAAAATCATACTTCATCTACTTTTGACACTTAAGATGTACAGCAAAGAACATAAATGCACAAAATACAAGTAAGATACACTGAGTAAATGCTTTTGTGTTAAATAGCAAGTCTTTTCTGTTAAAATAATACTTCCTGTAATCATCCTTACTACTATGTGTAGCTGTAAAGTATCAGTCACAGTGACTGAAAACACTTGTTTAAAGTTCTGGAGATAATTTGATTTTTTCTTGTTCAGTCTCCGGCAAATAAAAAGCTTCAGTGCTCTAATTTTTGTTGTGCGATGAAAGCTTAAGATTCGTTTTCTTTCTCGTTCCCTACCTGCTTCTCTCCACCTTTGTTTGCTTCCTGAGAGAGGGAAAATAAACCTAGTCAACTTCAATGAACTACTATGTTAATTGACACAGAAAGGCGTAATACAAGAAATGAGATCATTTATGGAGCATAATAAACTGGTCTCTTAAAAAAAAAAAAAAGACCCTGCAGGAAGCTTTTCAACTGTGAAAACACATTTGTGCTTTGTGCTTTACTGGCTTTATTGGGGTTCCTAAAATTACAGTTATCTCAAGAAATAAACATGCTTATTGTTTCAACTAGAATTGAACTACACTGTAAGCTGTAATTCCTTGCCTCCTCCCTCTTAAGGCAGAATTCAGCATCTGCTACCTTCACAAAGGGATGTAAGTTCAAGATTTTAAAGTCTTGTTGCCACTTCTGTGTGAAGGAAATAAAAGAACATAAAAAGAAAATGTACAAAAATGTCTGTTTTAACAGGACCGTAAAGATGAAGATATGCTTTGCATTGATTCCTGAAAAAACATTGTGTGGGTGGGGAGAATGGTCTTGACTGAGGTCCTTGTAACACGGGTAGCATAGAGAAGATCTTGCAGTTCTCATGGATATGCTGTGCAGAATAACCAGGAGTAAACTGCATGACTCTTTCATGCAGTTTACTTCAGATTTATATTGAAGAAAAAAAATCAATGTACTTGCTTTTTATGTTTTTTCATTCTCTAGGGCATGTCTCCTTTTCTGTGATATGCTCTCAGGTAATAGCTGTAGTTAGAAGTAGTGTTGCTTGTTAATTGTCCTGTCTTCAATACTCACACTGTGGTTTAAACCAACCAACCAACCAACCTTACTACAGCTTACAGAATGGCTTTGAAGTTTTTTAAGGAGGATATACTTGACCCTGGATCCTGGCACCCCTGGCTTTGAAAGTAGGTCTTTTGGTCTTTTCTGTGAAGATTGCTGTTATTATTTGGCTTTGAGTGAATCTGAGGAATGAGATGATTGCCTGCTCTATAGAATTTGTTACTCTTTGTTGGATGACTAACACAGGTTTCTCTGCTAATTGTTAGCACTGACCAAGCTGATAACTCAGACTTTATAGGCAATTTAAATAACATCCATTGTCTGATTTGTCCTCTTCATACATTTTTTGTGTAGTTGACTATTGATAAGAATATTATGCACAACATGTCAAAGAATTTTTGATTTTTTTTTTTTTTTTGTAAAATTGGCAAAACAGGATAATCCTCTGATCCTGGAAGTAATGAAGTTTCACCAAAACTGAAAGGTGTGGTGAATGGAAAAGCAGTTAGGCTTATGTCATCTTTCTGCTGCTCTAAGCACACTTTTCCCCGTATATATTTATGACACAGACTTTACTGCAAAATGTGACACAGCATCTTCAAGAGCCTGAATTGTAGCTCATGTTTGTGAGTTGTGGGAGACTTGGCGTGGTCTGCAGTTTGGAGGGACTTGCTGAAGCTTCTGCCTCCTGCCCATATTGTATGTTGTGTTGGTAAGGGAATATATGAAGTAGCTCTGAAGTGTTATAAGGAAACGTAATAGTAAGTTTGCTACATTAGAGGATTTTGATTTAGCAATCCAAACTGCTCCAGGCTGTTTGTTCCAACTATTGTTTAATCTGAGTTCCCCTGTGACTGAGCAGTGGCATTGCACGTGGTAATGGCTGATCAGTACATGGCTTAGAATCACAGAACGGTTCAGGAAGAGACATAATGGTGTGCTGGAAGCAGGATTGTCACGTACCACCAGCACAGGAAGGGAATTAACAGTAAGAGACAAAACTTGTATTGTTGAGCTAGGCCTATGTAATTTAGTTGCTTTATCTGGGCCTCTTGCATTTCCTCCTTCTCCAGTCTTTCAGAGATCACAGAATAGCTGAAACTGGACGGAATCTTGGGAGATCATCTAGTCTAGCCTTCTACTCAGAGCAAGGCTGCATCCAGTCAGATTTTGAATCACAGAATCACAGAATTGTGGGGGTTGGAAGGGATCTCAAAAGATCATCGGGTCCAACTCCCCTGCCAAAGCAGGTTCCTCAGAGCAGGCTGCCCAGGTAGGTGTTCATACGGGCCTTGAATATCTCCAGAGAAGGAGACTCCACAACCTCCCTGGGCAGCTTGTTCCAGTGCTCTGTCACCCTCACCATGAAGAAGTTATTTCGCATGTCGGTGTGGAACTTCCTGTGCTCAATTTGGGGCCATTGCCCCTTGTCTTGTCCCCACAAACCACTGAGAAGAGGTTGGCTACATCCTTCTGTCTCCTACACCTTAGGTATTTGTACACATTGATGAGATACCCTCCTAGTCTTCTCCAGGCTGAACAGACCCAGGTCTCTCAGCCTTTCTTCGTAAGGAAGATACTCCAGGCCCCGTACCATCTTTGTGGCCCCCTGCTGGACCTTTTCCAGGAAATCCCTGGGTTTTTTTGTACCGGGGAGCCCAGAACTGGACACAGTACTCCAGGTGAGGCCTGACCAGTGCAGAGTAGAGGGGGAGGATCACCTCCCTTGACCTGCTGGCCACGCTTCTTTTAATGCACGCCAGGATCCCCTTGGCTCTCTTGGCCACCAGGGCACACTGCTGGCTCATGGTCAACCTGTCATCCACCAGGACCCCCAGGTCCTTCTCCGCAGAGCTCCTCTCCAGCAGGTCATCTCCCAGCCTGATCTGATACTTCTGATTGTTCCTTCCCAGGTGCAGGACTATACACTTGTTCTTAAACTGCATTTGGTTTCTTTTTGCCCATCTCTCCAGCTGGTCCAGGTCTCACTGAATGGCAGCACAGCCTTCTGGTGTGTCAGCCACTCCTCCCAGCTTTGTGTTGTCAGCATACTTGCTGAGGGCAGACACTATTCCCTCAATAAGTTGTTGATGAAGATGTTGAACAAGACCAGACCCAGCACTGACCCCTGGGGAACACCACTAGTTACAGGTCTCCGGCTGGACTCTGTGCCGGTGATCACCACCCTCTAAGCTCGGCCAGTCAGCCAGTTCTCAACTCACCTTGCTGTCCACTCCTCTATCCCACACTTTCTCAGCTCTGCTAGCAGAATGTCATGGGCGACAGTATTGAAAGCCTTGCTAAAGTAAAGGTAGATGATATCTACTGCTCTCCCCCCATCTACCCAGCTGGTGATGCTGTCATAGAAGGCAATGAGGTTGGTCGAGCACTACTTCCCCTTGGTGAATCCATGCTGACTGCTCCTCATAATGTTCTTCTTTTCCAATTGCTTGGAGATGGCATCCAGAACAAGCTGTTCCAACACATCCAGAGCAAGTTGTTCTGACAATATCTGCAGGGATGGAGACCACAACCTCTTTGGACAACCTCTTCTATGGACTGACCACCCTTAATGGAATTTCCCGTATTTTCGTTTGTGCCCAATGCTTCTTATCCTGTCACTGGATATCTCCGAGAAGAGCACATTTCCATCTTCCTAACTTCTTTCTACCAGGTACTTAGCACATTCTGATGTAATGGTCAACGCTATATTTCTTTAAGCAAATGCCCAACCGTTATGTTTTGGGCAGTGGAAAAGGGGCCAAGCATATGCTTTCCCAAGCATGTACTTGTCCTGAGTATGAGCTTAGTAACAGTATGTGAGAAAATACAGGAAAACTAAGGAAGTACTATCAAAAGTACTATCAAATAGCAATGTGTAGAAGAGCTGGTGATAGAGTGAGGTTGTTCATAGAAGTAGGCAGGTGTAAATATGTTGAAGTGTGTAAAGGATGTTTGAACTAGTAACTGTTGGGAGCAGATAGTGTTATGGCTTGTCAGCCAGGGTATCTATGGAGGTCCCATCCTGTTCATGTTGCTGACCTGTAGAAACCTGGTCAGACAGCCAAATGCAATCCCCATACTTCAAAGGTGCCTTGCCAAGTAGTCTTTTATGAAAAATACCTGGAATTTGTGGAACTTGTTTCTTCTCTCCCGTTTTTGAAGAGTTCTGCTGAGGTTCCCTTAGTCCAGTGAGTCTGTGCAATCTCTGTAAACCCAGCGTGTAGCATTTGTAATTACAATGCAAGCTCTGCCAATCTCAAGGCAGCACAAGTGATCTCAGCATCCTTGCTTGCTGCTGGACTGCCCTTTTAATAAGGCTTTTAGTGCTTCTTCTATTTGAGTCAGGACTGATGTATGCCAGTAATGTAACCCTATATTCTGCTGTGGTATCCCTGCCTTGTAACCAAGCCACCCACAAACTAAGCATCAGAAGCAAACCTTTCTATTTTGTCCTCTCTAGCCTCTTCCAGGTGCTAGGGAGTGACCAGATCCACTCAGCTAGAAAGTCACTGTGATCCAATGGGCAGTTATGAGCCGGTGAGTCCTGGAGTGTAAGGGGAACATTTATGCAAAGCATGAAATTAGCAGATGTGTGAAGTTTGAATGAATTAAGTCTGCAGGATTCCAAGTGACTGACTTCATGCCAAGAGGTAATGCCAATCCTTTCTCTGTTTGTCTCACCTAAGGGCTGGAAGATCTTTCAGGCAGGCCAGATACCATTGTTTTGAAGCGTTTTAGTAAAGTATTTCTAAGAGGCCATACAATGCATCAACCTTTGTAAGGGATAAAATAAGTAAGTAAATCCTGCTTGTACATAATAGGTAGTAATTTATAATTATGCAGTGTAATTATTAAATGAAATACAAATTGAAAAAGCCTCATTTATGTCCAGGGTGATGTATTATGTTTTTCAGTCCGGTGCTTCATGATAATTGCTATATGGCTGCCTCAGGTAGCATCAAACACTTCAAAATATATGCCTGTTTTTAGAAGTTAGGCAAACACTGTCAAACTGGACTCTGGAAAAGCAATCTTATTCCATATATCTTACAAGTGTCAGCAGAATTTTTTAACAGATTATTTCTACAACCTTACTTTTACTTTCAAATAGGAATCTTAGTATTCTTGGTGACAATACTGGATTGGCATCTGCTTGCAAATACCGCTGTCACATAGAGCATAACATTTTTGTTTGAATCACAATTAAAATGTATATGAAATACTGCTGTAAGTTACTGACTTTGCTATCAGTAGCTCTTTAAAAGTATCATATGTCTAAGATGGCAACATGTAATGCACTACAATAATTGTAATGTATACACTTCATCTACATGACTAGAAAAGAAGAATACCCTGCATATGAAACAGCAGATTTTATGACTTCAGTATATTCCTACTCAGAGCGGTATGTACACTTCTACAGTCTGTGGAGGCAGGGATTACTGTGTGATATACACATAGGTATCTGTAGTAAAACAGTATTACTGTATTATATACAGTTAGAACTATACACGGTTCTACACAGCACATCACACTTTGGGCTCCAGCAGATTGGGTTTTGGTTTTGTTTAATACATCGTTGGTGAATGTAGATTTCTTCTGTCTTAAGCAGCTTCTTCAGCGGAGCAGTCAATGCCTGCATAGGTAAACTTCTCATATAGGGTAGTGTTCACATAGGTCTGGGAAGGAAGCAAGCAAAGAGTGTGATACAAGTTGCATTACCTCAAGAATCCTAAACTATATTGAAATTATCCATGGCCTGATTCATTTCTGTGGATTCATTCTTACCTTTCTTTCTTCTAACATCCTGTTCAGTGACACCAATATCTGAGCAAATGATGGTCTTTCATATGGTTTCTCTCTCCAGCACTGTCTCATTAGGTCATACCTTTAAAAGCAAACACCAACACAGGATGGTTTAGACATTATTAGACATAACCATTAGACAGATGGTTAGAGTCATTAATTCTTGTTTATTTATTATTTTTAAAAGAAAAGTGGACTTGTATATGTATCTGGATTTATATTTACAACATTTAGTTTCTGTCTGGATTTTTTTTTCCTAAGGAATAATCAAGAACCTCTCTTTGAGTGAAAGCCCAGCTGTATTGCACTGGGAACAGTATATTTGGCAGGAGCGGGAAGCCTCAGAAAGGGCTCATTGCAAATAACAGTGCATGCTGGGCAGAAAGGGCCTGAAATAATTATTTCCACTTGTGCACCCTTACATTTTTATGTAATTTTTGTTTTTATAAAAAAAAGTTTATTGTAGACATTATTTATTTTCTATAGATGATACTGTCTTTTGTTTTGTGTTTGCCGAGGCAGTTACTTACACTTCATCATCACAGTTGAGAGGCTTTTCCAGTCTGTACCCTTGAGGCAGTTTTTCATAGAGTTCTGCACATGTCATTCCACAATACGGTGTTCCACCTAAAGCAGGGTTTAATCGTTGTCATGAACACTACTTTTTTTTTTTTTTTGAATTAAAAAATGTAATTTCATAGCAGATAGGAAAAACAACGACTGACTGAGTAACAGGTGAATTAGTCTGGCATTAAATGGTATGTTTTTGTTCCAGCCCTGTAGGTGATAAAAATTTATCCTGTCTTTCGTCTCTTCAAACTGTGCACTAAGTAGCATGGAAGCAGTAACAACAAAACAGTAGCTTTTCAACTACTCAAGAACCAAACCAAACCAAACAAACAAACAAAAAAACAGCAACCCCCTCAAGTTTTATTAATGTTCAAAAATTTTCAACAGTACTTGGAGAAGTTTGGCAAAAAGAAGTATTTACAATGTAAACATTGACTTAAAACTGAGGGGGATGATCAAAAGCTACCCGTCAACATTATAGCATTTTGGATTAAGGCTACAAATCATGTGATATGCTGAATTTTACATTTAGATATGTCCTGGGTTTTACAGTGCTATGAAAATATGGACATGATGTTTTTATAGTTTAGAATGGTATCTGAACTGAAAAAGTGAAGATTGTATTTCCAAGAATACTGAAGCTAAATAAGGTTCTGTCGAATGAAACAGGAAAAAAAAATGAAGTGTAATGCAAAGCAAGGAACTGTAAGAAGACTGAATGAGTAGAGGTTGCTTGACCCAGATGAGTTTATTTGTGCAGAACAAAATCCACATACTTACCTAAGCTAACAATTTCCCATAATAGGACACCATATGACCATCTACAAGAGAGGAGTATTATTGAGTGCCACCAGAATGCAACAAGATACCATATTTTAAAATGGTAGGTAATTTTGCTAATAATCAGAGACCATAAAGACGTATGAGTCAATCTTCCTATTTTTTTTCTTACGAATTTTTGTGTAATTTTAGGGTTTATAGAACTGGAGTGCTTGGAACGAGATCTTTAGCAAAATTCATTCCCTCTAAGTCCATCAGACAGAGTTCTTGACTAGACTTAAGCGCTATCAGCAAAAATAGTGCTCTTATTGAATTACTTTGCTAAATATCAGTTCCAGGTTCCTGACTAAAATACTGATTTCCTTTGACTCACCTGAGAATTCAGAAGATTTTTTTATTTGAAGTGAGAAATACACCTCTATTAGTAACCCAAATCTAATTAGCTTGTGGACACGAATTCAGACATTTCTAATGAAATAAAAGTAACTATTTTTGCTGTTGATTTCCATTTTTTCTTGCCATTTGCCTACTCACACTGACATAGTTTGTGAGGGTTTTTTTTTTTTTTGTGTTCAGTGCATGTCTTTATACTTGCTAGCAAACTGTCTTTGATACTGAAAAAAAAGGTTTATTTTAAAAAGACCACTTAAAAACATACTTACACATCACTATTAGTGGTGTAAACGCTGTAATTCAAAGATTCAATTGCCATCCATCTCACTGGAAGCCGTCCCTAGAAATTATTTCATGAAAGTTGGTTTGTTGGTGATTGGAATAACAATACAGAATCATAGCATGCTTTGGACTGGATTCTTTAAAGAGCATATAGTCACCCCAAAACACTGCCCTGGACTGGAACATCTCCCACCAGCCAAGGTTGCCCAAAGCCCCATCAGACCTGGCCTTGAGCACTTCCAGGGATGGGGCATCCATGACTTGTCTGGGCAGCCTGTTCCAGTGCCTCAACACCGTCACAGTGAAGAATTTCTTCCTTATATATAACATAAACCTCCCTCCTTTAGTTTAAAATCATTACCCCTTGTCCTGCTACTGCACTCCCTGAGTCTCTCCCCATCTTTCCCGTAGGCCCCCTTTAGGTACTGGAAAGCCGTAGTGAGATCTCCCTGGGGCCTTCTTGTCTCCAGGCTGATCAGCCCCAGCTCTCTCAGCCCATCTTCATAGGAGAGGTTCTCCAGCCCCTTGATCATCTTCATGGCCCCCTTCTGGACCCGCTCCAACAAATACCACAATTCAATCCCCAATAATTGTTCTACATGTTATATTTATGAAAATTGACTATAACCAAGTAAGCTTTATTAAGTTTACTTTTAAGACTTAATTTTTTAAGACTTTTAAGTTTACTTTTAAGACTTATTACTTTAATTGTTCCAGTGCTTGACTTGTGTATTTACATACCAAAGAGACAGTTCACACTAAAGCTAACAACATGTATCCAACCAGCACCTCAAGACAAATAGGAAATAATTCTTGAGTAGTAATGTCATGTGTCTCTAAGCAGTCCCATTCCCATGATCACCCAGTGTTATTCCTGGTCTGTTGTTACCTGTTGCTTATTAAACATCTTTCTCTTCTGTGTCTTCCAAAGCATTAGCTCTGGACAACTGTTTTGTACGCTCATAGATCTTAGTGTGTCTGTTATTACCATTTTGTTAAATTTGTGCTTGTTCCATAAAATTAAACTAGCTTGTCCCTGCCAGATAAATTCTGGTACAAAGATTAAATTCTCACAGCTGTTCAGGTACGCATTTTCTTCATACATCAAATGTATATTCTATTTATTTCTATATAGAATTGAACTAAATCTCATGACTGATTACAAAATTGGTTATTTTACTGCCATCCATATTTGTAGAAGTTATCTTCAATTATATATATCATAAACATGTTGTAGAGCTGATTTACAGGTAATGCATGTGTATTAATAGTTAATATATTTATACATGTTAGTATACTATAAATATATATATAATTAGTTCTGTAGTACCTATGAGTTTATATTTTTGTTTATATTACAATACAAAATAAGAAACAAGAAAACAAAAATGGGAACAGACTGTATGGCTTTTGATTTTTACCATGGTCTTCTTAACGTAAACTTCTTGACCTCTGGATAAGCCGAAGTCAGCTATTTTTGCAACATAGTTTTCTCCAACCAAGATGTTCCTTGCTGCCAAATCTCGATGAATAAACTAAAATTTAAAAAACAGAAATCACTATGGTAACTGTGAGCTTGAAATATGTTATTTGAATGCTCCACTGAAAACTGTAGACATTCAGAATAAAAATGAAAAGCAAAACAAATGGCTTAGTATGCCATTACCAAGAACATTTTAAACTTCAGCTAAAGATGAAAGCAGTGAGTTACCATGTCATTTGTAGGTTTTAATGCCTCCTCCTCGATTCCCTATGACAGTATTTGATAGGGCTGAGTGAACGCAACAAAATAATGGTCACCCAGTGTATGCTATAGAAGCTAAGAATAAAGCTTTATATTGATTTCACTTAAAAGCATAGTCCCCGAAAAATGAATACTCTGGTGGGTTGAAAATTTAGGACTGACCTGTTTCTGGCTCAGGTAGTCCATCCCTCTAGCGACATCTGCAGCAAAATGGAGAAGTTGCTGAGAGGAGAGTGTAGATGCAGTACTGTTGGCAATGGCAAATGCTGGGTCTGTCTCTAGCACTCTGCTTTTCCGAAGGAAGTCCAGTAAATTTCCGTGGGGGGCATATTCGATGGCAAGGTAAAGATATCCTAATGAAAAACCAGATAGTAGATCATAAAGTAAAAGACGTTCAGCAATAGTGTTTGGAAACCTACACTGATGCAAGTAAAAACAAAATAAACATAAAACATATTAGTGGGGGAAATAGCAAACAGTGTAACTCCTACATGTAATGGTGAATTTAGAACTACTGGTGAACATCATTTCTGATGAATTAATGTGGACTTGTAGCTCCAACACCAAGTTTATTTGGCTTTTTAACATAAATGTTGCACAGAAAAACCTGTTAGTGAGCTGGTGTTTCTACAGACAATATGAATGTACACTGTTTTTGTTGTTGTTTTTAATGATTTTTTGAAGTGCATGTATTCAATAGTGTCTTACCCCGATGCTCACATGCTCCCAGAAGATTTATGATGTTGGGATGATGACCAAGTTTACAAAGGACTTCAAGTTCTCCAGCAAAGTCTCTGTGGTCGTCTTTTGAGGCATACTCTGAAAATCGAATCGGTGTGCATTTATGTTTATATTTGAACTGAATTTAGGATTATATGATTAATTATGAGAACTCTGGGCTGCATAGGCACTACAGCTTCATTCAACCAATAGAAAGAGGAAAACTCTTAAGATACATTAATAGTTACTAGAAAAATACGATTTTTCAATCAAAGAGGGAAAAAAAAAAAAAGAATCTAATGTCTGTAGCAGCCATCTCCAGAGAAAGAAAGCAGTTTAATATTACACATCTGTCACTTCACTTGTTTCAAAAGGTAAGAAGTCATAGCAGATCATACTGTAGCTAGCTGCCTAAAAGTCTTTCCTTTTGTGTGCTTTTGATTATTTCTGTCTGCATACAGACCTTGGCTCTTTTTTAAAAGGTGAACATATTTGACTATCTCCCAGTTTGCTTAGATAATGATCTCGTGAATTGCAAAAAAAATACATATGTTCTTACAGTATTCCATGCATTGTAGTGTTCCCTGGAACACGGCAGTCAGGCCCAGTGAGTACAAAGAAAGCAAGGTACCCGTAAGTTAGTGTATGTATGTACAGATGCAGAGATGTAGTTGTCTGTGACTGGAGAAGGTAAGCAAGATAACTAAATCCTGTGCCTCAAGGCTAGCTCAGTGCTCCTGTTTCTATCAAATGCATGTTTTAATGGCTCCTCATTTGCAAATAAACTCGTGTGAAGTTCATACTAGCCTGTGAAATGCAAAATTCATAATCCTTAATGGTATTAGCATTTAAAGAGAAATATAGACCAACATGACAGAGCAGAAATGCAGTCTTTGCCGGAACACAAATCTTGGCCTAGTATCAGCCATTATAATGGCACTAGTAATTTTGAATATTTATTTAAACATTAGGAGGGGACTACTAAACACTTCTTAAAACAGAGGAACACTTGGGAAAACAAACAAACAAACAACAACAACAAAACAGCCGAAAGAAGTCTACAGTCTCAGGGTCTGATCTTTACTACCTTTCATCCTTTTAATTGCAGCATCCATGCGTAAGCCATCCTTCTTAATTCGTGCTTTCAAGACTTGTCCAAAGTTACCTTCCCCGATCACATCTTGAAATTTGATGTCATTCCACTCAAGGACTGGATAAATGGTGGGATCTGGGCTGTTTTTGGCTTTTCTGCTCAGAGTGAGAGTACCGGAGTTAAACTGTACAGCTGGCTCTTCCCTCTGTAATAGAGGTAAGCAAATTACACTGAGTATGATTTCTTCTTTAATGAGCAATACCATGCTTACCCTCCCTGAATAAGTATATGCTCACTGATGTACACATACAAAGCCTGAACCATCTCCTGCTTACACACGAGTGAGTACATTAGCAAACTACACCTACTTTAGACACTGGCTGCATCAAGCACTTGTGCCTAGATCTACAAAATTAATCAGGCTCCTAATTTATGCATAAGTACCTTTGTACTAGGCATCCTGAACAATTTTCTAATTAATGAAGGTGAAAGAGATGGGCAAAAATGATTTGATAAAATTGATCTTAGAACCAGTTTTAAGTCTCAGGGCAAGATTTATCTCTTTGTCCTGAGTAAATTCTGTGCTAATCAGGCTCAGTAGGAAGACTGAGGAAAGACAATGCAAGAGAGAGGAAATGATTTTCCTCCATACTTCAGACATCTCCACTTCAGCCACACATGCCCAATAAACACTTCTTCGGGGAAAAGTTTCAAGACAAGGAACAGGAGCTATTCTGTGTGGCCTGGGGACTCTTTGTGGCCTGGAGACCACTCATCTTTTCGAATAAGTCCCATTTAAAAAGGGTACCACTCGGTCCCCTTTTTAAGAAATAACCTGTGGAGATCCAATTGGAGGAGTTCTTTGGCCCAGATTCATGCTCCTTCATGGGTTCCCCTTTGTAGTGAGAGATAACACTGGAAAATTGAATGAGGCAGAAGCTACAGCAGGATGCAAGTATATGCAGAGAGAGAGTTCTACGTGATACTACAAACTTCAGCAATTTCATCACTGCCAAAGCTATGATGTTGCTATTGACTGATCCCTGCTGTGCTCTCCCCAGGTTAAAAAGATGTGGCAGATAGTCAATGACGCTCAAAAGCAATGGTTAAAAGTACTGCTGTTTTCAAAATAGGACATAACTTCGCAGAAGGAAAACAGGCTCTTCCCTTCTGCATGGCTTGATACTTGTCATACACAGGGGCAACAAGACAGAAAAGGATAAATTGTGTGTATCTTTTTTCAAGTCAGGTTGTCTGTCTCATAGCCTATAGCTATGATTTTTTTAGCTCCTGGTCACTGTCAACAGCACTAATTGCACACATGAAGAGAAGATTGTATTTGGAAAGGCCAAAGAAAAGGAAGTGGAAAACAAAACAAAACAAACAAATAACAACAACAACAAACACTGCAAAAGATGGGGCAGAAATGATTAGCTGCACTGCCAGAGGAAAGCTAGAAACTCACCACCACATTTTGGAAAGCCTGAGCCATTCTGCGCTGGACATTGGCTCGCTTTAACTGCAGCATGATGAGAAAGGCCAGGAGAATCGTTACACAGGTCATCCCTGCAGAGCCAAGGATAGCAATAAGAAGCATTTTGCCTCCTTTTGATTCATATGGAGCTGTTGAGGAAGCACATAAAAAGTTTGTCATTTCCAGCTAATTCTGAAAAAGCCATGAACAATGCGTAGCTAGACACTCCCATCTTACAAACGGTGTAAAGACATATAGGTATATACTCTTGTTTTACAAAAATGTCACAGATACTCTATGCTCTCATTTTCAGATTAGTGAGCACCTGCTTAATTCAGGGAGAGCAGAGCTGAAGTCACATTCAATGATCTAATTAACTCCATTAATTTATGAGCTGTTGGGCGCTTGCTAGTGAATACACACAAATACTGTATGTTGCCACTTCACTGACTCCATGTAGGGAACTGAGAGTCAAAAACAGGATATTGTGACTTTTCTCTAACTGGTTTATACCATCAGCCTTGGTTTGTGCAAGTCCAGCATGCTGGAATAACTAACCTTTAGTTTCTGGAAGAGTCTTCAGTTCAAAGGATGTGTTTGGGTTGCTCAAGCCAATGTTGTTCTGAGCGTTAATCTGAACCTGGTACACAGTGTTTGGCTCAAGGCCTTTGAGATGGTATTGAGTAATGGTGGTGTTCTTAATGATGATGTCGATGTGGTTGTACTCAGCTTTGCCATAAATTTTGTAGCTGATAATGATGGAGGAGATGGAGTGACCCTCAGCAGTTGTCCAAGAGATGACTGAAGAAGTGTCAGTGGTGTTAGAAAACTTGATGTTGTATGGTGCAGGAGGGATTCCTGAGAACAGACATAAACACACAAAGTGTTGGGGTGCACATCACCTCTTCTGCCTTCCTTCAGAGGCCAAACACGTTATTCAGTGTTTTTGTTGTGCTAAACAGAAGAATTTTGTTGACAAGGTTTGGTAACTGAGCACAACTGTTTTATGAACCATGTGCAGTCACTACTATTGCAGTAATCCGTACTTCCAGCAGAGGTTGGAGTAGTATTCAGTATAGCCCTGTCCTTGCAAAAAGGATACGAATGCTCTAAGCTGTCCTGCAAGGACAGCATAGTTGCTTTAAAATTAATGCAGAAAGGGTTGATTTACTTCTGTACTGAATCATCATTCCCATGTGATTCTGAGCACCCTCACTGCTGCAGGGAGCAATTCCCTGTCAGGATACAGGCTGTTAGAAGGAAGGGAAATTGTTATTGATGTTTAGCAAAATATCCTGAGTGGGAAGGGTCCCACAAGGATCATCAAGTTCAAAATTTCATCAGAAAAACACCAGCAGAGGTGAGTTCTGGACTTCTGGACACACCCATGATGGCTATGCTAAGTACCTTCTCCTGAAAAAAAGTACCCTTAAGTTTTTCTTTGTGCAGTTTGGGATACTGCATTGTCCCATGAGAACCATTGATACTTCTTTTAATATATGTAGAGTTTCATTGAAGGCTTCCTCACGTGACCTGTTGTGAGGAAGAAGGAAACCTTTCCAGTGTAGGGTTTGGGCAGTGGCACCCATCAGCCAGGCAAATAGAGCATCTGTTTTGGCACGGTGAAAGAGCACTCTTCACACTCAGGAATTGAAGCCTGGGCACTGATCTTGAGCATAGCTACACTGAAACTACGCTTTGCTACACTTTTCCTTCCTTAAAAGCTGACTCCTTCTGTATTGACATGGCTGAACTGCAGGGTCTGAGTGTTGGTTTTTTTTTGGAGTTAAAAAAGAGCTTAGATTATGAAAATCTGTGTGTTCATCATTACAAGGAGAAAAAAATGCTATGTGTGTTAGAAGCATGAATCACACTGATACTAAGAAGGTGTGAATTCCCAAGCCCTTCACTTAATTTTTTTTTTTTTTTTTTTTCCATAAAACTCATCAGTTCCAGACAATTCCCAAGATAAGAATTCCTGTGGATACAGAGATTTTCTTTATAATAATAGTAATAGCAGCCATGACAGGTTGTCATCAGGAACTAAGTGTTACCAAAACAAAGGATTAGTTTTAATGTAGTGATTAAGATTAACAATCATTTTGACCACTGGGGGAAAGAGGAAGAATTAAACAGAAGGAAGTGAATCAGATACTTACTGTCACTGAAAGTCCACGCATACAGGTAGTTGCTCCATTCTCCTTGGGACCTGGTGTTCACCCGTACCCTGCACATGTATTGCTGTCTGGGCTCAAGATCTTTAATGATAAGCATGGACATATTTCCTGGCACTTGAGTAATAACACTGCTCTCATCACCATTGTCATTCACGCTCTTCCTTTCCACTTCAACATGAATGTCGTCCTCTGTCCTCAGAGTTAAAGGATGCCATGACAAATTGAGCGATGTCGTGCTTTTTGGAAGGAGTGTGAGACCTTCTGGTGGAGGAAGACCTTGGAGAAGCCACAGTGAGATAGGGAACAACATTTCATATCTGGTATGTAAACCAAAGCAGGGGTACCAGTTATTCCCAACCACTTGCCTTAGCTTAGAGTGACAAAGGGCAGTTCTCCCCACACGTACCCCACCCAGTTATCAGAAATCTGCTGTCTTGTTAAGTAATTTGTAGTGGAATCCTCATTTATTTTGTACATCAGTATTCAGTTTGGGCTGTCTCCTCAGTGATGTGAAAGCTTATCTGCATTTTAAATTTTAAATTAAATTGATCTAATAGTAAGTGAAAGGACCGATCTAGTGTTAGAAGGAAGGACTAGCATGCAAAAGAAGTGTTTTCTATCTCCAATTCTGCTTAGTCAAGCAAAGTATACATATTTTCCTTTCCCAGATCCTCCACCTCTAAATCAGGGAGAATAATGACTGTCTTACATGTAGGGTTGTTTTCTTCACCCCTGCTTGTTTGTTTGTTTATTTACTTTGCCTCAAATTATTTCAAAAGGCTCTCTATATTTTTCACATCTAGCTGCTGCCATAGCTCAAATGAAAGTCCTCTGGCTGATCAGGGAGCAGACCACAGAGATAACCCTCTGAAATAGCCCTTTTCTGAAAAGACAAGGTGAAGGACGACTTACCAAGCGCAGCTGTTGTGAAGCTAGCCTGTGGTCCAGGGTGGCCTTCCCCTCCTTCCCCTTGCCGACTCAGCTGAACACAAAACTGATACTCTGTTTTTGGTTCCAGATTGTCCAGTCTTTTGGTTGTGCCTTTTACTGAGAACAAAAGGAGAAAGAAACAGTAAAGTTGTATACCCCATACTGAAAAATGATAAGAAAGAAAAGGGCAGGAAAATATTTCTGAATGACTACACATGGAAAGCAAGATACCCAGGCTCTTTTTTTGTTCCCATTTCATGAAGATAAGCTATATTGCAGTATATAATATATGGATTTTAAATGTATGCAGCTTAAGCCCATAATAACCACTGGGTTCTGACCTAGCCCAAGGGATGTTTCCATCTGTCCTTCCTTTGGGTCAGAGCAGTAAGTATGTACGTATTCAGCAGTATGTATTTTGTATGCAGATCTGGGGTTACCATGAATTAGTGTAACAATTGTTTACTTGTTGAATTTCTTGTAATGTTTCCTGTAATATATTAGACAATGTCTAAAATATTAAAGTGGTCATCTAACTCACAAGCAGGCTTCACTTTACCTGTACCATTCCTGATCGATATTTAGATAAAATATTTGTTGCAGTGGATGACACAGTAAACATAAAGGAAGATAACAGATCCTTCAGGACCACTCTATACTGCTCACTGCTTTTGAAAACCTGGTATTTGCACAGGATTTTTCAACAGCTGGGCTCAGCATTAAGTACTATTTATCTAAGTGCAGAAGGGGGGAACCTTTTGCTTACTGGAAACTGAATAAACACTTTCCACCACTGTTGGTGTACCACACTCACATTAACATTATACATCGCTGCTATACAGAGCCACATGGCCAGTCGTAAAAGATTTAAGTTTTATGGGTTACAGAGTCATTTGAATCTGTATCAAGGGCAGACACCAGGTTATGTTTCAGTATGTAAATGAAGTTTGTGTTTGAGAGAATTAGGGAATCTTACCTTCTACAGACATCCAGGACTGATAGCGCTTTGCTGGCTTGTACAGGAGTTTTGTTGACACAACAGGTCCATCTCCAAGATGTAACTCAGCATTGATATCAATAATGAGAAAATTATGTCCACTGTCTGTCAGCCGTGGGGCATACTGTGGCACAGGAGGAACTGAGCAAGAATGCAAGTATTAAACCAGCCTTTTAATTCCCTACAACAGTAAAACTCTGGTATCTTCCTACATCTACAGGAAAATGGGAGATGCTCTTCCAAACTCTTAAAAAGTATACAGGGGTTTAGACCCTAAAACTCACAGTTTGTATCCTTCAAAAAAAATACATATATAAAAAAATTGCCTGTTCTTATAATCCTTACCATCACACTTCTATACCCCAATACACTTATTCAGGGTGCTGCTTATAAGAGGCTTCTGTTTATATTCTGATTGTAGATGTTTATTCAGACATTATTTCCTGCAGCTCAGGAATGGAAAGCCCTGCCATGATAGACTATAAATACTGTTTTAAAAATAGAGAGGGAAAGATATTAGAAAAGATTTATGCTCTTACCTTTAACTGTAACTTGAAATGGTTTCTCTGCCATTCCTGCTACTGTCTGCACACTGCAGACCCAGGTTCCTGTATCACGGGGCTGGACTCGATTAATTGTAAACATAGCTTCAGAGCGATTACTGGTGACAATTAGGGAAGGCTGAAAAGACAAAAGACATGGACCTGAAAACTGCGGGCATTAAGGAATTTTTCCATTCCACCTTTCTCACAGTTTAGGAATTCATTTAGGGTTTAGTGGTGTCACTAGTGAGAGTGGTGACTCTATAGAGGTCAGTTCCATGGATTCACATATGCTTCAGTCTGTGAGTTCTGCTTACACAGTTGAGGAAGCTCACATGGTGACTGCTGTGTTTGATCATGTATCTGATTTCATTCTCTTTAAATCCTGATACATGTATCTGATTTCAGTCTCCTTAAATCAAAGGCTGTATATGTATTCTTTCTTTCAGTGTTTACATTGTAAACATAACTTCAATACGCAGTGTAGATTCAATAATTGAAAAAAATATTTAAAATTATTTTAAAATAATAATTGAAAATTAGAAAATAAATAATCACAAGTATTTCAGATACTATGATTAATTTCTAATCTATTTAGTGTCATATATTACATTTTTACCAGTTAGAGGAAGAGCAGAATTAAAGTTACATATATATATTTCAAAGTATAATTTACCATTTCATCAATAAGTCAAGATTTTTTTCTCATTTTCAGTAATGCCAGCATGACCTGATTTGGTTGTTCAACAGTTCCTAGCCTAGTTCCTAGTTCCGCCTAGTTCCTAGTGAGGGCCATTCATCTAAATCACTTTTTGTTTGTTTGTTTGTTTTCGCTAGCCCTGTAGGTCATGTGAATTCTAGCAAGGTTTTAAACGTTTTGGAACATGAACTCAGTGAATAAAGAACAGCAAACAAGGACCGGTGTGATAAGCAATAAGATAATCTCAAAATACTGAAATTTCATGTTATGCTTAAAAAGCACAGTGTGCATTAACTACAGATAAAGTCAGTATAAATATCAGAAATAACAGGAAGCAATTAATCAGGAGCCTACCCTTAGGACAGTTCCATCTTGCTTCAGAAGTTTAAATTCTTCAGATTTAGGAAGTGGCATTCCAGTAGCTATACAGAAAGGCTTGAACTCGACACCAGAATTGAGTTCCACAGGATCTAGTAAGTTTTCTATCTCAGGTGAAAGATCTGCTGAACCTGCAGAATATATATAATATGTTAATGTCATCCTTCAAACAGAACTTTCAAAAGGCAGCATCAAACACGCTTAGGCATATAGTGCACATTCACACTGGAAAGCTTAGGCAGCATAGGTATCTGGTCCTCCCTTGCTTATGTGAGCACACCCACGGATAACTTACCAAAGTCAACACTGTTATATCAGAGTAAATAGCATGTGTGAAGAAACAACCACTCTATATTCTTCTTTTGTTTCCTCTTCCCTCTCTTTCTTGTTCCTTTTAATATTCTAAGTGCACACACACTATTTATGGCAAAATCATGCACACAATACGCAGTGAATGTGTAGTAATTATTAGCTCTCCATTATGTCTTTTCACAAGAGCAGTTGGATCACAAGGGTGTAGTTCAACTGGTTGGGTCATGGCTTTATTTTTTTTATTTTTTTTATTTTTTTTTTTGTGTGTGTGTGTGTTTAAAAGCTTTTACAAATTAACAATAGATGTGTCACTTTGTTTTTCAAGCAGAAATAATAGCTGCTGAATGCATTTATAAAATACTGTGTGCCAACCTTGCCTGAATGCAAAGATAATCTGAATGAAGTACATCCTTCTTTGCAAGCCTAACCCTGTCAGAGACGCAGGGCTGCTTTAAACTCTGGGGTAGTCCTAGTGTCTCTGACATCAATTTCAGATCATGAGCCAGGTGGTATGGGAGTGAATGCAGCTGAATAAGAGATGTGCAGTAAACCTTACAGGTAAAGTAACATGAACCTATCCAAAAGCTGATCATGCAGGTAGGATGTCCAGTTCCTTTCAGTAGGAACTGGTAAGTTCTAAACTATTAAGGTTGGTGTCAAAACCCGTAGAGTAAGGACTGCAAAACTACAATTAATGAAAGCAAGTCACAGAATCACAGAATGGTTGAGGTTGGAAGGGACCTCTGTTGGTCACCCGGTCCAACCCCCTGCTCAAGCAGGGACACTCAGAGCAGGTTGCTCAGGCCCATGTCCAGGCAGCTTTTGAAGATTTCCAAGGAGGGAGACTCCATGGCTTCTCTGGGCAGCCTGTGCCAGTGCTTGGTCACCCACACAGTGAAACATTTCCTGATGTTCAGGGGGAACCTCCTGTGTTTCATTTTGTGTCCACTGCCTCCTGTCTTGTCGTTGGACACCTCTGGAGAGAGCCTGGCTCCATTTTCTTTGCACCCTCCTGTTGGGTATTTACACACATTGAAAAGATCGCCCCAAACCTTCTTTTCTCCAGGATGAACAGTCCCAACTCCCTCAGTCTTTCCTCCTGGGAGAGGTGCTCCAGTCCCTTCAGCAACTTTGTAGCCATTTTGGGGCTCTTTCTGGTATGGTTGCTGTTGTACCGGGGATCCGAGAACTGGACCCAGCATTCCAGGTATGGCGTCACCAATGTTGAACAGAGATGTAGGATCACCTCCCTCAACCTATTGGCAATCCTTTACCTGGTGTAAGCAGCACATATAAGTCTGCTCTAGGTCAGATGTAACTGTAGTATGCCAGCCTATAAAACTCAGCATGTAACGCTCAGAAATACTGCACTGCAGTAAAGGTATGCAGATACATGTGGGCTCATGGAATGCAACTGACACCATAAGGATACCAGCCTGAAGTGGAAATGCTATACCAGCATGAAGATCTGTTTCAGTTACACTGGAGAAAAGTCATTTACTACCGTGTTACCTTGCTTTACCTTCTTTTTCACATTGCAGACCATGCCATCCAAGGGAGCAGATGCAGCCCTTAAATCTGTCGCATGTCCCTCGATTTTGACAATTACATCTGAGTTTGCAATCTGAACCATAAAAACCAGGTTTACACTCTGCAAGTACATATGTTTCCAATTAGTGTAAAGATACTAGATAATGTCTTCCATGAGTTTTCAATTTCATGCATCAATTCTCTCCAGTAGAGTTTACTTCCCTCAGTTGGGTTGTTTAAAACTCTGTGTAGCAGCACTAAGTCATCCACAGAGCATCCAGAGAACAAATAACATGAAATATAAAGCACATTTATATCCATGCCTGTCATTTATACTCTAGATGGAAATGTGGAAACTTCTTCAACATCCACTGTGGTTTCACATTTGCACTGTGGTAGTGTCAAAACTTCATCAGTGTTAACAGCACCAATGAACCAAAGTACATACACACAAGCATGAAGATGTGCATCATGTCCCAAAGAGATTTCAGTCTAATAGAAATGAACAAGGCTAATTATTGCCCAGCAGTTGGATATGTGATTGACAGTGAGTTGCTCATGTGACATGTAGAAATACAGCAGGGCTGTATCTGTTACCAGAACTGATGTTACAACATCAATTCACATTGCAGAATAATCTGAATAGTTTGCAACTTTGCTTAATCTTTCGAGGACCTGAAATGCTCCTCTGAGATGAATAAATATTGTTATCCCTTTTTTACAGAATGGAAAAATTCCTCTCTCTTACTCTCCTCTGTTATTTTCCTTCTGCATTTCATATGTGCAGCACATTAAGCATTCTTCACCATTCCCCATATTTTTGATTATACCTTTATCACATTCCAGTCCCATCCATCCTGTGGCACAAGAACAACCATATGGATCTGGCAGACAGAACATGTAGTTTTTGCAGCCATAGTTTTCTTTGCAGCTTTCTTCACATGTTTTGCCAAATGTATTGGCTCCACAAGCTATTAAATGGAGAGAGTGGAAGATCCAAGAGCATTAAGTCTGTGAAAGAGCTAATGCTTCCAATTATACAGCTTTAGACAACTGAAAACATGAATTAAAATGAAAAGTTACATTTTTACCATTCAGATACTAATCTATTAACTTCTATAACATCTTAAGGCACTGCTGCAGTAATGTTAATTTCTGCCAGCTGAAACAAACATTGCTTTCTGCCATAAAAGAATCCATCATCAAAGCCTCTATTGCTTTGGATATTTGGGCATGGAGCTTCAGCGGTAAATCCCCTTTATAAGCCTTTCTAATACTGAATGGACAAACACTGCCTTGAAAACCAATCCTCTTCTTAGAGGCCACTGCATATAAAACTGCTCAAGGTTTCATTTCTCTGCTATGACCAGTGATTAATTAGAGTGGTTCAGGTGTCAGCTATTCCAATAATTGAGTTGTAATATTTGCAGCACTGCAATTTGGTCAGAATATTAAGGTACATATTAAGCACTGTACTCACAAGTTACTTGGACAGATCAGTGTGCAGTGTGCTCCTGCTCCAATTACTTACTCTAGAATCCAAACTAATTGTCACAGAAACAGATGTGCACAAACAGACATATATTATTGATACACCCCTCCAGAGACAAATCACCCTCTGACCTGGTGGCAGCTTGTTCAGGAGTAGCCTGGGAATCTTTGTCACAGAGCTTCATTTCCCAGTGCCAGTGTATGCTTAAGATCCCATAGTCTATCATGCATTTAACATGCAATAAGTCAGCAGCTTCAAGCATGCTGATTTCAGAGGAATTGGAAACATTTGTCTTAACTACAAGAGCTGCTATGCTAATTCCAGGTTAATCTCACCCAACACTGCCCTAGTCTCCAGCACCAGCTGCAGATGCTATAGCTATAGAGAGTCAGACAGGGCTACTTCATTCTGCCAGCTTCTATTACTGAGAACAAATTAATAAGCAATATGTGAAAAGAATGTTTGCTTACCTTTCTCACATGTTTTTCCCATAAAACCTGGAGGACAGATGCATTCCCCAGTATCTTCATGACAAATGCCATTGTTCATGCAGGAAGGGCAGTGGGAGCTACAGGAAAGGCCCCATTTCTGAGCTTCACATCCTTTTATGGAAAAATATAATGACATGTTTGTTGTCTCCTTGTTCAATAACCAGTCAAGCAGTAAAATAAATGAAGGTATGACCCATGTGCCCCTACCCCAAAATGCTGGCTGACCGACTTAATGTAATGAGTCTTTGATTGTGGAAGTTTTCCTGTTTCAGGAGCAGAAACACACTAGCTGTGTAGTATACAGCAACACCACCTAGCATTTTCAGAGAAGGAACTGTGAAAGTCTTCCTTTTTTTGAAACCAGAGGTAGATTTTTTTTTTTTTTTTAGTTTGGGAAAGTAAGTTTGGAAGTTGGCAAAGGTATTTCATTTCATATTTCTGTTCTTATAGCAGGGATTCGAGACCTACAAAAGCTCCAGGGTTCACCTGCTCAATATTGGCTGTACCAATATTAAGCCAGCAGGTCTTAGCTTGGCATCACTGGCATTGTACCAGCATTTGGCAACTGATGATTGTTTTCTGTAGCACTATTTTTCTTGAAAGCTCAATAGAGCAGGCTCACCTCTGCTATATCTTTATTGTCTTCACTAGGCCTCTATAAGAATCAATCAACTGATGACATGTTTCTAGAAAAAAATGGACTAAGAGCAGTCAGTATATATATCAATTTTGATGTCAGGATTTTCTTTCCCACTTCCTAATTTAAAAAGATACTGCTACCATGAATCATGCCAGTGAGAGTTTTGCACTGATTTAAAAGAAGCAAAATTTAACTTCTAAACTTCACTACAGGAGTGTGTTACCTCATCATGCAAATGCTTAACAAACCCCTGCAAGATAAAAAACTCACTGAGTTGCTTTTGAAATTAATGGTGAGAGGAGCCTGTAGTTTTCAGTGTTTGATTTGTAACAATGTTTTGTACATCACACGAAGTGATCTTCATGACTTCCTCTGCTGTAAAACTAGAACAGAGAAGATAATATACTGGAAACTGAAGTAGACTCACTAAAACTGGAGTAATCCGGTTAATTAAATTTTGGAACAGCTTTTTCAGATTTCAGCAAACAACATGGTATTTAGAGCTCTGTCTCCTCCTTCTCCCAGAATGAAATTTCTAAATGTGCATACTTACGGAAAAACAAACAAACAAACAACCTTTGCTAAAATCATCAATCTATACCTATAACAGTAACTCAGAGAAGGCCTGAACATGTATCTGAGCAGCGGCATGTAATCATTCCTTCTCTCTATTGTTAGTGTGCTCCTTACAACTCTCCCAGACTACACCCAAGGAGTTTTCCCTATAGGCAGGGTAGACAAGGCTTTTGACCTGTTCCAAGGCATGGGAGAGAATTTATGGGCAGTGTATGGGCAAGTAATCTGCTGTTCAGCTTGGCACTAGAGCAGAGAACAGATCTTGGGCAGTTTTATTTAGTAAGCTGGCCATAGCTACAGAATCCAAATCTGGGGCTTTACATTGATTCATTTGCAACTCCTGGATATCCTGTGGATGTTGGCAAGTAAAGTTAGCAACTCCTGTGGATGTTAGCAAGTAAAGTATGTTTTAGTTTCAGAAACATTTTCTCCATCATGTAAGATGCTTTAACAACTATTTTCACACATCAGTTTTACATTTCTATTCTTGTTAATAGAATATAATTTTATTTCTATCTGATGAAACTGGGCATGGCAGCATGGTCTACCAGACATCTAGAATATTTAATGAAAAATATCCACTTGTAATGTGAAGTGGTCCAGTTTTCCACTGGGAGTTGAGCTTTAATGGCTAACTGTGGCAATTTTAAACAAAATGGGATAGTTTGTGAAATTGCAATGCTGTATGCTAAAGATTATTTTGGAATAGATGGAATTTTGATGTAATTTACCATTGAGAACAGAGACATTTGAAAAAATATATTTTGTGTTCATGTCCACATCATACATTCATGAGAGACCATGTGCTGCCTTCTTTGGTCCTAATTGCTTGATATTTGAAAAGCTGAGTTGCTGAGAAAAGAGGCTATCTCTCTTGGCAATAGCTAAAATGAATTGAACCTAAATCTGAAGGGTTTTGTTTGTTTGTTTGCTTGTTTTTTCCTCTCTCAGCTGCTTAAATCATGATCAGCTTATACCAAACGTTGGAAAAAAATTCTTATGACATAATCTGATAGCAGCTCATGCCAAGGGTGGTTTTGGGCCTTATTTGGGCACAGTGTAGATTTCATGTCAGATTCATTACAACATTAAACAATCATTAGCACACATTAATGGAACTTACGTCTTACAATAAGCCTTGTGTAAGCAGAAGTAAAGAGGTTTCCTCCTATATATCTGGCAGAGTAAACCCCTGCATCCTGTGGTTGAACATGAGGATAGGAGACTTCCAGCTCGCCAGGCACTTCATGCCTGGGCACGGAGTGAATGAAGGAACCTGGGGAAGGAGCACACAGAGACAGAGGACAGAAGTAATTCAGCATTTTTACCCAGAGCAAGGTTGAGTTGGTCACTGAGGAAGGACAGCTGGGATAAACAAAGCAGCAGAGTATATTCATGAGTTACAAATGTGCTGGCAGCTCTTTAACTGTGCTCATTCTTGGTAGCTGGAGAGGTACAAGTGAAAAAGAGGCTGGATCTTGACATGTAGCAGATGAATGGTGCAAACAGCTTGGAGTTAAGCACTACTTTACAAGAATGTTGCTAGCAGTCTTGTGGTTAAAAGCTCTCTTATTTCTTGGTGTTCCTTGAAGTCAGGGTGACTCCCTGTAAGGAGCCCTAATGTGGCTGGAAGGAGTCAAACAGCAAATGCTGGGCAGGTCCTATTTAATCTCAGTAGCTCAGAGATTTACAGGAAGACAACAGTACAGCTTTATAATTTCGTCACAAACTTAATGTGATTCTTTTCTTTTTCTTTTTTCTTTTTTTTTTCCCTATGGGAGCTTGTCTGTATTATTCTAGGTTTGCTGTAGTTGGTCATACATGCTTGTTAAGTAAGGCAACAACATTCAGTCTTCTCCCATCCCTCTGGATCACCAAGTAACAACATTTGAACATGGGTTGCTTGGGCTGCTGTCAAAAAGAAGCCCCATCCAGTGCACTTCAGGACTCCAAGGAGTCCTCCCGCCCCAGTCTGTTGCAGCAAGGCTGCTGCAGCCTGCTGATGCCCGTTCCAGCCAGCTGTCACCAAAATGTACATGTACATGCTCACACACACTGGCTCACGAAAGTCCAGTCCCTGCCACAACTGGACATAGACACAATGTGTCATCAGCTGCTGGCCCCACACTTACAAGACCCTTTGACCCCAGGCATGTGTTTCCAGTTGCAAGGAGTCAGTCCTGTTGTGCTACCTGCCTTCTGATCTGGCCTGAAGGTCACCCAGCAGAATATAGACATGCACAGTGCATATGCACACTCATGTTGAAGAATAATTAAGAATACAGTTTAATAAGATTGGACAAACTGTAGAGCAGGGCTGTGCCAGGTGAGTGTCCTGGCTTACAGCATGCACTAGTGCAAGTGACACCTTTTACCTGCTCCCTGCACCTTTCTCCCATGCTTGTTCCTTTCCAGTTCACTTTGATCCTCCTTTTCTCCGTGTCGGCTCTGTCCCTAAACATGCAATTATGTCACACATTCCCAGTCCCCCTTGATCATCCCATCATAAATTTGCCCCTCCTCCCTTGAGATCTGTGATAATCCCCCTAATCCCCCTTCTTATCAGCTCCGGTTGAAGCTCCTCAGGGCTTTGTGTTGTGCCCCCTGTGGCCTCTAAGCAGCTGGAGAGCTCTGGCCTTCAATGTTCTTTCTGTTACCTGCAGCTCCTTAGGGTTTGTGCCTCTGGCTATTTATTATTTCTCTTATTTCCCATCTTAGTCTTTTATGCTGAGTGACTGTGAACCAGATGATACTCTCACAAACCAAACGCCTGTATGGTCTGCATCTCCTTACATTTACCGTGGTAATGGAACCTGGTAAGGAGCCACAGAACTTTTATTACTTTGCTGAAATCTTGTATAGGCTAAAGATAAACAGACTGGGATCATACTACCTAGCAGTCAAACCTCAGGCAGCCTAGAAACATAAAACTTTGTTGAGAGTCACAGTCAAAACAGCAAAAAGATAAGACTATGACAACTCATAACAGTTCTTCAAGGAAACAAGGCCAAAGAAAAAGAATGCAAAGGATTAGTTCTGGAAATGTTTTGGTTTGTTTGCATGTCTTTTGAGTAACAACCTGCAAGCAATGTTGACAGCCAAGCATTAAGAAAGCCTTATGCTAACATTGCATTAGCAAGGGTCAGTTTCATGTGGCTGACTGCTCAGGCCACACCTCGAGTATTGTGTTCAGTTTTGGGCCCCTCGCTACAAGAAGGACATCGAGGTGCTTGAGCGGGTCCAGAGAAGGGCGATGAAGCTGGTGAGGGGCCTGGAGAACAAGTCCTATGAGGAGCGGCTGAAGGAGCTGGGCTTGTTCAGCCTGGAGAAAAGGAGGCTCAGGGGTGACCTTATCGCTCTCTACAGATACCTTAAAGGAGGCTGTAGTGAGGTGGGGGTTGGTCTGTTCTCCCACGTGCCTGGTGACAGGACGAGGGGGAATGGGCTTAAGTTGCGCCAGGGGATTTTTAGGTTAGACGTTAGGAAGAACTTCTTTACTGAAAGGGTTGTTAGGCACTGGAACAGGCTGCCCAGGGAGGTGGTGGAGTCACCATCCCTGGAGGTCTTTAAAAGACGTATAGATGTAGAGCTTAGGGATATGGTTTAGTGGGGACTGTTAGGGTTAGGTTAGAGGTTGGACTCGATGATCTTGAGGTCTCTTCCAACCTAGAAATTTTGTGATTCTGTGATTTTCTATGATGGCCCATGTCTTAATGCATTTTTGTTTAACAGACCAGTTTTGTTTACTGGACAACTTTTTTAATGGTCTGCAAGGGAGAAGCGTTACTTTAAATGACTGAGGTGAAAGTCAGCAACAGTTAAATATATCAGGACATGCTTTTTCTGTTCTCTGCCAGGTGCTGTATCAGAAATCCTCTGGGATGATATTTCAGCAGCAGTCTCAGGTGGAGGACTTGACCTACTGTCCAGAGTTAATTTGAGGCTTTTTGCCAAATTTCCAGTTAGAGCCCCAGCTAAGGCAGCACCAGGATGTAAGCTCTTCTGCACCAACATATGAGCTGGAACTTGCATGGGAAAATGCTGACGGAGGGGGTCACGAAATTTCCTTGGGGACCCTGAAAGGACAAGTGATTTTTTTCTCCCAGCCTGCAGAAAGGAGCTCTGAGTGTTCAGTAAGTGGGACTGAAGCTGACTGCATGCAGTCTTCTGCAGTGAGCTGGCACGTACATCATCCTGCTCTTACTCTCTGTTTCCTGGTAGCTCACTGTAAGCTAGACTGTCAGTAGACAAAGGTGGACCAGAATGTTGTTACATGTGCTTTCCACAGCTAGAGTTTGCTGACATTTAACATTCTGATTAAATATGATTGCAGCGTGAATTTTAGCGACCTCCATTTCTACAGGAGGTACACAGCAAACTGCATGTATTTCTAAGTGCTGGGCAGTAGCAATGTGCAGCTGAGCACTGAACTTGTGACTTAGGTGCTATGTTATATAGAAAGGCTGGTGTCATAAATTTTACAACCTGACTATTTTTGTAGTTGGATGAAAGAAATATAAGGTTTTATTAACAGTTCTGCCTTTCTAGCAGCAGGTTACTAGTGCTTAATTTCTTAATCTAAAAAGCATCACAGAGGCTCAATGGCCTGTGAAAGCCATTTGAAGAGGGGATGGTATGTGCAGTTGAGATGCAGTAGAAATGCAAAGAGAGAGATCCAGTAAATAA
>CM021763.1:72098140-72118858 GCA_011075105.1 Heteronetta atricapilla
TATTTGGGTTGGTTTTTGGTTTTTTTTTTGCTTTAAAATTAAAAAAAAGAAATCCAGTAAAAAAACCTTCAAAGGGTTAAAAAAAAAAAAAAAAAAAAAAAAAAGATGCTAAAAACTGAAAAAGATATGAGGGGATAGGTAGGGAAAGAAATTAAAAAGGAAAACAAGGAGCCAAGCAAAGGCATTGGACATTCTGGTGAAAGAGAAATAAATCTATAAATTCAAATATTTAGATATTGGAAATAATTCCTTTAGGGAAAATTAGATGCTCAGGGAGTTATGCCTAGAGGAATGTGGCAGGTGGCTAAGACAATGATAGTAGGAAGAGGTTAATTACCATTTTTGTAGATCACTGCATCTTCCTCTTTTGCTGCCATTCTGATGAAGGAAATATTCACATGCTCTCCCTTGTTTGCTGTAACAGTTAAGGCCACTGGGTGGAATGAAGCTAAAAACAGAACAGGACATAAATTTAGGGATAAATAGCAGCAGTTGTTATCTCTACCTGATCTTTGGGCTGGAAGCTGGGAATGGTTTTACAGCATGACCCCTACTCAGATGCTTATGTTTAAATTGCCTTATTGCACACACTGACTATTTAGCATCAGCCATCTCTACTCTGTGCTTTTGCAAACCCACCTATAATCTGAAACATCAGAGTGCTGCTAGAACCTGGAGCATGGAAATTGAAAAAAAAAAAAAAAAAAAGAAAGAAAAGAAAAAGGGATTTTGTCTGAGTAATTGGAAACACTTCCTAACTAGGAGCTCCACCTGGCTGTAAAATGTTTTCTTAAGTTTCTTCGTCCCTTCATCCCTTAAGACATTTTTCAGACTGGATAAAGTACTGGAAAATGTATTGTAGGGAACAAGCAGTCATTGGCAGACAAATAAATAGGCTGAGTGAGTCAATTTTTTCTGGTTCAGCTTTCTGGTGCAGAACAGTTGAGACAGGTCAGGATACTACAGGGGCTGGGGGAGAGGTGGTGAGATAGAGTGGCCCATCCTTGTGTTCGTTCACCATGCTGTCTATAAATGCTGAGGGTGTTAACCTGCACTGAGAATAAAAGAAGAAACAGTATTCAGAACCAGTGTTATTTTTACCAAAATACTCTCATCTGAAAACGTGACTTAATTAAAATAGAGATTTTGTGGGAGGAGCTTTCTAGATCAGTGGTGTTTTTCAATTTTATGGTGGATTTTCCAACTGGAAATGCATTCAACTATAATTATTAAATTAAACTTTCAATTTTTTTATTTTTATATTTTTTTAGTTTAGTTTTTTTTTTTTTAGGGAAATAGAAATTCATTTTCCTGCTCAAAAAGAAAAAGAAATGTACTTTTATGACTTTTATGCATTTGTTTATAGCTCTTGATTTAAGAAAAAGAAGATAGTAGTAAATAGAGGGTTTTTCACAAAATTTTTGTCTTTTACATGTCATTATCAGTGGAAGAAAGGTCAGAAGAACAACTGGGGTAGAGGCAGAAGAATCTCAAAAAACTGTACTTTTTGTAACCAGTGAAAGGTTCATTTTAATTGAAATACTTTGAAACAAGTTAGGTGAAATTAAAGATGCTTCCTTTCTTTTAGATGGAAAATTCCTAGGGAAAACTGAGGGTTTTTCGAATAAATTCATATTTTCTGTTAGTTTTAGCCCTCAGTTTTAATGCCGTACTGTTATTGATATGACGTGTCAAACAAAGTCTGAATTTTCCCAGAAGTTGCCTAATCAGCTTTTTTTCTGATAGAGTCTGCTACATCCTTGTATTCTTCTTTGTACAGTGCCCAAAGGATGTGAAACATTGATTTTTTATTAGCCCCTTTTCTCTTTTTGCTTTTGAGTCTGTTTATCTTCAGAGTCCCTCCCGTGCATGCTCCTCGTGGGTCAGCCTCTCCTGCATCTTGTTTCTGTTCAGCTTGCAGGAGCCTGGGGCTGCTGCCCTTCCTTACCAGGGAGGTGCATGGGACATCTCCAACAGAAAGACTCACCTGAGCCCCATCTGGAAGGGATTGCTACAGAGCTGTCTATGTTCCTGGTTGGCTCTGTGCTTGTGTAGGTTCCATTTTTATTAAAGTTAGATTTACTTCATGGGATATTTTGTTTAAGGAACGCCTACACAAGTTAGTATAAAATGCTAGGCAATTTAATCATAAAAATTCCAATTTATCTATCATTTATCTCTCTTTTTTTTTTTTTTTGTTATGTTTCATTTTTAGAAAACTATAAAGGAATTACTTTGGTTCTTGCCAGTGGTCACAGAAAACAAATCTGGAGTCTGTGACTGAAATTTGGTTGTTAATAAATATAGAGGGATGGGATCAGAAAACAGGGGGGAAAATCAACTAAACTAACTTCCTGTTATATTTCACATGTAACAGAGTTGTAAATAAGTGTCAGGTAGATGCTGCTCCAAAGCTAATATGAAGCTATAGTGGTGTTGATATCTCCAGAACAGTGTTTTGTAAAATCTGAGGGAAAAGAAAAGTAGTATTTTTGCAATATTTGAGGAAAGAATATATCAGTACTTCAATTTCATAATGGCATTTTGATTTAAAATCAAAATGATTGTGTTATGTTGTATGAAATAATAATAAGGAAAACTTGAGAAAAAATGAAGACATTTCTATCAATCCAAGCCAGCCTTTCTCCCAGATATTTCTTTCCTTGTGAATGTTGATGTTTAAAAGTTTTATTTCTAACTGAAATGAGCCTCTGGCAAATTTTCACACCTTCCTCAGTAAGTGCTGTCTGATTGATTTCAGCAAGACTCTTCCTGCATGCTACCTAGCACATGCATGGTACAGCAGGAATTCATTGAGCTTCTGCCATATCACCAGGGCACTGGTATCTCAAGTTATGTCTTAGAGAAACAGAGAATTCTCATATAGAATAATTAAATAAGTTCTCATTAAAAACGGGAAAACAAAAACTAAGAGCAGTCCCAGCTTCTGTCAGCTGCTGAGTTAGAAGTTATTTGTCAATAACAAATACCTGGTGAAAGGTGTGAACTATTTAGGAAAAGACAATTTAAGAGCTTTCCCAAAAGTTAACGGTTAATTACAAATGATCCTAAGTGTTTTGGTTGGACTAAATTTTGTGAAGAATTACTAATTGTTTTAACAAGATATTAAACTTTTGTGTTCCCATTTTCTTTTCTTTATATGCTGTTTAGCTTAACCACAAGATTTCTTCTTCACAGTATTGTTGCAATGGAAAGGAACCCGCAGTCCCTGGTAGGTTCAGTTCCAAAGTATTTTTAGACTGTGAGTTGTATTTCATGATTTCACATCTTGAATGTGCCAATTCCTTATAGAGACATAATGAACTGAGTTGCAGGATAAGTGTTGTAACGTTCTTTTACTAGTGTTTCCATTATTGTCCCTTTGTCTGCTCTGGAGAGTTTCTGTGGGAGAAACTCAAGTCACATATATGAAAATACATATTTATTATGTAGAGAAATTGAACAAATCCTGTATGACTAGATGCGGGGCAAACTATATAGTGTTCTATTCTCGGTGTGTGTGCTATATACAGTATAACAGTTTCTCCCCATATACATAAAAAGCATAAGTCTGTTCCTTATTATTGCATGTATGAATATTACATGTGTAGCCATAATGCTAGAATACTAAAAAATTCAGGAGAATGGACTCCTTCCTTTCAGAATGGCACATGTGTAGAGTAAAACAGGAAAGTTAATCTGTTAACCTTCCTATTATATAGCAAAAGTCTTCACTGTATCTTCACATCTGACAACAGGTACATAATTAGGCAGGTGGTGGTTTCCCCTGCCATGAAGTCAGAGGAGCTGCCCAAGTGACTGATGCTCAGCGAGTGTTTCAGTAGCTTCTTGGCCTGAGGCTGTAAAACAGTGGCTGGATTTTCAAAAGTGCTTCTCCTTCCTATGTCTTTTGCGTCCTCAGTGGGAAGCTGAGCACATTTCAGCTCTTGATCAACTTTCGGTGTTGGACAACAGACTGTGTCTTTAAAAATTATTCAGACAACAACATTAAAGGGCAAAAAGGCATGTTTTCTAATTACAGATGCTTTGCCAAACTGCACAGTCCTTCACTGACCTTTTCTTCCTCTTTCTGTGGACTTAATAGTTTTGAGAATGTCTGTCATGTCTCTTTCTCACCCATCTAGTCTGATTAGATTATACATGTTCAACACTGAGTTTCTAGCTCAAATTTTGTTAGTCAAGCTTTTGCAAGGAAAATCCAAGGAACAGACTCAAACCCAGAAATGATTCATAGAAGCCTACCTACCACTGATGTGAATGCTGCGTTATTTCTGGTTAGAACAACTTCTTTTTGTTCTTTTGTTAAAAAAACATAGGAAGCTTTCAAAGTTTGGTTACTTTAATTTCTCTGCTACTAGCTGCACAGATAGTGACTGCAAAAAATTGATCAATTCAGAGGACATGCATCCACATATGAAGGTTGCTGTACATGGTAGCCAAAGCTGTACTCAGCTCATTGGCATTCTGCTGGAGGGAGGGTCAACATGAAGACGTCATTCCCTCCTCTAGAGCTTTCCATGGACCCATCTTGGGTCCTCCTCCCCACTACAGCATCCTTTGAAACAACAGAGTTGTCTGCCTGGCAAATGAGGTGCACACTCAGAGCTTTCCTGGTGAAAGAAAACATTTAAAGGCAACATTGGGACAGAAAAGACACTTGCCAAATAAAAATGTTCTTGTCCTGCCCACCTTTCTTAGAACATTCCCATACCAAGAGAAAAAAATGGACACCAGCCATAGCTCAGACAAAAGAAAATCTCATTTTCTAAGATGTTTAAGTTTTTTTGTTGTTGTTGTTGTTTTTTTTTTTTTTTCTAAGAATGTATAATTTTGGGAGATACCCAAATATTGGTTGATAGTTCCTCTTAATAAAACTAGCTATTTTTTTTTTGAATTTTTCTGTAGTTCATGGTGATCTCTGCGCTTTATAGTTTGTCCTATAAATCTTGCAAGGCCATTTTACTGGACAGAGTGCTGGTCCTTGGGAATCCCACCTTTGGACCCCACTATTTTTTCCCTGCCAAATTTATTTTTTCTTATGTTCACAGCCTTGCAACCCAAACCAAATAAAAACAGAAATATGCAGTGCATTTTTGTGAATAACCTTTCTTAGATTCAGAGAGACTTCCCTGGAGTCCCTTTCTATTGTTGTTCTGGATTATTTTTTGTGTTGACAGACTGCAGATCGGAAGTGTTTGATGTGTCACTGTGCCGAACTGTGGGCAGTTATTTTCCAGGGTTAGGTTTCCTACCAAGGAAAAGGACAGCAATGTCTGGCTGTCTACATCCCACACCTGTCAAGATTTGAAGTGTAATCGTGTTTAGAAATCAAGGGTCTAGAGTGTGAAAATTGCAGGGAAGGGGTTTGCACGTGCATTATTTCATGGCATCAGTGAGTCTTTATCACCTGACTACGTGTTCCTGGCAGTAGCCAGATGCAGGCAGAGCACCTATATATGTCTGACAAACTTCCACGAGGAAATGACTAGCAGCTAGTGTCAACCAGTTGTCTCTGCACTTCAGAAGAAAAACATGGACTTGAGCCCAGTCTAGTTTTGTTGACTCCAGGTGGCCTTGCCAGCTCTGGCGCCACTTTCATGCCCACTTGTGTTAACCAGGGACGACTGCTGATGTGCATGCAGCGACATGCAAAATTCAGCTCTGATCCCTGTGCTGTACCTCCCAGCGGCATCTTCATGGTGTGTATCCTCATCACTTCATCCTTGAGCTTCCCTTCACAGTAGTATGCTCCAATAGTTTCGCTGGCCTGTTCCCTTTTCCACACCACTGTTTTGGCTGTGGCTCTCTTTGAGTCTTCACTCACTTCCAGCGGCTCTCGGTGCTGGTTTGTCACATCCTCATGGTCCCGGTCAATTGTGATGGACTCACGGGAGCGCCACTTAGAAGTGATACAGATGAGTGATGTCTCTGAGTTGCCCACCAGAGGGAATGAGTTGATCAGGATGAGGTCCAGTGCTGCTTCCACTTTACCTAAGAAAAAAGAAACAGCAAGTGAAAAAAATTGCTACAGATTTTGAGTTTGCAGCTAATCAAACCACCAGAGAACCTGTTTCATCCAGTACGCAGGCTTCCTCTGGCTGGGTTTTACACAGCCTTTGGGCAAAATAAAAAGACTGCAGATTAATTGTTCTGTTAGAGTTAGTAGGAATTTAGGATTTACTTAATACGTCAAGAACAGATAAGCTTTGTTCTTCTCAGAAGAGGAAATAAACCTGTGAGGCTTGTGTAAGTACTTCCTCAAGCTGTTGCAGAAGCCCATGGAAAATTTTGGGCTGCAGAAGCAGATGGCTCCTTGGTTAGCAGGACATGTACACAACTGCCTCAAGTGTGGTGCTTTGCCAGTGAGAGGACTGGTTATCATCAGATTGTCAGCATTACAGTGTTTCTGTTATGTCCTTTACATGGATTTAATATGTATGAATTGATATTAGGAGGATGTGTCTCTCAGCTTTAGGAATTAATAGTATTTTGAACACTTGGAATATTTTTTCTAATATTTTGGAAAAATATTTTTTTTTACTGCCAGACTTAGTTGTTCAAATGTGGATGGCAGCAGAGAAATAAAAGTCCCCTATAATCAATGCTTTGCAAATAATAGGTGTGTCCCTTCATCTTTGAAATCCACGGTAAGGAGAAGGGAAACTGTAACATTTTTTCCAGCCGAAACAGGAAGAATAATTGATTTCTTTTATTTATCACATCTATTTTCCTGCTTTGGACACAAGCATGCTTTGTATTTATACAGAGAGACCCAACATTTTAGTGCCATTTGGCTTCCAAAGGTTTCACTTGTTGGAAGGAATGGGTATAGTCTTAGATAAGGGAGGCCAAAAGGTCTCAGGGGTTACTGCAGCCTTTGCGTGTGTCCCTCCAGCTCGGGGCCAAGGGAGGAGGTCCTCTGCTCACCATGCCAGCAGCCACTCTGGGGACTGAAGTATCTCAACAGCATGCTGACACTCACCACACCCAGCCCTGCAACAGCCACCACCCTGCGCTGTGCCAGCCCAGATAACTCGCGGTTACACAATGGAGAAATGAAACCTTCTGGAAAGGATGCAGCATGTTGTTACAGTAAACACTGCATAAAGGTAGGGGTCAGCAGAGTCAGTTCATCCTGCTGTGCATTACAAAAGTAAATCCTTGGAGTGAAGTTAAAGAGCTGTGTGATAGAAGTGAAGCCAGACTTGTGTGCTCATTCATAGGTCATTTGTCTAAGTATGTTTCTTATCTGATGAGCATTTGTGCTCTTAACTGTGGGTCTGACACACCAGCTGTAGCCAGATTTGGTTCAAAAGTCACCAACACTGAAAGCAGAGAGCTTTATGTTAGCAGGGATATGCCCCATGGTCTCACATGCCAGGTAGACATATGCTTAAAATTATAAATTGCAAGGTCCTGATTTTGGCAGACTTCCATAGAGCTCAGAATCAAATCTGGATCCAGACTGTGTGACTTGCTACGATGATCTGAGTTGAGATCAGGAAGGGTGCTGCAGGTTAGATTTGAAGTATTTTGATGTTTCTGCCTGGCATCCACAGGGCACAATATACAGGGTGATGGGCCCACATTGCTGGGGTCCCTCAGGAGGTGCTGGGCATGCAGGGCTCTGGTTCCATTTCTTTGCTCCCAGCATTTCTCTGTTCCTTCACTTCCAAAACAAAGTGAAAAGTGAAAATAACACCTCTCCTTGCTATGTGTCTGAACCTTTTAATACGCTGAGAAGTAGTAGGAGAAGTCTGAGTTTTGAGGTCTAGCTTTCACGTTGCCTTGAGTCCCTATGCAAGATAGAGCAAAGCATTATCATATCAGATTCGGTGCATTTGCTGCAGTTTTCTGTTTCTTTGGAGTGATACAAATTGTGTAAGTCAAGGTATAGAACAACCTTAGCTCAGGCCTATCACTCCTTTTTTTACTTGTGATTATTCTAGAGGAATCCAAATCTAGCCACAGTTGAATGAGTAGTGTTCTAGTGGATTGTCTAAACATAGGTGTCCTTTGGCACATTAAACCCTGCAGAGCAACTCAGATACCTGTGTGATGCTGATGCAACACAGATGGAGTCTCATATCTTTACAGAGAAGCATTTAAAGAACTTTCTGTGTCTAATAGGGAGTAATGTTTATGCTTAAGTACTGAATCATTCCCCAGACATGATTTGGCAGCTAAGATTTCACAATTGGAGTATATTGCATGCAGAAATTAAAATACATCCAGGTGAAAGTTTTGCACAAAGTAAAGGTAGACTTTAGGTGTATTTTGAAAAGATTGACCCCTGCAGTGTGTTTACTTGAAAGTGTTTCACTGGTTCAACTCAAGAGTCTAGCAGGACTGGTCTTTTGAAGTCAGCCTAAGGCCTCTGAGGTGACAGGAAGGCTATTCTTGACTCCTCTGGGAGTTCCTGTGCTCAGATTACAGGAAAACTGAAACAAAACCAACCAAACAAAAAGCAACAACAAAAAGAACAACAGAAAAGTGTAAAATCTACATATGCTTTGTGCTTAGGGTTTCCTAGAGCATGTCTTTCTGGTAATGCATCTCAGCGTTAGGACCCAACCATCCTTGCTGAGAAGGAATTTTTGTTACCTAGGGCTGCAAAAAGTAGACAAATCCTGCCCTTGGTATTAATGAAGACTTTGAGCATGCAAGGACCAAATAAGGACAACAGGATTTGGCTCTCTGAGAAAAGTACAACAAATATAGACAGGAAACAGCCTGTCCCTGTATCAGTGACAATACTCCGTGTTTCCTTGAAAAAGTCCTTTGACTCCTGCCCTGGTCCTTGAAGGACTGACCGTATCAGGAAGGGAATTTGCTGTGTGTGCAAATAGATCTAGAGAAGAGAGAACACTCACAGAAGCTGGTGTTGAAAATGGAAGACGCCATGCAGAGAGGATTAATTGCCTGATATTTATGACACATATTCATTGTTGTACAGGGCTTTGTGCTCTCCTGGCACAAAGAAAATGGCATCCTCTAGAGCAGTAAGTTTAAATAAAAGTGCACCCACTGGAATCCAAGTGGCAAAACATATGCAGGGAGACCTTTGTCCCTGCCTTAACTACAAGACTGTGCTCTCTCTTATAAACTAATACTGGGCTGTATTGACTTGGGCAGCACCAGCAAGACCTTCTCCTTGGTCTTTCACAGCTTCTCTGGTACATAGTGCTCTGGGGACATCACACCATGCTTTCTCTGCAACCTCTATGCGTTCTCATTCCCTATCAAAATGCCGTTTAAACAGGCACACAATCAACATGTTTTCAGTGCTTTGTTACACCAGGAAAACTCAGCAGAAGCTTGATCGAACATCCCTGGGAAATTCCCTGGAACACATCCCAGACACAGCTCTGCTCAAAGAGCAAGGCATTCTCTAATAAAGTTTGAAACATCACTTCCCCGGACCAAAACTGGTGCTAGACACTAGTTTGGGAACAAAACAACAAGGCAATCTCAAGAAAAGATAACTTAATGCCATAGATGAATACATAAAGCAAGTGCTATGAGAATAGAAAAGTGTTATTGTTTGTCCTTTCATCTCAGAACGTCGCTGCTCAAATATTTCTTGATTTATAATTTACACTTGTCTGGTTCCAGGGAAATAATGGAAATATTACAATTTCTACCTAACACGAGGCCTTTGAAAAGTTCCCTGTTAACTAGAAAACTGTCAGAACTCTGCAGCAGGTAGCGCACCTCCACCACAGCAGTCAGCCACAGCAGTAAGCTTCATCAAGGTGAACAGTAACCATAACCCACTACACCCCAAACACATATTTAACCATCAGTCCAAATTTGCAGAGTTCATTGAGAATGCAAAGTTCTGAGTAAATATTTTAGCTATTTATACAGGGTAGTAGTGGGAGGAAAAAAATAATTCACAGTTCTACAGCTATTAAAGATCTAATGATATATTTATTTTCCTTTGTAGAGCTTTGTTTCTAATTGCCTGAGGTGGCTATAAGATGGAAGTCCTTCCCTTTGCATCTGGAGCATAATAAAGGAAAAAGAAGAGCTGTTGTAGAAGGTGGGTGGAGACATCAATTAATTAATTAAGAGAGGAGGTGAGAAGAAAGCAGAAAGGAGAAAGGTTTTTACCCAGTAAATTCCAGTGCTTTTTTCATCAGGTATAGTGAGAGGAAAGAAAGGTGATGTAAATTTGAATTGCCTACTTGTTTTTATTACTGTTATTGCTTGGAACTCAAATTATTTCTTATAGCAACTACCTGAAAATATTAATATAAATCATATAGGTACTATACTAGAATCTGTGCTTACGTTTGGCCTTACATTGAGAGCAGTTTCATATTTCAGTTCTAAAACAAACTGCAGGGCTCAATAATTATTTTGAGACTGGTGAAAATGTGTATCACAGACTGTCAAGTCACCACTCCCCCTCTCTTTCTTGTTTCCTAAAAAAAATACCACACCACCAAGAGCTTGAAAGTATGTGGTCTTGATTTAGAGCAAACCTAGCTTGCTAAATCCCCCGTACCTCAGATTTATCCTTGTATCTCGTTTTTTACTTACCCATTCAGCTGTACACTCCTTGATTCTATTTTACTGCATAAAACCACACAACAAACTAGAATAATATAACTAAGCTATTTAGGAATACAAATAGCAAAAATACAAACACTATTGCTGAAAAAGTATAGTGTTTGATTAACTCTTACAGAACTACTGAATAAATTACATTGAAATCTATTTATTAACAAATTCATCAATTTGGAAGATTGAAATAATTCAGATGAAATATGAAGAAGTTAACAAAGGAGAGACCTGATCTGTTACTCCTAAGAAAGAAGAAATGAGTACTCCTTACTTAATATTAAAATTAATCACACACTGGCCCCCAAAATTAGCTGTTTGGGAATGTTTTTCATGTGGAGAATAGAGTATACATTGCACCAGAATTTGGCAATCATTATTTCATCTTTTTTTTTTTTCGGGGGGGGGGGGTTTGCACTCAATATTTCTTGTATAAATTTTGGTTATTTTTTTCGTTCGTTCTCCAAAAAAGTAAGTGATCGAGGGAGCCTTTGAAATCACATATGCATTTTATGGACTCAGTTTTCTCTTGGTGTCCTGGAAGCTTCATCTGGGATGCAAAGACAACAGCAGCTTAGATGACTTCTAACAGTGAGTCAAATTCTCCTCTGAGAGCTCAGTCCTCAACAGGAAGACATTGCAGAAATTATTGTTACCCTAAACAGATTAAGTCACTCCAGCACATAGCAGCAGAAACTGGATAAATAAATAAATAAAATGCAGAAATGTTGCTGATAAACAGCTTGTAAAAGAGAAAATAGTCAGGTTTGCCAATAAAACAATTTCTGTTGTACCAGGTGTCCATGAAAAGACTTACTACTTGTATCTCATGGATGCTACTTGGCAGCTGTGGGAGAGCTTGTACCTCAATGAATGTGTCTTACCCTTAGAAACATGGCATTATGTTGTGAGGGAAGGCATTGTGAAGCTAAAAAGAGGCAAAAATTAGTGACAGAACATAATTTTGCTACTTAATAGTAGTGGGAAAACCTGAGCACAAATATAAAACATGTCATAGTCTGCCAAAGCTACCAGGTCTAGTACTTTCTTAAGGGCCCTTGGGTACATCTGGAGCAGCTGAAGGAAATGCAACTGTCTACTTTCAAGCAAAAAGCAAAACTGTTTTCTCTGCATTCCAGTTGTTTCACAACTTATCAAAGCAATCTTTTAAAATGAAAAAGCAAGGAAATAAATACTGGTGCAACTTGTTTGCTGTTTCCCAGTTGAGGGTGCCTAAATATTTTGGTGTGAAGTAATCAAAAATAAAGAAAGAAGAAAAAAAGCTTTCACATGACTTCTCCTTCTGCATGGTTTTGTTTTCTGCAAGTAAAGCAGAAAACAAACTATCAGCAGAAATTGCTTGAGCAAGCAGCTGACAACATGCTAGGTAACGCTGAAAAAGGATGAAGAATGTGGGACGGCTTGGGTAGAATAGGCTAAATCCAGCGGGATTTGCAGCCAGCCAAATATGGGTACTACCATCAGGAAAGTACTTGCAGGCAAGAGTAAGTTTGTCCATATCAAAGATGATCCTTGTCAGTTGCCTTATGAAGCTCCACTGTATACCACTCTGTAGGCATGGTTTTTGGGTGCGTGTGCTAAGCTGAAGTGTACAAAATAACATATGCAATAATTTTGTTGACACAGGATATAACAGAACAGATAGCACGTGCAAGGTTAACAGTGCCTGGAAGTGTCTATGGGCTTTGGCTGCTGGACAGACATGGTTTTTGCCTGTCTAATTGTGTATCCTCATGTTGCTGCTTACTGACTCTCCAAATAGTTTTTTTTCTATATATGAGTACACTTTGTGACTGTCCCTGAGCAGTGGCAGGCCTAGGATGAACAGCCAGCAAATAATGAAAGATAAAACCATCAGTCCTGTCAGAAGTGCAGATGGAACTGAATTGTCTAGAGAAACTTGTTAGATTGCAAAAGGGAGATTATCAAGCCACTACATTAGACAAGTTGACACAGTACAAAAAGTAGATAAATACCAGACAAGCAAAAAACTGACCTTGAAGAATGAAGTTTAAGTACATTACCCATGAATAGTGAACTGTCCAATTTGTGAACCTGTCTTTCAAAAATCCCTTCAGAACTTAGCAATGACCCAGAATCCTTGTGTTATAAAAGTGTTTGTGTTTCCTAGTGATGAATTAGAAAATGAATTTTCTTGGGATTTGTTACTTCATTTTGATATGACCCTTTACTAATGTTCTTAGTGCATGTTCTTAGTTTGGGTGTTAAAACCATAGAAGACCATTATAAAACATTGTAGAATATCCTGAACTGGAAGGGACCCACGAGGATCACTGTGTACCACTCCTGCTGCCACACTGGACAACCCCAAAACCAGACCCTATGTCTGAGAGCACTGTCCAAACACTTCTTGAACTCTGTCAGGCTTGATGCCATGACCACTGCCCCGGGGAGCCTGGCCCAGTGCCCGACCACCTCTGGGTGAAGAATAATAGAATGGCCTGGGTTGAAAAGGACCTTAAAGATCATCTATTTTCAACCTCCCTGCTCTGGGCAGGGTTGCCAACCACTAAAGCGGGCTGCCCAGAGCTGCATCCAGCCTGGAACCTTTCCCTAACACCCAGCCTGACCCTCCCCATCCCAGCTCCATGCCATTCCCTCGGGTCCTGTCACTGTTCCCAGAGAGCAGAGCTCAGTACCTGCCCCTGCGCTTCTCTCTTGAAGGATCCGTAGCAATTATCAAATCTGGTTCATTGCTATGAGTCTCCACTGAACTTGCAGTGCAACAGCATTCTTAATATAATCTTCCTAGTTAGCATAAGTTAGATAATGTTTTCAGAGAACGGTCCTCCACTACAGTTTCTTTTAACACATTTCGTTTTCATCCCTTGGGTCCCACATGTATCTTACACAAATATAACATGAAGGAATTCCAGAAACAAATCTTCTGGGATGGACAACCCAGCACTGAAAAAGGACTCATCATCTTCCCCAGTGAGCTCAACAGCACAAGGTATGTGCCCCTCCATATCACGTGTTCTTCCCTGCATCATGGTGGGAGCTGGCACTGGACCTGTATGTCAATCCCAAAGAACTGGTAGAAGCATCCATTTTTTGTATATTTGTTCTGTGCCCACACAACACCCTCCACACCACAATGACTGCTGTGGAAATCTGTGTTTAAGAGACAGGAATGGGCCAAGCAGGCTGAAGTCTACTTGACCGATACAGAGCAGGTCTCCCACACAGGTAGCACACAAAGGATCAGCTCCACATCTCCCCTGTCCTAAAGCCTGCTGCTCAGTTGCAGTCAGTCTCTCTGATTTACATGCTCCCTTTTCTTCACCTAAAGCCTTCCAGATTAAATATATATGAGGATCAGACAATCTCTGTAAAATGTTTCAGCTTCATATTTTTCCCCCTTAAAGTGAAATTTCAGCAAAAAAAGTTATCCGTCCAACCAACTTAATCATGACTAAATATCCAGATGGTTGAATATATATGTATATAATCTGTATCTAAACCAACAGCATATGTTAACACTTGTGAATGTAGCATGATTTCATTTCTCCCTTTTAGATTTGATTCCTTTGGGTCTGATGCAATGCCTCTACACCCCTGACTGTTCCCAGCTGGAATGGCCTTTGGGCACAGAGGCTTGCTGAGAGCCACCCTGCTTCTCACTGGGGCTGAACCAGGCACACACCAAAAGCAATCTATAAAGCTAAAAAGAAAACTGTAGAGAGTTGGCCCACTTTTGTAATTCCATGTAGGGTAGGTGCACAGAGCTGCGTGCACAGGCTGAAGCTGTTGGTTTTGGCTGCTAGCTGCTGAGTCAGGGGCAGTGAATTATGTCACAGCTGGAATATTTTTCTTTACAAACATATAGTCAGCAGTGTAGCTACGAAAGAACAGCTTTCCTTTCTCCCACAATGTAGATATATCCATTTTGTAGTCATGGTTGTCTTAGCAGACCTGTGCAGAGGTACCAGGAGTCAGCAGGTCACCAAGGTTCAACCAGTGATTCCTGTGGCAGGCCATCAGTCCTGGTTTCAATGAAAGCTATATCTCAACAAGAATCTAAATTCTACCTAAATTTGAGGCTCATGGAAAAGACAACAGGACACTGATTCCTCTAGGTAAGCTACATAAATGTGGCTGGCATATGCAGCTGCTGGATCTCATATATCAAATACACTTCAGGAGTGACAGCCCTTTTTAGATTTTTTTCTGCAATTCACCTTAGTGGTTGTTTGATCATAGAGTCATAGGATCACAGAATGGTTTGGGTTGGAACAGACCTCAAAGACCATCATGTTCCAACCCCTGCCATGGACAGGGACACATAGAATCATAGAATGGTTTGGGTTGGAAGGGACCTTAAAAGATCATCTAATTCTAACACCTCTGCCATAGACACCTCTCACTAGATGAGGTTGCCCAAAGCCTTGTCCAGCCTTGCCTTCAAGATACCTGAAGTGTAGGTGTCTGAAATCTTCTGTGTCAGTCTGTATTTGGAAAAAACTTGTGATTGAAAGCTCAGGCATGGTTTGTGTCTGCTGCTTGAGCTGTCAAGAGGCTCAAAAAGCAAGCACCTCAGCCACAAGAGAGGCTGTGGTCAAAGTTCAGGTGCCACTGCAGACAGACAACAGCCTGTCTGAAGATGCTCATACAGTCCTAGTCCCTTTAGTTAAGGGAAGAATGACAGTCATGTACACTGCCATGGGCACGTGTATGAGAAAGTCTACCAGAAAGTGCACCAGAAAAAGTTTTGGTTTTTTTACTTCATAAAGGAAAAACAAATCTCGTGACAGGATTGTTAGGAGTTTGCAGTCTGTAACTAGAAAATGCAATTTCTTTGTCATTTTGAAGAGCATACAGCATCATAATTGTGCTTGTGTGCATTTTTAATGTATATTTTAATGTATATTAAAATGTATGTTAATGTATATTATAATGTATTTTTAATGTATATTAAAATCTACTTAACTTTCTGAATATGTAAAGGAGCCAAGTAATAATAATATTTATAGTTAAATATATATATTTCATGATAACACCTACTGATCCCAAGGAAAGCTGAGCCATCTCCAGGGATATAGCACTGAATTCCACTACACTGGTAGTTTCACTGTTATCCAATCTTTAAAGGCTAATGTAACCTTTTGAGTCTTTTACCATATATGGATCCAGAAGCAAAATCACCCATCAAAACAATAAATTTAGTGATTTTAGAAACCCACTGGATCTGACGTTACTGGTAGCACAGAGCTGTAGCACAAAAGGTTCCACCTTTGAGAACTGAGACATCTGACATTTTGGTTCCTGCCAGAGACACTCAAGTAAAAAGTGCTTGAAACTGGGTTTAATTGTCACCAATTTCCACAAATCTCTTTCTCAGGGTGGCCAATTTGCCTAGACAGGGCTCATGTACCATCATTTCTGAGAATTATCCCCCTGTGAGAAGCTGCAAGCAGAATTCCAGACCATTTGAAGAAGCATGCCGCTTGCAAGAGGCAAGTTGTGACACTGGGCTACTTGTTGTGGAGTAGGTGAGTCTGGAGCACTTTTCTGGTCCGTGCTCAGCAGGAGCCGTACCACGGCATGGCCCTGGGCTCAAATCCCCTCGGCAGGGTGTGTGCCAGATCACTTTGATTCTACAAAGTGTTGACTGGAGCAGAACTAACCGAAAGACAAACAGGCAGTGAGTTTAGTTTCAAGAATCCCTCCGGAATTAAATTCAGCCCCTTGTCAGTATAACTGGAAGCTGGCCGTGGCGAGCAGTGACAGGGGGTGTACTGGGGTGCTGAACACCAGACCTTGAGCTATGGCTGCAGATGTACTATTATTATTAAAAAAAAAAAAAAAAAAAAAAAAAAAAAAGAATTAAACCAAAGGACATTCCTTGTAGCTGGGGGCAAGCTGAGGTTGGAAGAGGGTGGGGTGGGCTTGGAGCCTGCCCTGCAGCAGCCTGTGGGCAGCAAGGAGAAGGTGAAGTGGCAGCGGGCGCTCAGCCCCCGCTGCAGGGCAATGTCAGCGCCGCTTTCCTGAGCTCCGCCCACGGTATCTGGAGGAAAGCGGGCTTGCATTGTCTTCCACCGCCCGCCCCAGGAAGCATGAGATCATTCCCAAACAAAAGCTGGAAAGCTGACAGATCTATTGAGATGGGTGTGACTGTGATACACACCTAACCGGCCAGCCCCTGTGGAAAGGGTTTTGACGGGCGGCCCGTCAGCTGCCGGCGCGGTCCTCCCACGCTGCTCGTCCGCGCAGCTGACTGTTCATTTCTGACATGCCTGCAGCTTCGTTAGCACTGCCTGCCCTCCGTGGCATCGAGCTGTGTGCCACGACGTAGGGCAACATGAGGGGTGAGGAGAAAGAGCTGGGGCAATTGGTCAGTCTCTTCTCCGTCCATGACGCTTAGAGCCTTAGAGTGACGAGCTGGAGGCGATCTGAGGGCCACACAGATTGGATCGGTGTGCAGCTAAGCAGTCACGAAACTTAAGCCACAGAAGAGGAACTGGTAAACAATGTACAGCCTATTACGGAGCTGGCTAGATACGAATACTTAAAAACACACATCCAGCAGATTGTAAACACACTTTTTCTTTTTTCTTTTTATTTATTTATTTATTGATTTGTCTGTGTTAATCTCTTGCATTTTCTAGGCGCCAAAATAATTAAAAAATGAGAAACATCTCAAACTCATTAGTTCACTTAGCTATTAACATGCTTCTAATTGTGAAGGTCTGTAAAGTGAGTTACCCTGCAAGGAGGGCTTCTGCCTTCTCATGCTTCTTTCTGGTTTTCACTGCAACACCATCTGCTGTTTTACAGTGTCTTGTATTTTTGCTGAGAGATAGACTAGAAGAACCTATGTGTGTCTCCGTGATGTTTTGGATTGAGTCTAAGGTTACTGTGTGAGGTGCATTTCTGTTTTACAGATTATGCTTGGTATATTTTCCTGAAGAAACTGTCCAGAAAATCAAAATGTGGGAGGTGATAGCAATACTTAAATGCTGAGCAACCGAGAGAGTCCCATAGGAAGAGAGCAAGGCTTCCTCAGGACTATGCCTGTGATAGCTTCAGCAATGATCTCCAACTTTCCTGTTTTGAACGCTGTTAAGAAGATTTGCATTAGTATATTTCTGCTCTATACCTTTCGGCAGATGTCTCTTATGATTAACTGCTGACTTGCTAAAGTAATCGCATTTGCTGATAATACCGAACCATTCTTCAGCTGTGCTTGAAGTGTTATTAATTGGCCCTACATAATGTGTATTCTTCCACCCTTTTTGTCCACTGACTTTCATGTGGATTCCAGCTGCATAATCTAGTCTAGAAGCTTGTACTGGAATAATACTTATCTAAAATCTGGTACAGGAATACCTGGAAACGTCAGCACTTCCTGCAGCACTGCCAGTTCACAAAGGGAGGCACAGAAGGAGTCAACATTTAGTCTGTGTCTAGAGCAGATAATCTAGGGGGAACGACACTGATAATTTCAATGTAATGAGCTTCAGGAAAAAGTTAATACCCTCAGACAGCAGAGAAAGCCTGTTGCAGTGTTCAGCACTTAGAAAGAGGTAGCAGCAGCTTCTGGCCACAGCAGCATGCTCCCTGGTAGCTTGCACTCTGTCCTCCTCCCCTCACTTGCTGTGAGAGAGCTTCACCAGGGTAAGCGGTCTCATGGAAGCAAACACAAGTACTTAAATTGATAAAGGTGACTCCAAGAATGAGGAGCAAGGACTTGTGTTTTGCCTGCATGTTGGAAGCGAGAACAGCATGACAGGTCAACTACAGACAGTAAAGCAAAAGCTTACCTGAAATCATCAGGCTGAATCCGTAGAGAACCAGATGTGCTAAGGGGTCCATGCTTTCCAGGATATATCCATGCAGTTCTTGCAGCCACTCATGGAGTATCCTTTTCCTGGGGCAGGAGTTTACTGGCGACTCTCCTCCAGCATGCTATGCTATGCGCAGTGTATTTACAAGTCACAGGCAAGAAACCGGTGCAGCGGAGCAGACTGGAACAGTCTCATTGCTGTCTGAGTACAGGGAGTTTAAGTTCCTTTTTCCTGTTTCCTTTGTAGATTAGGATGGGAAAGGCAGGATCTTAAAGGCATTTTTATATCAGCAGGGCTGCAGGGCAGCACGAGCCCCATCCATCCAGCAATATATCAAAACAGTTATCGGGAGCTGCTGGAGGAGCAGAGGACAGCTGCTGGCCACTGTCAGCAAAACAGGAACAGTGATGGCATCCTCCAGCAGGCGGGAGACTGTGAGCAGAGAGTCCTCCTCCGAGGTACCATAGGTGGAAAGTGTCACCCCCTTCTCTCAGCGCATATTTGCTGGTTTCTCAGGCCTCTTGCATCTTTCCAGTTACTTTTCAACCCGTGTGGAAGCTGCTGAGTACAAAGCGTCTCAGCACCCAGCAATAAAATTATGAAATAAACCCTGACGAACAACTAGTTCAATCCAGTACAGACCAACACCAGCCACCATCCAGCCAACTACCACTTTACTTCATGTGCTTTACTGGAAACCATTTTTCTCTACTTTTCACAATTGGAAACAGACTGAAAACTTGTTGCAATAATAAATCCGAACCAGAGTTTTTATGACTTCAGTGGAATCAAAATGCCACATCACTTGAGGGGCTCAAAACTCAGAAGCTGAAACAAAACATGAGGAAAAAATACAAAGGAAACCACACACACAAAAAATGAGTAAAATTAATGAAATAAATGCAGAGGCAGCACTCAGATAAATTAGTGTAATTGCAAATAAAGGGCATTCATATTTACCAGTTGACTAAATATAACCCATGACAATGCACCATTTGAAAGTCCTATAGTTCTGCCAAGATGCTAACACCCACACCCAGAATGACTTTTACACAAGTATGGAAAAGCAAATGTTCAGCATCATTTTAGGAAGGGGGGGTGGGTTCATCCTACTTCAGTTTAATTTCATTTGGAAGATCTTTTCCACTTAGATGGTGCAGATTTCACAGAGGAAATCCTTTACACCCAAGATCTAGTGCCTTGTGGACAGAATGGTTTATCACCTACAGAAGATTCAGTGCATTGACCCAGAACTGCTCCTTACAACATAACCCCCAAAATAAAGCAGAAACCAAACCAGGTGGGAAATAGACTGAAAATACCCTGGAAAAACATAAACTGAGGTCTATGCACTACTAAAATTCAATTTTAAGGCTTTAAGGAGGCAGAACACAAAGTATTTCCCAGGTCTGGTTCCTCTGCACACACATGCATGTGTTTTGTCCATATTTGATTTCTGAAAACATTTTCTTCCTCTCTTAGACATGAAGAGGAAATGATTATTCACACTCCAGTTGCATGTTACCCTATATAAACCTAGTGGTATAGGTCCCTCCATTATCAGAACACTTAGTATATTGCCAGACACTGAGTAGTATTACCATAGTTCCCATCTAGTGGGTAGCCTACTTCTAACTTGGCCTTTCGTCATTTTTTCTTCATTGGCTTCTGATTTGCTAAGAGGTGGGGGGTTAACCAACATTAGTAAAGACTATATAAAGACTATATATACTTCTGCAGACTGTTATTCTGAATTGAGTTTTTTTGTTGTTGTTGTTTTGTTTTGTTTTGTTTTTTAAATCTCATTCCCCAGTGCATAAAGAGGTCACTGAGGAGCAATGCACCATGTCCCTTTGTAATGTGCCTAGATGGACAACAGCACATATGGGCTGCAGATGATACCGATATGTACGTATAAGTGACTGGGTCAGCTATGGGAGAAATTCACTATTTTTGTATGAGTCATAGAATCATAGAATCATAGAATATCCTGAGTTGGAAGGGACCCTTAAGGATCATCAAGTCCAACTCTTGACACCGCACAGGTCTACCCAGAAGTTCAGACCATGTGACTAAGTGCACAGTCCAATCGCTTCTTAAACTCAGTCAGGCTCGGTGCAGTGACCACTTCCCTAGGGAGTCTGTTCCAGTGTGCAACCACTCTCTCTGTGAAGAACCCCCTCCTGATGTCAAGCCTAAACTTCCCCTGCCTCAGCTTAACCCCGTTCCCGTGGGTCCTGTCGCTGGTGTTCATGGAGAAAAGGTCTCCTGCCTCTCGACACCCCCTTACGAGGAAGTT
>CM021763.1:72119258-72262156 GCA_011075105.1 Heteronetta atricapilla
TGTCTACCACGACCCCCAGATCCCTCTCTTCTAGGCTGCTCTCCAGCATCTCATCGCCCAGTCTGTACATGCAGCCAGGGTTTCCCCGTCCCAGGTGCAGGACCCGGCACATTATTCAACAAAAGCTTGATCCTAAAGGTCATTTCATGTGCCCTGACAATGTAGCTATCTCTGGGATAAGAACAGCTAGCCCAGATATGTAATATTTCACAGATACAAGAAGAATGCAAATTCTTGTTGAAACTGGAAGAGGTAGAACTTGACTGGGATACCAGCCTCATCAGGTTCATGTATTAGTTTTTTTTTTTTTTTTTAATTAAATTATTATTAATATTATTTGAGTCTATCATTTCATTGGTGAGGAAATGTAGAATAGCATCCACATATATATACATATTTTATATATATGTATAAAATAATCAGCAAATGATTACTTAATGCATTACAAGTGTTTAAGCTTACATTTGTCTCTGTTTGGAAGGCATTTAAACATCACACTTTGATTTCTGCTCACATTGAAGTCAGAATTAATCATGTGACAAAATTTTGGAATTTAAACTAGTTCACTATTCTGGCTTGATTTATCCATATTTAAGTGTCTGACATAGTTAACTGTCTTCACCCACCCCCCAAAACCATATTGTCAGTAAAAGTAACATGGCTGAAAGTGAGGATGGCAGGAAGAGTAAAACAAGGTATTGAGTTACTCTTGCTTTCCATGCACATGGGGCTAATCGAGGCTGTTGGCTTCTGGGCTGACCAGTGGACATGCCACTGGTATGTCCTCAGGTAGGTTCACAGCTGTGTGTGTACCCCGTAAGCAACACCTCTTGGCTATTCCAAAGGCACCTGGGGACTCAGAAAGGCTGCCCAGCCCCATGTACTTTCTGAAGTGTTACCTCAGGAACTTCTTGGCAGTGAACTGCTGGTGAACACGTATCAGCATTCACATCTAGCTGCACACCCATCAAGGCAGCATGCACACATCTTTAAATTCATTAAAGCAGGGAAACAAATTGTCTTTTGACATGTAAATATAATCCTAACGTTAAAGTTGGGTTTTCATAACTCTGTTTGCCAAAAGCTAATTTTATGATATGTCAAGTGCTGTGAACTCCTGACACCAGGCTTTCCTTTCTAGATAAGCAGCACGCTTGTCTCAAGGACAATCCATTCATGCACACTGCAGCTTATGGAAATAGGCAAGGAGGAAAATGAAACAATGCCACTCTGTACTTCTTTAATCAGGTAGATGTGTTAGCAGAAAACACATATCCTCCCACAGTGTCTGGCTGCATTATGCTTTTTGGAAGCAAGCCATTACTTTGTCCTTGACATGATTTTAATATGTGCTAGCAGGAGACAGTGGAGCACCTTCAGGAGTACTGCTCACTGCAGTCAGCTAGAGTGGAGCAGAGGCTCATAAATTATGGACTTTTAAGCTGCCTTCCTTACACAGACCCCGCTCTCCTCCACAGAACAATGTACGCCACTGGAGCTGAGCACAGCCTGACAGCCCCATGGTTTGGGCTCTGGCAGTGGGGGCAGCATCCAGACACGACCTGTCCCCATGCTGAGTGCTGCGGACAGGCTTCAGCCCCACACTGGGCAATGGTGGTGCAGAAGATGGAGGGGGAGGCAGATGTGTAGGTAGAGCTATGATGGTTTTTTTGCTCAGCTTTTTTGTTGTTGTTTTTGTTTTCTTGTCAATAAGGTGCTTCCCTTGGGTCTTCAGTAGACCATAGTGTGGGAAGTGGCTGAGTTTGAACAGTCTGCAGGATAGCCTTAGCCAAAGGGAGCTTTTGCTTTTTTGTTTTCCATGTAAATGAAACAAAATGGCATTTTCTACAGTGGAATCATACATGGGATCCTTTGGGAACTTCAGGTTTCTCTCAAGGGGAAGGTTCAGCAGATGAAACAACACAGGCGTCCTTCAAGGCTTCTGTATCAGTAAAGGCATTGTGAAGGACATCAAGTGGATTGAATAAGGCCTGATGCCTGCATTCTGGTAGGTTTGTGAGTCACTTATATTTTGCTGAAAGAAGCTTTGTGTAGATTTTAGAGTCACCAGTTGTTAGCAGAGGACAAGCAAAGTAATTCTTGTTTCCCAATTCTTTGCTGACAAATGGGACCAACTCTATTTAAGAACTTCTTGGAGAGTGAAACTCTAAGAAGTGAAGGGCAGGCAGTGGTGCCGGCCACTGATGATTCCAAACGTGTACAAAGTCACATAAATAAGAAGCAAATGATTTTATCCCACTGTGTGGGTGAAAAGAACAAACCTGCATACTTGATGTCAGTACTTTATGACCCCATTGTTTCCCTATTTTAGAGCATGTCTGCTCTCTTTTTTAAAATGCATGCCAAAAGGGGTGATCCTGAACATGTGCTAAGTTAACCCAAATTGAAAGTTGTGTTTCTCTGCCAAGACTGAATCGATTCTAGCAGTACAAGTGTAAGGGAGTTTAATACTCCTGCTGCCCTAAAGTCAAAAGAAGTCTGGAGACAAGTGGGATTCTGCAGCCTGGAAGAGAAGTCATCCCACAGGAGGTGAGCAGAAACCATAGAGCTTATATTTTTTCTCCTCTCTGTCCTTTATTACTATTTTTCTACTTAATTTTTCTACAATGAATTTTAAAGATGAATGAGTCTGTATAATGTTTAGTGGTAACAAATGTAGATCCAAATGTCCTTTAAGATGTTAACATGGAATCATCACAGATTATGTCAGGCAATAAAAATAAGTCTTCATAGAGTAGCTGTGCCTTAATGAGGCAAGTTTCTTGTCTGTGCAGTTTGGAGAAATAAAGATTAATTGTGTAAACCACTTAATGTACAAGATGTTTGCAGATCTGACTATGGCTTCCAAGGTCCAGGAAATAGGTCACACTAAAGAGATCTCAGGGGTGGTGTTTTTGTCCTTTAACATTACAAATATTTATTCTTTAATTCCTGTTTGCAGGATCCACTATTTTTCACTGAAATCACCTCTCTCTTGATTTGATTCTAATGATAACTTTGATTTGAATGGCTGTATTACAAAACTTTATAGTGATTCCACACAAGATTTGCAAAAACTTTTAACTCATTTGTTACATTGTCAAACAATTCTCCCAAAATATAAACAGTCCCTTTTTCATTCAAAAATACAGTGCAGATCATCAGCCTTCAGCAAGTGCAACTTAGTGAGAAATTTGCTGTCTCCTGCCTCTGATTCCAAATTTACATCCCCCTCAGACTGGCTAAAATCTTGTACTGGTTAACAGTAGAGTCACTGTTGGTGATCTGTAACAGTTCCTTCACTGGCAAGCTCTGGCTTTAAGTTCAGCCTCTCCTCTCTGAGATGAAGATTTCTAAATGGTAATGTTTTTGAGTATTTGAACAATACAGTTTTAGGCATTCTTGAAATAAGGAAGTGTGAAAGAAATACACTTCTTTTCTTAAATTGAGAACTTAAAATGTAGATATAAGTATAAATAAAGGACTTCAGTATTGTACACTAAGGTCAATAATTCTGAATAATTTTAAATACAGCAAACTTGAACACAAGTCTACCCATTAAACACCATTTCCTCATTTCATTTAGAGGAAAAATAAGGAAAAGGAAGGATAATGAAAATCTGAAGGCATTAATCTGGTATTTTGTCTCTCATGCATAGTATGAATGATAGTGCTGTTTGATTCTTTCTGCTACAAGCATTTTTTTTTCTTGCTTCCTAATCTTCAGATATGCTGAGTCCCCCTCACCACCACTGCAGGTAGGTAAACTCACGCTGTGTGTCCAAGACAGACCTCTTGCACCCTACTTGTTCTTTGCTGCAGAGCAGAAATCTTGGGCCTGATCCAGAGATACCAGTGGCCAGTGAATCAAGCTCAGTCACTTTTAATGAATGTAGCTTTCACGGAATTAACTTTACAAGAGAAAACAGAGCATGTTACATGTCTGGCTCTTTTTTTTTTTTTTAAATGTGGGAGTCTTCCTCCATTTCACTTTTCTGGCATATAGCCTGTTTAATTCTCCTTCCTGAAATGAGAATCAGTTTAGACTGCAAGTAAGGGCAAGAAATGCTTCTTCCTCTGCTCCAAGTGTCTGCCAATCCCAACAAATGATTGATCAAAGCTGGAATTTGAATTCCAATCATCTATGTGGTTATGAAATGCTGAATGGCTTCCTTCCTCCTAGCTGAAAAAGATGACAACTATTTGTTCTGGAAATCAGTCCTCTTTCCCATTGATTAACCTGCACTTTGCAGCATTGCTCTGGCTGGAGTTGCCACCCACTGCTGTCTACAGCATTCAGCTAGTATTCACCGTTGTGAATGTGTTCACATAAACTCTGGTTTTATGATCTCTTTTCAGGATCCAAGATTTTTTTTTTTTCACTCCAGAAAATTGTGATGTCCACTACACCCAGATATCTTATCAGTGTGAGGCAAAAATATTTCTAAGGCGGTCTCTTCAAAGCAGATACTAAGAAGAAGGGTATAAGAAGGACATAAAACTATCAGAGAGCATTCAGAGGAGGGTGAATGGTCTGGAGGGGAAGATGTATGAGCGGCTAAGGTCCCTTGGTTTGTTCAGCCCAGAGCAGAGCAGGCTGAGGGGAGGCCTCATGGTGGCCTGCAGCTCCCTCACGAGGGGAGCAGAGGGGCAGGCGCCGAGCTCTGCTCTCTGGGGACAGTGACAGGACCCAAGGGAACAGCATGGAGCTGGGACAGGGGAGGGTCAGGCTGAGTGTTAGGGAAAGGTTCTGCACCCAAAGAGAGGTCAGGCCCTGGGACAGGCTGCCCAGGGACTTGGTCATGGCACTGAGCTGCCAGAGTTCAAGAAGCGCTTGGACAACGCTCTCAGATGTAGGGTCTGTTTTTTGGGTGGTCCTGTCTGGTGCCAGGAGTTCCTATCTGGTGCAGCAGAGAAATGGAAATATACTGAAAGACTTTACAACCACTTCATTTTGGGAATGTATTCCTCCAGTTGTGAAGTAGTACATTCCAGCATTAAGAAGCATTGACCAATACTATCAGACAGAAATAATTAAAAATGTATCAGTGTTCTGCGTGTCTGACATTGCTCACAGGATCACTGCATATTGTTTTCTAAGTTCACTAACACAAGGAAAGAAAACAACACAATTTGAAAGAAACAGCTTTGTTTCTCTTTTATCCATGGTGATTGGGAGTGGTTTCTGAAGACTGAAAGAATGTCACTCCTATCTTCAGGAAGAGCAAGAAGGAAGAGCCAGGGAACTATGGGCTTGCCAGTCTCACCTTGATCTCTGAGGTGGTGATGGAGCAATTAATGCTGGAATCATTTCCAGACACGTGAAGAATGCAAAGGTGACTGGGAAGAGTCAGTATGAAGGGGAAAATGTACTTAACCAACCTGACAGACTTCTCCAATGAAGTAATTAGCTTAGTGGTCAAGGAGAGTGGTATAGATGTTGCTTACCTTAACAAGGCTTTTGATGTTGTTTTTCCATACCTTCCTTACAGATACAGCATGGGGTAGGTAACTGGGCAGTAAGACGGACTGAAAACTAGCTCAGAGCTCACTATGGCCCAAAGTCCAGCTGAAGGCCAGTCAGTAGTGGTGCCACCAGGGGTGTTACTGCTACCAGTACTGTTTAACCTTTTCAATAATGACCTGGATGGTGGGACAGTGTACCCTCAACACGTTTGTGGATGATGCACAACAGGGAGGGATGGCTGATACACCAACTGGTTGTGTCACTAGGCAGAGGGACCTTAACAGTCTGGAGAAATTGTCAGAGAGGAACCTCAAGAAGTTCCAGAAAGGTAAATGCTCAGTCCTGACCCCATGAGCAACAGCCCGGGCACCACCACAAGCTGGGAGCTGACTGTTTGGAAAGCAGCTTTGCTGAGAAGGACCTGAGGGTTCTGGTGGACAAGAAGCTGACCATGAGCCAGCAGTGCACCTTCACAGTGAAAAAGGCCAATAATATGGCATTAGGAATAATATTTAGGAATAATAATTAGGAATAATATGTTGCATTAGGAAGACTTGTCTTCAGCAGGCTGAGGGAGGTGATCCTTCCCTCTACTAAGCCCTTGTGAGACAAGTGAGCAGAACAGTTTCTAAATTGCATACATTGTGTGTATGTTTGGTACTTAAACTTGGCTACAAAAAATGGTGAGTTAAAGAAAGGTTAACTGAGACTTTAGGAACTAGATATGGATAAAATTAACTCAGATCACAGCTGGGAAAAAAATATTAATGAAGACACTTAAGCTCCTGCCAGGAGATTAATACCCCCTTCATGGCTCAAAGATGAGCCTCTTCATGAGCCAAAGATGTTATGACCATGACTGAGGAGCATAAGGATGAGCTGTTAAAAGGAGGAATGGTCAACAAGATTCTCAGGCAGAAACAGGCAATCTGGAGTCCTTCAACAGAACAAAAGAAAAATCAGGGTGCTAGAGAAAGAATTTTTATCACAACGGAACATTAAAAAACACAACTAAACCCTGTAAATTTTACTCTGCTATACTACAGAATCACAGCTAAGGAGTAAAACCATTCCCTGCCTTGAGTGAAAGCAAATTTAAAGCAGCCTGTTTATTCAGTCTGCAGCTTCTTTCCCTTGTTCATTAAACTATGTTATTGTAGCAGAAATGGAATTCAGGAGGCGATCTCACTAGGCAATGGTTTGATTGGTGAGAATATCAGACTTTATCTCAGCAAATAGTGGTCTCTCTCTGGAATAGCTGAAACTTTGTCAGGAAGGAAGAGACATTAGTGGGAATTTCCCCCAGATAACATCCCTTGGTTTATACAAATCCTGTTCCATTATCTCTAAATATTATACAGACATAAATATAGAGAACAACAGCAGTTACTGAGCTGAAATTGGAAGAATGGTGTTCTCTGCAAGAACCTTCAGTATGTTCATTTTACATATTTCTGCTATATACTCAAAATGATGATCACAGATTTGGAGAATCTGAAGGACAAAAACACACAACTTCTATTTTAAGAGACAGATAATTTTCTAATTCTTTGTCAACCTGTTTTATGAAGTGAAGCACATGGTATTCTTCTCTTACATAAGAACTCTCCTAACGTAGTATTAAAACTATATCCAACCCCTCACTTTCTTTTTTTTTTTTGACTACTTTTTACTAAGATTACTGTCTGTCTAGGATTTGTACCTAGAATCGTTTTTTTTTTTCCTCAATCAGGACTAGTTTACAATGTGGAAGGTAGAGGAAGCTACCAATTTATAATTACAAGCTACCAGTTTATAATTACATTACAGGTACAATGTGAGGGAAATACATAATTGGTTTAATGTGATCTGACATGTATATATCATAATGAACATTATTTCTGGATCAGTCCTGTTTTTGTTCTATGTTGAATCTCTATTCAATGTTTTCATCTTGAAATTGAGTTTACATATGACACTGCAGCTTGAGAAAAAAGAAAAAACTTGGAAAAAACAATGCAGAAAATACAAATAATTTTCCCTTTTGCTTCCTTCATTGGTGAATACCATAAAACTAAAATGCTCTGAACAAGGTCAGTATTACCTATATTTCACTACATCTTATCATAGTTCTGTCCTTATGTTAAAAAGGTGAAATAAGGACATGCTCTACACGTTAGTCAGTTTTCCCTTGGCAAATGAAAATTTGCTGACAGATCCTTAAAGTAAATTTGCTTTTATTTTAAGACTTTATAATACAAAAGAATTCTGTCATAAGAGGCTGCTTGTTGTCCTTACATGCTTCCTTGTTATGAATTGCTATTTTAAATGGGGAAGGTATACTATTACTACTTATTTTACATGCTTTCATTTAAGATAATGCATCTGAGATTCCATTGGGCAGTCCTTATTCAGGGAATAATCCCATTCTGTTCACCAGGGGTAGGACTAAAAGACAATTAGACATTCATTGTGTAAAGCATACTGAAGCTTCATCTTCACAATCCAGCAATGTGCTTCAGTAAGATATTCTGATGATTTTACACTTATTATGCAGTATTTCTAGTTCTACATGTTTCTACAATTCATATTTTTTTCTAAATATTTTCAAACATTGCAAAAAAAGGAGTACTACTAAAATCTGTGATTTTTATAAACTTGGAAAAATAGTTTTAAAAGCATCTGTCACAGCTGTGGTGAGCACATGAGCTCAGTGGCTCAGCTTTCCATGCTGCCTCTGCACATCCTTCATTGTTGGTCCATGGGGGCAGGAAGGAAGTGCCTGGGTTCAGCTCTTGGTGTTCTGTAAAGCTTCTATGAGAGTTTTGTTGTATTCCATGACCAGCTTTCTCACGTTCTTCATTACTGGCTGGTAGTCACTCTCCTGACTCTTTGTTGCTATGACTGATTAAAAGAATTAAGGAAACAAACTGCCAGTATAAATATTAGCATAATTAGAGATCATAAGGGAAACATAATAAAGTAAGTTTCCTTCTGCAAAAAATATCAAGAGTTGCAAATAATGGAAAAAACTCTGAATGGATGTAAAAGATTTACAGCAATTTACTAGCTACCATCCCATGCCAAACATGATAAAAAAAGAGCTTACATACTTGAGTCGATTTTGTTTTCATATATGTAGGCAATAGGTCCCTTGTGGAAGACTCTGTCCATTGTTACACTGCAAACAAAATCATTCCAAGGCACTCAGCTATTTAAAGCTATATGTTTTGGCACTTCAGGTCTCTAGCCAGAAAAATCCTAGTCCAAAAAAACAGGACCCTTCTTTCCAGTAGCCAAAGCAGATGTAAAAACCTGTTTAAGTAAGCATCTGCACTTGCACAGGTAAGTGATACATTATACCATGTCAGGCCGTTAAGTTTTTCTTCTTTTTAGACTATCATAGGATCTAAAATTCTTGCCTTAATAAAATGTTTCTGCATAGCCTTCTCCACAGAGGGAGACAGCTGCACTTCTGTTCTTTTAATGTCAGCAGTCTCTTCTGGTACTTACTGGTGAGCCCTGTTATTTGTCAAGGAATGACCATGAGGTGGTGAGCCACAGCTCATCAGAAGGCTTCACATCACTGACAGAGGAAGACCCTTTTTTTTATGAGCCTAGAAAAGATCTGTCTGCATACAGACACCTTATCCTATCTCAAAGAACAGCAAGATGCCCACAGGTCAAAGGTGCATAATATCCTAAGATAGTTGTATTTTCTCCTATGAACCTGAAAAAGTGAAGTCATTAACATTTGTTCCTCATTGCTTTGTGCAAAGAACAATCCAACCTGCACTAAACTGCCTATTAGTGTTTTTCAAGTAAAAAAAGAAAAAGCTTACTTCACTTGAAATAAATCATTCTACTAGCCTTTAAATGTAGTGGCAATTTTAAAAAATATATTTTCCACATAATATTCTGAAATAATAAAAACCAAAATATATAAACATATAACAAAAGAAATTCACTACTAGCAAAGAGATAGATAATTAAATGCATCTTTGTCCAAGATGTATTATGTTATTTTTTTTCCCCTAAGAATTAGGGCACTTATCAGATATAAGAAATAGGACATTTGTTATATGAAAAAATAAAGATATATGGAGATCCTACATTGCATTTTTTTTTCCTCATCCTGATGGCTAGACTATTATAGAATTGCCTGAAATATATTTTGGATGTTTTCTCAGGTGCATAGCAATATCCATTGTCAAACATACAGTGCTGGATGATGCAGTCTAGTTCTGCTTTCACTTTTATTACAGTATTTGTACTATAAACATATAACAATACTATTCATCATTGAGATTTCAAATTTTTTGTTTTCTAAATAATTTTAAAGAAATGAATTTACTACATTGAATTCGAAGCCCCAAACTTTGAATATAAATAAGTAAAACAGATGTGCAACCATGCCATACACAGATCTCTATAACAGCTATGGAAAATAGTACAAGGTAAGAACTATCAACTCTAAAAAACTTCACTTATTTTGATAATTAAAAAAAACTATCTCATGAAAATCACTTGCAGCAAGTTTTTGCTGGTGTTTTGGAAGGTCTTACACAGGGAAAGATTAGTCAGGAAGACAGTGTAATGGACCTCTGATTTGCACCATGTAACGAGAGAGCAAAAACACAGTTTACTATCCCAGCCCATTTTTTAAGCATCTCCTTGTCTGATCTTAGTGTGTTTATCTGATTTTTTTCCCTCTGATATGGACTTCCTCTTTTATGTAATAAGAAATACCTAAATACATAAAACACATTGTTTACTTTTTCATCATTCGCCATTCCATATAAATTTTCAAATAATTCAACACTTGCTGGATAAATTCAGGTAAGATTGTACAGATACAAAGTTGATCTTTATATGAAATCTAATTACAAAACTGACCCAACAGGAAAAATGCAGTCTGCAAGACAAATCTTATACTTTAAGACAGCTTAAAATTGTTTCAGACAACAGATGCAAGTTTTGCTATATATAATATCTAGTGTTTAACCAGATACTTGCAAAGCAGAGCCTTTTCCACTCTCCTCTGTCTTCTGCTCCCCATTCCGTCCTGTCTTATTCTGATGGACGAAACAGCCTTCTTCCTCATTACTACAGTGTGTGAATTTTACTGTATTTCTTAAATAAAAGGATACATTCCTTCATCATAAAGTTATTTTGCTCATGGTGCTGCCACTTCCTCTCCAAATTTGTAAGCTGAAAACCAAAAAGAGCAAAAAAAAAATAATTACACAGGTACTTTCTACAAATAATCTCCCCGCAAATGCTTCAATACTTTGCATTCTGTCACCTGTAAGATCAAGGTTACTTCACAAACAAAGATAACTAATGGCAAAATGATTTTTAAGCTGCCAATGAGACAATGATCTGTATGTAATTTAGCACTTCATACATTTACTTTATTTATGTAAAAGCACTGCATATAACTGCAATGGTACATACAGGCTAAGGTGTATGCAACTCTGAGGGAAAAAGATGGACATGGTAGAGAGATATTAATTCTCATTATACTTCATATCATTAAAGTGATCTCTTCTTAAAATCAGTAAGATCTAAAATCACCAAAGATGCAATATTTCCTGACAATATCTTGGGCTTTGACCTATACAGAAGAAATTTCCTTTCTTCCATAGTTAAGTTTCCTGTCTGATGCCAGAAGCTGTGATAAGAACAGAGCTGCAGTGAGAAGATTGTAAGAATGTGGGTTAACTGCTGGCACTTCTTCAATAATTTCAGCATCAACAGGAAACGAATGTAGACATTATATCCAGGCTGCTTCCTTCCAACACAATTTTATAATATTTGTTTTTCTGATGCTACTGTTCAAGATTCTGCATTTCAAGATATGCAGATGTTATTTTTAAATAGAAAATCTGAAAATCATTCTGAGACTAAACTTTCAGTAAGAACTACTGCAGCAATTTAGGAGTCTCTTGCTACATTTTATTTAAAAGCTTATTCTTAAACTAAGTAGATATGAACTGGTTGCTGTCCTACTCCAAATAATTTTTATAGCAAAGAATCAGTTATCTAATTGCACTGGTTCACAGCATTAGATATGTGTGAGATATTTCAGACTAAAAAAATTTCTTGTATCCTTTGTAGATGCAACTACTTGCAGTACAACCAGTAATTGGGCCTAGGTTTAAAATAAGTGATACACATATCAAAGGAAATGATCAGTGCATTTTTATAATAATTCCTTGAAGGCCAAAACTTATACATTTGACTGCTTGCAAAATCACCCAAACCCTCAAGATATCTAACCTCTATTTGTACTTCAAAATGTTTGATGCATGTTGAGCAATCAGCTGTTTTAAGAATATACTGTTTGCTCTGCTGACAATTGCAAAGCTCTCAATAACCTAAAACAATAAAAATGAGTGAAATGCAGAAAATAATTCCCATTCTCCATTTATTTTGAGGTTATGCATTTTTCTTTTGCACATCAACACCTAGTAAAGTTCTGTTGCCAAAATGGTAAGAATTAATTAGTGTTTAAAATAGAAGATTCAAAGCTGATCACAAGATGTAAACACCTTCCTTTCTGATTCACTTTTGAAATGTAAATATATACAAAAGATATTTGGTTTTAAGGAAGCCCAAACAAACCTTAAAATTTTAGTGGTCTACTAGGACCAGGAGCAGAAGGATTGGGAAAAAGAAAGGAAAATAATAGCATAGGTTGCAAAGAAAAAAGTTAGCAGCATACCTTTAAAAAGGAAAGTGATCTTATCTAATTAATAGGGACTTTTTTTTTTTCTTTAGTTGCTTTCTAAGTTAGTTCTCAAAACTTCTTAAGTAATGGAAGGGAGAGAGTTACGAGCAAAATTAATGCAAACACTTAAAAGATTCACACAATTCTTAAGCTCAGGAAGATCTGCTCTTAGTAACTTTGAAATCCAAAGCTTGTAATAAATTTAGTGGCACGATACTAATTTCTGTTTAAAAACAGACCAACACATACTTTCAAATCTCAGAATGAGTAAGCTGATTCATTGCATACAGTGCATATGAGGAAACGCTAGGGAACAACTGAAGTGACAATACATTGCTTGAGCTATACCTGAGAATGTGTCTCATTCTCTTGAAGCTCTCTCTTTAGGGTATTGTACTCTGCATTCAAGTGTTCCATTATTTTCTTGAAAGCATTACTACGTTTTGTTAATTTTTCCTTGTCATCCTGTAGTCTCTATTTGAAAAAGAAACATAAACAGATTAAAGGATGAGTTCATGTGCTGTGGGCTAAAGACAGATTATTTTTACTCAACTTTCAAGATGCTAGTTTTTATTACTTTCAGAACAAGATATATCATAGAATGGCTCAGGTTGGAAGGGACCACAAAGATCATCCAGTTCCAACCCTGTATGCATAAAGCTTTTCTCTAACAATGCATGCTCAATCACAATGAAAACATTCCAAAGTTACAGTGAACAAGTTGTAAGCTTAAAATTTACTATAGCAGTGCAAGTGTGAATGCTGACGTTAAGAATTTAAAGAAAATTTATCACAAGTGAAATGGGAACTGTTCTAGATGGGATTTATATTAGAGCAAAGAAAGGACAATGTGATTTATTTTTTTGTTTGGGTTCCGTGGTTAGATTGCTACATTCAGTCTTACGGCTTGTCGTAAGTTACAGCAGAAAGATCAGATAAATCGGTAAAATAAATAGGAAATTTTGTGGGAAGGAAGTTATCAGAAGGTATCCAGCTGACAGCCTGCCTCATGTACCCATTTAATAAGTCACTTATATAAACTAAGAAGCATTTGGATTCATTTACATTACTGTGCAAGCCCTGTTTCAGTCAGGATTCCCAATCATAGGCTTGGCTTCCCCTCTTCCAGGTGCTCAAAAACACACAAATCCGCACATATTTCATGTACTTCCATGCTTCACTCCTATTATTACCTTTTTCTTCTCTTCTCCTGATGCTTTCAGAGCTGGCAAATTATTATAGACTTCCAACTCTGCTGTTGTTTGTTCAATTTTCTCTTTAAGAGAAGCCAGTTCATCAGTCATCTTGCCCTCCAGGAGTTCCATCTTCTGCAGGTCCATCTGCAATTTTTGACTTTCTAGACCAACAAATTCACCATCAGTAAATAATAGAACTTAAAAAAATATATTTTCATAATACATTATACAGATATAAAGCTTTATGCTATACTTCAGCAATGTAAACAGCTCTTGCTATCGTCCTGATTTTGACATACATAGTAATGTTAACATGAATGAAAGCACAAAATTCAATCTCAACAATCATCGCGTATTTCAATTTGTTAAATTACAGTTACAGTACTATACCCCATAGTGAACAATAATGGAAATGTGGTGATTTTCTACATCACAGTGTGGTATTTATATTGTTAAAGTTGCATATAGCTTCAGTCAATTTCAAGTTTTAAGGCAGTGGTAATACCCTACCAGAAGTTGACTTACAATGCAGACAGATTTTTAAATTTATTTTTGTTAGCTTTTTAGTATCATATGTTGTATATGATAGTATATGTTGTTTGTACAAGATAAGCTCTAGTTTTATGAGATTAAATTGCCAGCTTTTCCTTGAGCTTTTTAAAGGAAAATTCTTCCTTATCTTCACAGTAATAAGACTTGTCATATTTTACAAATAGAGCATATGCTACAATATTCAGCATTTACTTCTGACAATCCTCTGAAAAGAAACAACAGAGAGATAGGTAATGAAAGGAATTAGACGCGTGGAAGGACTAGATACGGTAGAATTGTTTTGGATGGGTGTCTGCCTTCTCATTCTTATATTTTCCTGAATTTTTAAAGACATATCTACATTATCCTATGATTCAGAGCTGTGTTTAACTCAGAATAATGATACAAATTATGCATTTTTTTCTAAATTTTAAAATGCATGAAGCAAGTTACTGGAAGGGATGAGACAACACAAAGAAACTGCACTTGGCATACAATGAACATTATGTTTATGCACTCAGGTATGTGCAGATCCCCTGGAAAAACAGTAGAAATTTGTTTCTCCCATCTTCACAAGGCAGTAGAGATCTTTACAGCAGAAGGAAATGGATGTGCATATGTGGCAGGAGAAGAGCTCATCTTTCTAAAAAATGTGGGTGTGATTTCGTTATTGGCAGTATTTGGGAAAATCTCACCTGATCAAAATCCTAATATAGCAAGATTTTGGTACTCATTTCTCCTCCTCTGTATTTAAGCCATACATTCATTTCTTAGAGTGAAAAGCTGGCTTTAATCAACCTTTGTTTTGTTTTGTTTGCTTACAACAGACTGCATTTGTGATATCTTCAGGAACCTCAAAATAAACAAACAAAAAGGGAAGCCAAGATTTTTGTGTTGCACATGCAGAGTAGCATGGTTCAATAGACTGAAAGGTTCCTTTATGTGAAAAGAGCATTCATGTAGACTCTAAACATTTCCATACTGGCAAAAAAGGATTTAAAAATAAAGGTTTTGGAATTGAAATGCTTGTCCGTGATTCAGTGTTTATGCCTTCTTCCACTGTAAAGGGTTTAAGAAAACAAGTTGCTTGCATCTAGAATAACTGACCATAGCTTCACTTTGCAGTGGCTGTTATTGGGCAATGTCAGATCCTGAAACAAAACTGAACAGACCACTGAACTACTTCTGTTCCTATGGCACTGTGGTTTAAAGACAAACAAATGCTTAGCAACCTCAAGAAATCAGAACTTTAACATTAGAAATAATAATAAAAAAATACATAAAGAATTCAAATCAGAGGGAAACAGCTGCAAAACAACTTTAGATTTTAAAGACTTACTTAGACCTAATGAAAACATTTTTAATTTTAATATACATAGGCTAATATTAATATTCTATTACTTCCAAGTAATATATAGTTGACTAAATAGGATTTATTTTACATGCATTGAATAATAACATACAAGCCAAAATACCCAAAAGGATTTTTAGACTGCTCTATCTATATTCTGCGGTGAGACAGTAGTGGTCTATTCCTACTCATTCACGCTTTTTGGATAAAAGCAAATAAACTGGAAGGGATGAATTTTATCCTTATCTAGCAACAACCTCAATGAAAAAAAAAAAAAAAAAAAAAAAAAAAAAAAACCTCCAAACTCCTTTAGGGGAAGAGACAGGAAGAGGATGCAGCCCAGTTCCTTCTGATACGCCATGAAGTTGCAGTGTCTCGCAGGCAGTGTGTACACAGTAGCAAATTCTGAGACCAAATTACCAAACTACTGTGACCCAGGGAAATGTTTTTGGGAAACTATGCCATCAGCACTTTTGTTTACTCTTCATGATTTCCTTTCTTCATTTTTTTTATTTTTTAAAAAAAAGGTCTTGCCAATGAACTTTTTATATCTTTGTTATGGCATGAATATATGGAAATTCAGATTTTAGTAACAATAAAAGAATCCTGAAGATGACCATGCTATAATTCAGGGGCTTCACGCGGGAACTTCAACCGCGTGAATGGAACATTCACTCTGTTTTTGAAAGGATCTGATGTTTATTACAGTATCTGTGATAATATCTTGCTTTCAAAAATGTACTTCTAAATAATTTAAAATATCTGCTGAAAACTATATACTGCAACTTTTTTCTATCCCCTTGCAAAGAGAGAACTATGTATTTCAATAATGTCTTCTATAGTGCGTTGTGTTTCTGGAGCATCCTTACATTGTAAAATACAAGAATTGCTGCTAACATGAAAGAACAAAGTTGTATCTGAACCTGTAAGGTCTGGTCTGGTTCTTAAAGGTAAACTAGAACTGCGAAATGCTCATTTGCAGACAAATTAACACTGAATGTTCAAATGCACAACAAAACAATCAATTTCTGCAGTATCTTGTGAATAACAACTTTTCATTTGCACATACCTACTTTAAGATATAATACAAGGCCCTATTTTGAAAATTACTACCAGGTACAGCACATAATAGCCTTCTAACAAAAAGATTTATGGTTCTTCATTCCTGCCGCTTCCTTTCAGCCAAGCAAACAAGGAAAGGCTGAACCAATAATGATATTGGCAAAGGTTTAGAATTAGGAGAACAATTCCACTATAAACAGTACAAATAAAGAACTAAATAGATACCTGTTGCGGAAATGAAAGAAAAGTACTGTCTGCTTTCTAAAACTCTGCAAATTGCTACACTGAAAATTAAGTGCTTGAATATTTCCAAAATTAAGTCAAAATGAAAATTCAGAATCAAAGAATCAAAGCCTGAGAATATGAATTTGAGAGCTTTTCACCATTGTTAACAGTTCATTCTCCCATGGAACATTTCCCTTTAGAAATGCACAAGCTGTGAGTAAGTGATACTAAGAATGACATTTACAAATAGTACGTGGTTAGGTAACTGTGCAAGTCCCTACTTGTATTTCTTAAAAACTATTTTAAAATTGTGGAGAATATTTACTTCAAGGTGAATATTAATAAAATCAAGTTTCTATCTCAAGGAATATTGTGCATATAGACTCAAATACATTTGTTGAGCAAGCAAGCTCATCTTTTATTGCTAATAGTAAGCAAAATATTTTTGAGGAATACAAACAACTTGTTATTCATACAAATTTAAGTTTGTCAACTTACAACAGCATTTCAAGACCAGTACAGAACACTGATCTTGTACTTAGTTTATTTTTATTTGTAATTAGGTCATTTAAACTTTTTAAAGGAATGAATTTGAAAATTCATTGTTGGTCTCACCTGCAATCAGATTCTTAGCAGTGCTCTGTGACTTCTGCATTTCATTTGATTTGAAAGTGAGGTCTTCCTGCATAATCTTCAGCTCTTGATTGGTAACAGATGAAATTTGTTTCATACAATTCACATTCTATGTGGTATAAATAACAAGAACATGCTGTATCTTTGAATCCACAAATGGTAACTGGACAATTACAAACCCCTTTTCTCTCCATGTTCATAGTCTGTTATTTGGCTTTTCTATCACAAGGACTGAAAATACTGGAAAAAGTCTGAAATAATTTAAACTTAATGACTTTTCATTCTGTCAGCTTTTGATAAAAAAATGCACTGATAGACCAATGAATATGAAAGAAAAATGCAGTAAGGATAAACTGTGTTGCCACATAAATCTCTTCTAAACTTAAGGTATGTGTAAAGCAGTAACACTAACAGTATACTACATTGAAACAAGACACAATTAAAGCAATTATATAACCCAAATACTTCTCAGCTAAAAGATTTCTGAAATAAAAACCACAATAACAAAAAAATCTACAGGAACCAAAAATGTTAACAGGGAAAATGTTTTGAAAGTTCAAAAAATGGCAGACTACAAATGGGAACAATTTCTAAAGTGTTTACATTAAATAAGGGTATTTCAGGCACAATTCAAATAGAGAGGAGAAACAATTGAAAAATTGTCATTTTTACCTATTAGTTATGACAAAATACCCATGAACTGAGATTTTCAGACTTCAGATAAACAAAATGTTGCAGTAGTTTTATTTGCAACATTCTGAAATGTTTATCATAAATAGAATGATATTGATTATAGCAATGATAACTTACAGGAATGAAATATACATTTCTTTTACTCCAGTCACATGCATAATCTAACATTCAAAAGACTTTCCCCAGGGATAAAGAGAAGTTTATTACATCTTCTTACTACAATGATATATGGTACTTGTTTGATCCTCCTAAGAAATTATTATGCAGATATTTTCTGGAAAAAATACAAAAAACATAATCTTGCTTTATCCAGTCATTCTCCTGTTCTGTGCTTCTGAATTCCTAGGTTTCCACAGGAGGCTGGAAATGCACTTACCCTGCTTGAGTGCTCCAGGAGTGAAATAATACTGGCTTCTATTTGGGCCTTTCGTTCTAGCTCTTGATTCTTCATGTCTTCAAAAGTCTCAAGAAAATCTAGAGATCAACAAACGTGATTAAGAAGACTGCTGCTGACAGAGGTATATCACAAGCCCTTGTAATTTTCAGTTAAATCTTTGTATTAATTTGATAAACTCTAGATTTTCAGACTTTGAGATTAATAATTTACTTAAAAAGCAGGTGATACAGTCCTTGAAGTTTGTCAACTTAAGAGGTGGGAAGAAAAACCACAGACATATACATATACACATATTTGAATAATAAATCAACAAATTCTTTGAAATTGTTTAGATGAGGGTTGCCATTCAATGGGAAAGGAGTTTCATCACCATAATTTCGGACATCTTTCTGAATGTGTAGCTGTTGGTCTTCATTTTTGTGAGCAATAGCAAAACAGGCTACCAGCTAATGGAAATAGGTAACTTCACTATCTCTAAAGGCTTGGACTAAATAACAAACACTGCCAAGCACCTGAGACTATTATCCACCTGGTATTATCTCTTCCTTGCTATGTAATGTTCCTTTGCTTACATCTACCTTTTATCATCATTCCTGTAAGTAAGTGTCCAACTGAATGTGACAACACAACTGTAATGTTGCTGTGCAGTCTGTATTTGTGTCCCAGGCATATGAAATCATATTTGTGGTGACAGACATAGTGATTAAAGGTGCCGGACACATCACATGGACAGCAAGATGCCACCCAGGTCTGTACCTTAATGATCATCTGTCACCTGATGGCTCTCCTCCTGGAATGTTTCATATACACAGGAGTACAAAGGAAACTTAAGAGCTTGCCAAATTTCTAGTTGGACAAAAAAGGGGAGAAGTGCTTATTTGAACAAGGGGGATTAGATGAAAGTGAGTACAACATGGATCATTTGGGAAGAGAGAAATATGACAAGAGGGATTACTAAATCGAAATACCAAAATCCTGATGGAATGTGGACTATCTAGAGCAATATGGATCATGGAGCAACTAGTATTTTTCAAGAATATCTTTTAAATTCTCTACTAATGAAAGATTTGTAAGTAAGGTAGCTGTTGTACTACCTGAACATGATCTGTAATGCTTTCCATCAAAGAATTAACACAAAGCTTCACAGATTACAGCCAGTAAAACTTTTAGAGGGTGTGGTTCAATAATTCATATTGCAAGGGCAGCAAGGAGACAATACTTACATAATACAAAGGATATCCCTGAGGCAGTGATTTCAGGACGAAAGATACTTGGAATTCTTAGAGGCCAATCAGATAGTACATCTGTAATGTGCACAGCTAATTGCTAAAAATAATAACTAGTTCTGATGCAAATTTAGTTAGCTCAAAAAGTTGAGATAAAGCTTTGGTCCTGTTGACAGATTGAAAAATACCTGTGACAAACAATACTTGGCAAGAATATAAGAAGGTTTACCTTTTGCCAGCACTGCTGTGAACTAGTATCTGAAGACCTAGTTATAGCCAAAACCTAATAGACTGAAATTAAAGCACCTCCAAGAAAAAAAGTTTTCTCAGACATTCAAAAATGTGAAATAAAGATACACACAGCAGACTTTATTAGCTAGTAATTCTCTAGAGACTGGAACTAAAGCACTTTATATCCACAAATGAACCATTTTATAAAACAGAGTCTGAAACTGTGGAATTAGGACCTACGCACCTATATGATTTAATTAGCATTTCTTTCCTTTGCCATTCTGGACCTTTTCAGGTTATTTTTAAACCTTCTTTGCATTTATTCAAAGACTTTCTGTAGGGTCCGTATTTATCTCTCATCTCGTCTTCCTGCAAGCAAACGTCTTTCCTTTTTATCATACCTGTCTGATTGACTTGGCTTCATCTAAGTGCTACATGTTCTACAGATTCACAAAAAAAAAGTCTTAGATGTTTGTATACACTCATCTTAACAGAGAGTTCATTGAAAACATTCTCTAATCATCTTGATCAACCTGTTCCAATGCTTGTTGAGTTTTAACCTTATAAAGTGTTTCCTAATATTCAACCTGAAATCCTTCTGTGACTATTTGTGTATTACTCCTTTTCTATCCCTCATGTATATATACAGATATATTACTCACTTATTCTTTGAAACAGCTTTTTCATGTATTTGATGACTTTCTTAAATTCCCTAAAATAAAAGACTAGTTATTTAAAATTTTCTTGTGGCTCATGTTTTTCACATCCTTGATCAGTCACACCTCAGATACCTCTATCTTCATGTGCATTGTGCGGAACTAAAGACAATACTCCAGCCAAACACTTTCTAAATACACAACGACCAAGATCACTTCATTATTACAGAGTAGTGCCTAAGGAACTGCTCATTGCTCTTTGCAGCTGATTACTCCGGCCCAAGTGTATGATCTTACACTTCTCCTTGTAGAATTTTTTCTACATCATTTTAAATCTGTCCTATTTTAAATTCTAACCTTGTTCTCCATCATGATTTCAGTTTTTCCAATGTAGCTTTTTCTGTGAAACTATGTATTTTCTCTATCTCCTGTCATCCAACTGACTAAAAATTCTGACCAAAAATACTGACCAACCTAAACATCCAACACACTGCAAAAATCTGCTCAACACATCCTTCCATCTTGACAGTGAATCTTTAATAATAACTTGTTAATGAAATGCACAATATATGCTAAAAAATGGACCACATTTCCATTCCTTTCTTCTAAGAAAACTACATAAGACAGAAGATGTACTGATATACGTATATATAACCTGCTTCTCCTCCCTTTTTCTGCTGTATTTTTCTGTCAAAAAAGGAAATTAGTTGTTTGTTCTCAACTAATCAATGTTATCATTACTCATATTCATGTTTCTGTAATGTTAACAAATTGTTTACTTGCTTATTTTTTCCACAGTCTTCCTGGAAACTGATACTAAGGTGTCTGGCCTGTGTTTCTCTGGCTACTCTTCTTCAAGACAGTTACCATACTAACTCTATTCACAGATTCTTATATGTTACCCCAAATCTCTCAGTTAATCTCAAACAGCTCTAGAGCTGCATCAGTATCCTCTGATGAAGTTCAGGTAATTTGAAACTCCAGAGGCTCTGTATAAAGAGTGCTTCCACCCTTGTCAGCTAGGACCTTGTTTTCAATCACACTAGCCTTAAGTTACACTGAACAGTGTTAGATAATACTGTTACACAGAACTATTAGACACTTTGGTCTTCATGGCATATTTGTTGATCGTTCTCCCATTTTTGCTGAGTAGCAGACCAACAGTTTTTGTAAATTTCCTACTACAATATAGTAGCTATAGAATATACTTTAAAATACTTCTGTTTTTATTCTTTTTGCTAGATGCTGCTGAGATCTTCAAAACATAAGAAATTTTTAATACTGAGAACTTTAGCAGCATTCATCTTGAATAAACATATATGAAAAACCTTAATTTTAAAGGTTTAGGTGATATTTATGCATGCTAATTTTAAAGTTTTTCTTCTTTTAATCAGACCTGACCAGCTCATTTTATGTATCTCATTTAAATTCACTTTTAAAATAACTTCAGTACTATTTCACAAAATAAAGCTGTGTTCCTAAGACACTTAACATTTGATGAAAAGCCTTGAAAAACACTTCAAATATTTGTGAATGTCCTAGAAATCATACGTTATCAATTATCTTGTCCTGAGACAGAACACAGAAACTTTTATGCAAAGATCAGGAGATCAGTTCTTTTCAGCTTTAAATTAATTAAGTGAAAATGGTGAAGGAAAACCTGTATTTTAGTGGAATTAAAGTGTATTAGACAACTTACTGTCCATGCTTTCTTCTCTCTTCTTCAGCTCCTTGTATTTCCAATTTTCCTCTCCTGCAAGAGATGTAACATTGATTCAACTTTCTATTACCTCAGTCCTGGATTCCTTTAGGCAGACAAAATGTCAAAATTAAAAAAAAAAAAAAGCATGTGTAAAAAGTAGAGAACTCAATCCATGTCATTTACTATAATCATTCAATTCAATATGTCATGCACATATTTATATTAAAAAATAATTATCTTAATAAACCAGTCTCAATGCAATTTTTATAACCTTTGAGAGGTTGGGATTTTTGATAAGTAATAGTGGGGTAAGTACTTGGTATAAACTAAGGAAGTTGGCAGGATTTTTCTTAAGTCAGATGAATTTCAACAATAGAGAAAGAATGCTTTCATGTTTCTGGGCACCATGGTTAGTTAAACTTTGTGTGTCTTCATTTAACACATGGGACATTTCTATGGCCCTTTTACACATTAAAATGGACTTTCATTAGGATAGGCAGCTTGTAAGCTAATGTGACAATCTCAGGAAATAAACAAGAAAACTTGTATAGTTTTCTTACAGGTATATAAGAAATTTTTTATTTCTTTATAGGTATAGGAAAATGGAATGCACAGAAAATTTGCTACAGTAACGTTACAGTTACGAAAGACCCTTTCTAACATGTTCTTTATAGTGCTCTTAGGAGTAATGAATATCATACAATATATAATAAGTCCATCTGTATATGTAACAATTGACTATAAACAGCTCTTAATTAAAACTTACTAGTAAAGTGGTAGAGTTGCTGTATTTGCCATATGTTTCAAGAAGCTGAGAAAATTCAGCTCCTAACACAACCTTAAGTTGCAAACATCTGAATTTTTAATTGTTTTTGTTCATTGATTAATTTTCAGCTTTAGGTTGTGACTTTAAAAAATACAAAGAAAAAGTAGATATAACAGAGCAAGCAAATTTATCAAGGTCTTTTTACTTGTATACTCCCCTGCTTTCCTATTTACCTAGTATATACAAACACCCACAAACCCCTAAGGGACAGTAATTCTGCTTCAGCTTCCTTGTAGCTGTGGCTTTGTTCCTTCCTAGACTCTCTCTTTCATTTTGCAAGGTAAGTCTCCAATACTTGATCACTTAAAGTCTGTTGTAGTCTTCAAAAAGTCTAGTTACACTGAGCTGTGAAATAGGGCTACGTAATCACCCAAAGTTTTAAATAAAAAGCTGTTTGAATTAAAGACCTTTATCTTTAAAATGCTTTTACAGAGAATTTTTCTTTAAAAGCTGGCATTATTCCATCAATGTTTTAGCCTTTCATTCAATTTATGAAATGCTATGTCTATGCCATTATCAGTTAATGCTGACTTTGACTACTTAAAAAAAGCACACCCTACTTATAGTTTACTTATTTTGTTTTTCCCCACTCTTTCAAAAATGTTCCAAGCACTGAAATATTCATCCTAAAATATTGCAACACTTCCTAGTTGTAACTTTTTTTTTTTTGACTGGTTAATTTACCTTAAATTTTACTCAAAAACTTTAACACCTGAAGTTTTGTGAATGCTTTGAAATATGCAATTTAAATACTGAGCCAGAAATAAGCTGACTGGGGAAGGAGGGAGGACAGGAATCTCAAAGACAAAGAAGTAAACAAGAGAATCATTAAGTGCTTTAGCACATAAAAGGATTATTGATTCTACTAACTATTTAAGAAAGGTTTTTATAAGTTAGTTATTCTTTTTGTTGTCACACACAGCATTCATACACACAGTCAAGTTATGCATGTTAACCACTTCCACAAATATGTTATAGGCACATTCTTTCTACCTAAATGGGGTAAAACAATGCAGATGAATATAACTAATGCAGGGTAGCACAGTGTCAGCATTGTCAGATATGACCATAGCAGCAGCAGTCTCAAACACTAGGACAACCAAACTTTGAAAGCAAATGCTTCCCCACTCTGCATATTGCCCCTTTTGTAGACGTAATATAAGGTGTTTGACCATGCTACATCTCTGGTATTGAAAAAGACCAGGCAGAACCCACTTCTAAACTGTAGCTATTTACAGGTTGCAACTGATGAGCCTTATGGTTATTTTCTTCGACAACACTGTGGCAAAACAAACTCTGGCTCAATACAGACTTTTAGGCAAGATCACAAAGTAGCTTTATTCTGTATATTGACTATTTACTCATGTGTTGAAGGAGAGCATGTGCTTTCTGCTACCTGTGTTAAATCCTCTTTGTCAGTACAACATCTAGAATGCCAAAAGTACAGACAAGACCAGCAATTAATTACTGTGTGGCCAAATCTAACTATAAAATGTGTAAAGCAACCCACCTATTACCTTCTGCATTTCTCCAAAGATACAACAATAAAAAAAGAAAGTGTTGCACACCAGAAAAAAAAAAAGGAAAACTAAAAGCAGGATAGTAAAACTGAAAATTATTTTGTCTGGAAATAGAAAAGCTAATAAAACAATTTAAATAGATTATTTACATAAAAAATAATTAAATATATGGAAAAATATTAAATACTTTATAATGCAAAAGATGAGAGGGATCACTTAGGTTCATTTTTAGGAATATCTGTTCCCTTTGAAGAAATTCACAGCTGAATTTAACACTGTTTACCCATGAAAATGGGTAAAGTAAAAAGGTCAAAAATATTAATTTATCAGTTCTTATAGAAATTAAATAGCTTGTTCTAAATTTTTCCAAAATACATACACATATTTATCTAACTCCTACCTGACCAGAATCCACTATAATTAAACAATAGGTTTCCCATGGTATGAATTTCCATTTTAAGGAGAATCTTCCAGAGCTGTTGAGGGCCTATACTCAAACTAGGTTATTTCTCCAGAACTGTAACTTCCAGTGCTAAAACAAATCCCAACCTAGCATAGCCTAATATAACTACACTGGCTGTTTGCAGGAGTTAAGTTTCTAAGCTAACACCATTTTAGGCAATTCTCAAACTCTTCTTGCAGAGATCAACATAAGGAGTATCCAAGACAAAAAAAAAATCAAACTGAGTAACAGCTGCTTTATCCGTTGTTATTAGTTTAAACATTCTCATATTTGCAAACAGATATTAGGACAGAAAGCCAGACAGCTGTACTATTTTTTATATGGTAGTTTTCCCAATCACAACAAAGTTGATGAATGCTCCAGTATCAAGTGGGTACTTGTCATTTTTCACTTTCTTAGCTTCTCATTTTTCAGCTTCTCTGAAAAGTCTGCACCCCTAGACACAAAACTTTCTTCTGATAGTGAACAATGGGTATTTGCATAAACTCAAAATATTTCAAGCACTTAATGCCCACATTGTAACACCGGCGTGACATCTTTTCCAGGTAAAGCCCTGCATGGCCTACCACAACTGAAGTGATATTACCTTGATGATTCTCCAAATCCATATCAAGTCGTTGAATAACCTTTTTAAAGTGGTTTGTTTTTTCTTTTACTTCTGCCAACCTAATAAACAGATTATGAAATCCATGGTTAAAACTGTTTTGTAAAATAATTATTTTTTAAAAAGAAAAATGGAGAGAAGAATCAGAATCAAAGTAACAAACCTAAGTTTCTCAAAAACAAGGTAATGTTTGGATTAATGTTATTGTAATGCATACATGCAATGTACCTTTCACTTTAGTCATAATCTATATTTAATACAGATAGTCCCTCTTAGTAAGTACTGCTTCTCTTTCTTATTAAAAGCATTTTTTGAGTCATCAGTAGCTATTACCTTACCCAACTGATCCCTCTGCTGGTTGCTATACAGCTCTGCAGAAGTACAACATTGGCAAACTCCATCAAGCAACTGTATTATGTAAAAATTACCTTTGTTGTCACTAAAATCTCTTAAGAAATTGCCAGATAAAACACTTTATCTATAGATAATCAGTTGAAATGAGGAAGAAAAATACCTTAGAAACATTCTTCTCTAAATTCTCAAATATAGTTCTCCGTTACTGCTTCTTACCAAGAATTCTGTTAAGTAACTTATTAGCCAATCAAAAGGTGAGAATGCATTAAAAATTAACCAATGATTAAAACTGAAAGTACTTGTCAGAAAAAATTTAAATTGTTTAAATTTTAATTTATTTTTTTAAGTTAAATTTTTAGTTTAAAAACTAGGAGAATACAAGAATTATTTAAAATCTTCTGTAAAGAAAGAAAAATCAAAAGACAAGATCACAGGAATATACTACTCCATCTGTCCCCCATAACATATTACTATATATTATAACATTAACAGAGCTTCTGGCAAATCTACAGAGAGGTGTAGTATCCAAGAAGTAAGAAGCAATGCCCAGTTACTCTTCAGAATTGAAATTTCTGTAAGCAACTTTGTAACTCTATAGGCTTAAGAAACTGAAACATTTTGAAACTTCAAAATGGGCTTACAATGAACAGCTCTTGGAATGTGTTCTGCAATCCTAAAGAAATTTATGTCAGTGCTATTATTAAGGCACGTTCATAAGCATAGGAAGTATCTTACGACAACCTATATGGTCCAGTACTACAAAAACCATTTAGCTGCAGCAGAAGGATATATCCTGTTTGCTGCGGAAGGTTAAAATCAGTAGAGGACGCAACATGTGGTGAAAATGTGACAGGATTGATCTATCTCTCTGTAGGGGCTAAACATGGTATGTAACAACAATAAAACGGAATTACTCACTGTCTTTCCATGCTTGCTATTTCTTGACTATCTTCTTTAACCTAGAGAAAAGTATAACAACTTTAGCATATTAAATAAAATCTACGAATGAAGAAAGGAGAAATCTAAAAATACTTCTTAATTCAGTACATGAGGAATAGAAACTCAGCATATGAGATTACAAACTTGTTGTCACATTGTCCAACAACAGCTCTTCACTGAGAGAAGTATTATTATTTCTATTTGATCTCTTCCAAATGCTCCCCTGCTTTCTCCATACACGTTTAAAAATCAGATATACACATCAGTGCTGTTCAGTACAATAATCCACATAGTATGCATGCACCGATGGCTATATAACATGGCACAGTCCCTTGCAAAGTAATAAAATTGTTTCTTGATTACTGTATCTGCACACTATCCCAAAATGATACAGTTTAGAGTTATGCTATAATACTGTTCAATAGGATCATTTTCCCTATCCCAACAGGACTAATGAATTTGAACAAGCTGAGAAGCTGATCATGCCAATTTTGTTATGGCTGAACCTGAAGCATCCCCTCCAGCCCATTCATTACCTGTACTTAATTCGAGATGGTTTATGCTGGTTAAAGACTAAATAATGGCAAGATTCAAAACCATGTATTTTTCTTTCTCCATCATCCCTTAATATACTGATTGACTTAAGAGCATCCTTTAAATGATACCATTTTATGTCCTTGCCTGCTTAAGTAATCTCTCTCTTTCCTCTTGTGGAGATTCCATGTTCTTGTCCTCAGCAATCATTTGATTTCGACGTTCCTCAAGCTCATGGAGCTTTTCATACAACTGCACAGCCTCCTGTTTCACCAGAGAGTGTGCTATTTCCTGTTGGGAGAAACAAAACACCTACTACCAACTTCCAGACTGCAAGAGAACATTGCAGAAATTGTTTTAATTGAATGACACTTAACCATACATTCAAAGTGAAGCTCACTTGTTACAAAAGGTATAAAGAATGAATATAATCTGTAAAATCTCAAAAACACATTTTCTGGAATGGAATATCCCAGTCAGCATTTCTTGCTCTATGAGTTCATTCTCAGGCCAACGTTCTGAGTAGATTTACTGCTATTTTATCATTTCTAGGGAAACACAAACCATATACAGTATACCAAAGGAACAGAAAAATGTCTACAAGTATTCAAAAGTGGTATTTCTGAAGACATACGTGACTGTATGTTTCAGCTTATGGATCCTTGTAGATCTGTGAGAGACCCAATGTGAGAAGCTTCTCATTCTAGTAATGTAAAACAGTGTATTAGAAGTATGTGTTTACATGTTTGTGGGAGGAAAAATACCTCAGCTGGTACCACTTTGTGTTTCAAATGACATTTGCGTTTGAAACAAGAAAATCATGCTCCCACATCATGTTGAAAAATTAGGTATCACAAATACTTTAGAAAAACGTGAGTGGTAATTTCACATTTATCTTTGAAGAATAATTCCAAATCAGTCACATATCACCCAAAACATTTGATAACCATATAGCTAACTAAATTTAGGAAGTTTTGTGCTTGGCAACCAACAAAAACATTTTAAACCACAGCTAGTTATAAATTATTGGTGGAAAACAGGCGGCTTTGCCTTCTCATTCTAGAGTACAATCCTACAGTATATGAAAATTTAATGAGAAAGGTATTATTACAGTAGAGCTCAGCAAAGATTGGTACAGAAACAGCTTTTATCATACATACAGCTCTTAGAGACTCCTCCTTCATGTTTAGTGCTTCCAATTGCTGCTGTTGAACAATCAATTCCTAAAGAGGAAAAAAATGCAAGATTTAGAAAAAAACTTCCACATGATTAGATTGCTTTTTTATTCTGCATTCTAGCATCCAGAAGATGCTGTAAAATACCTCATTGGTCTTCTTAAAAGTTTAAAAATCAAGACTGTGTGCAGCTTCTCCAAATAGCTCAGATGTAATATCCACTTACTTTCAGAAAACAAATTTTCCAATAAACTCTTATTACACTTACTTGCTGTTGGGCAATAACCAAGAATTGCTTGCTTTTTTTACACTTTTTTTTTTTTTCTTAAAATCAGTACTGAGGGTGGAATTTATCATTTCTGCTTTAGAAGTTTAAAGTCAGATTTTAAAATCTGAACTACTCACCGCAGTTTCTTCAGTCAATAAAGGGACAGATAGGCCCTGACTAGTGATTCACTTCATCCTATGATAGCTAGGAAGCACCTATTTAAAATATACCTATCTCTCTGTATAGACTTTACAGGGAAGCATTCTAAGACCACATGCCTGAACCTAGATGAGGTTACTCTAACCCTAAAGATTTTATTGCTTTTGTTAACATTGTAAGTAGTGAAGCCACAAACACTTTAAAAGGCCCAGCTTACTTTTCTCATACATGCAAACACACGAGAAGCACAAAAAATCCCAGTCAGATTCATTTTTAGGCATGGTAAGAAAAAATTCTACTGAAATCAATGAAATCAACTGGGAATTTCTTTTCCCTTTTGCTTGCTTTTTACATGTGATCAAACACGTAAGCACTACAGAGGGTTTTGAAATATGCATGTCAATCCCCAAACAAGAAAGGAAAATGATGAACATAATCTGTTCTTAAGAAACACAAAAACACAAAGTATTTGTTTTCATTCAATTGTTCTGTTTATTTTTCAGGCACTCTTAAAATTGCTTAAGATACCAGCAAGTTTTTTTTATTATATTGCTCAGTTTTCACATTCATATTTAAATTGTATCTGGAACTAATAGGGCCAGGCTTAGAAACATTTTATGTTAAGTACTATAAAACAAGCCAACCTGGGAGAGTTTTTCATTTGCAGTCTTCATCTCCATATATTTAGCTTGATTTTCCAGAGGCATGTCTTTTATTATGTCATCTGCTACGACTTTTTCACGTTCAATATCTTCTTCCACAGCTTGAATTAACTTTTCTGTGCTGTAATTACAAAATTGTGCTATTTTTACTAGTCAATGTTTACTTTAAGCACACATTAAAACTCTGCTATTCCTTCAGCCTCCCTAAAGTGATCCTCCAATACAAAAACTTCAGACTTCAAGAAAACAAGTTACCTACTTATATCTATCTCCTTGGGGTTGCATTAGCTATAAGAACATTCATATCATGGAATGCAGAAGATAAAGAATTCTTTGCCCTTACTGTACCCATGTAGTACTTCCCAATGTGACTACACTGTCTACCTGCACAGTCATCAAAACTGACAGAAGCATATTTCTTCCCCTCTTTGGTATGTATCAGTGAATTCTTGGAATGTGAACTGGTAGTCTGAAATAAAGAACCTGGAATGTAATTTCTGAATGCACATGAAGAGAACATACTATACAGCTAACAGGTGCTGGATAACAATGATAAGAAGACTTCACTTTATCAATGAATTGCTGGATTCCTTAAGAACAGAAAGCAGCTTTGTAGCCTTACGGAGCATGGAACTTTTTATCCATGCAAGAAGTTAAGCAATTAGCCATTCCTGATGTTCTTGATTAATGACTGTAATCAAGTAACTGCAACCAGATAAAAGTCTCTACCACTGCAATTGCAATAAGCTGCAGCTAGATGTATTAGCAGTTAAGGAAGGCATAAAGGGTTGTTCTCACTGCTTAATGTAAAGTCTACCAATTTCTATGTAAGTCCTGAGTCAAGTAATTTGAGAGCATAGCTGAAGATAAAGGAAATGAACTAAAAGTCCTGAGACACTGAACAGTATGTCTTTTTCCTCAAAAGGCCTTCCTTTACAGTTCATAGAACATTGTTTACACTGCTGGCTTTCAGAATGCCTACTGCAAAATTAACTTTATTTTTCTTCATTTCTCATTTACTCTTCCTGAGTTGCAAGACACCAAAAATTTAAAGTTGTATGACTGATGCTATTAGATCCATGACAGTAGGCAAGAATGCCCTCAGGCTTCAAAGACAATGCAAAATAATGGAACTGCTCAAGGGTAACCTTGGGATAAGACAATAATGAACATTTCATAGAAGCACATACAGTTGATGTTGAAATGGACCTCTGATGGTCAACTTGTGCAGTCCCATTACTCAAAGCACAATCACCTAGAGCAAGTTGTCAGTGTCTTGTTCAGGCAGCTTTTGATTACATTGAATAATGTAGACTCCACAACTTGTCTGGGAAATGTTTCAAGGTATGGCCACCTTTACTGTATGTGAGGTTTTTTTCTATTTAAATGAAATTTCCTGGACTTCAATTTGAGCTCATTGCCTATTATCTTGCCCTTAGGCATCACTGAGAAGAGACTGGCTCCATCTTTATTCCTCCGTATCAGATAAAATACGCCCCTACCCCTTCCATCAAACAATTCCATCTCTCTTAATTTCCACCATTTCTGATGATTCAGAAAGATTCAGACGTGTAACCAATCTTGCAACTGATTTCAGGGAAGACCTATATTCTCCAGGAATCTGATGATGTTAAGTATAAATGGTAAGGATAACAACCCGTGTTGCAAAGATGTTTTGGAACCTGATGATGAAGAAGCAAGTGAAAATGATGATCCTCTACACGCCCTGGCAAATTGGCAGTGCAGTGGGGCTTTACTTGATTTATTGGATGGTTTTATCATGAAGGTAAATGGAACATCCTCTTGAGAGTAAGAATAGTTTGTTCAAACCTTGTCCAAAGAATGAAGCCTTTGCTATAAGTACACCACTATATGAATAGATTATTATGTTATGCCTGGGAAAGGTGTGACTTGTTAAATGAAGCACGCTTTTAAACTATGAAAGTAGTTTGACCCAAAATTCTCTGGAAGGCATGGAACTAGAATTGGCAGGCAGGGAGCTTTCATGCATCTTTGTTATTGAAGGCTCCTCATGCCTTACTCTGGGCCTATGAAAACTGTTGCAAGGTCTCAGCAGTGACAATTTCTCACAAATCAAGCCCAATTGAAGGCATGATTGAAAAAAGAAAAATTCCAAAGAAGAATTCAAGAAAATCTTAAGGTTGCTAATTTCGAGAACAAATGCTCACACCAGATGCAACTTCTCTGGAGAGACTGATTATAATTCGTACTGATCATAGGGAACTTGTCTCTACATACAAACAAGGTGGCTTTTCCTGGAGATCAATGGGGCATTTATGAAGGAAGAGAAGAATACAGCTTGATATATTACTCCCATGTTCCAAAACAGCATGTGGAAGCAGCTGTCACTGTTGAGGGCAGTGGCATCTCCATGTTCTACTGAATTTTTCTCATCTATGTCTGAGACTGCAAGTATACCTGATAGAATATGGAAAGAGTCTACTTTTCTGGCCCCACTGATGTAAAAGTAAGGTGCAACCATATAACAGAGTAGTCTCTTTACCTGCAGCAAGTCTCTATTTTTAATGTGATGTGGACTTCCGGCTACATACACGAGTATCTTCACAAGACTAGAAATGACTGATTTAGCTGTGATGCATCATCTCTGGTAGCTGTGTTGACAGAAAATTAAATCTCAGTGCTCTTCTAAGAGGCACTAAAATTATCAGCAACAGCTGTAGCAGGAGGATAGTTCATTACCACAGGTAGTGCAACACTTGAAGACTACTGGGGAAGCTGAAACAAGGTTGAGACTTGGAAGCCACAGAACGTTCTGAGGTATTTAGCAAAAATCAAAGTGGCAGTAACATCAAAGACAGCTACTGAAGTAGAAAGGTTTCTACTCAGACCCATATCTGAGAGAAATGGAGAATAAGAGGAAGGTGAATCCTTTTGTAGTATCATGCTGTGCATTGGGTAGAATGAAGTTGAGAGAATGAGCATCATCAGAAAAAAGAAAACAGTGGACATAGTGTTTGTGTATCAATATAATCCCTTTGTCTATCTGTGTAAAGACATGCTCTCAGATCAGAGCAAATATCTTTTTTTCTTCCTTTTTTTAGGATTTCTTCCTGAAGTATAGCACATATAACAGACATCCTTAAATGCTTGCAATCCTTTTTAAATAATGAACTTTATTTTTAACATACCCCATAGCTTTTCTTATGCTTAAAGATCTCTACTAGAGATCTTTACTTCAGTATGCAAATCTCATGAAACTTTCTTCATTTGAATATAGGTCTCATAAAAAAAAAAAAAAAAAAAAAAAGTCTTTATCTGTCTCCAACATTTCTTTAACTGACAATAAATCACAGCTTGCTTCTAAAAACCCTGTGGCGTTTTAACTCAGTGCTTCCTATGTGAACTGGAACTTGACACTTAGGCATACTTCCATTACTCTTCCCTATTGGCTGCGGAATCAATTAAATCTGAGATGATTATAAGGAATTGCTCAACCTAGTCAATCGTTTGCTAAAGATGTTCTAGCTTCCTTATTTTTTTACACTGCCTGCTTATTCATTAGGTACAAAGGTTGGACAAAAACGAAGTGCTGTTACATGATATTATTTCTTGTGAGTGCACTGAAAAATGTACATGCTGCCTCAAAGAAGCAACAGAAAGGTAAGATACTTGGAACACCTTTTTTCAAAATGTAGGCAAAGATTTATTAGTATACCTTTTCTGCTAGACTGGAAACAATTATATCTTGAGATATGTTAAAAATTCAGGAATTACTGTGAACGTTCAACATGCAAAGGAATTAAATTGTGCTTCAGTTAAAAGCCAGGGAACAGTCTGATTCTTTTCTGGAAACCAGAGTACTTGATTATACAAACCCCATAACCTCCCCATATGTGCCATTTTCTTTACAAATGCAACAAAAGCAACAGAAGTTACGTTACCATTAAATGGTAAAAGTCTTAAAAACACTTCAAAGGAAAACCTTTTAAAGAAACACTTTTGAGTTGAAATGACATATGTCAAAGTATTATCAGTGTATTGCCAGGCTTAGTTTCTTTCCAAAACTTTAAGCAGTAATTCTTAAAATTTGGCTTTACTAAAAAGCTACATTGCAATTAAAATTACAGATGCTTTCCTGTTTTTCTATTGATCACTTTTCCCGATACACAATACAAGAAATCAACATTGTAAGAACAACCTTAATTTTTCAACAGTCATAAAGTAAAAAATAAGAAACTGTGTTTCTGACTTAGACATATGTGCAGCCCATTTTCAGACAGAAAAAGTTTTTTTCCAGTTAACAGTATCCCTGTTACTCGAATATGCTGATGCTTTCTTTGAACTTCTGAAAAAAAGAAAAACCCTTTCATTTTTAATTTGGTTGTTATTAATTTACAGACTGAGCAACTTTTAAATAATATCTTAATATATTTTCCCACTCTCCTAATGACAGCATTTTTTTTAACCTGCAAACCACAATAATGCTGTTAATCTGTATTTCTAGATAGCATTAGGTTAAGGCGTGCTCTGTTTCTTAACATCTTGGAAGAGGTATCTCTGAAGTCCAAGTGTGTCACAAATTCCAGCTCTTACCATAGTTGATACTGGGAGTTCAAAAACTGCATGTTTTCCACTAGCAATATGCAAATTGCCTCCAAAAGTCATGCAGCCACCAATACTGACAAGAACGGTACATAATATAGGAGCTTAATACCACTGAGGCTAGCACCTGTTGCCCCTGATAATGTCTTTTTTTGTTCAATGTAAATTTCCAATAGCACAAGACATACACAATGGATCAGAGTAGTAGATCAGGATACACACAACCTCTTTCCAGGAAGTTATAAAGTTTAGATACTTATTCACTGAGGTGAATAAGGTCAGTACGTAGAGATAAAAATGCATAGAAGCAAACAGCTTTTTTTTTTTTTTTTTTTTTTTTTTTTTTTAAATCTAACTGGCTGTCTATATTTAGCATTGTTCCTTGTTGGTACAATTGAGCTTCCTTACGTAATTCTGTCCCCACTCCCTGTTATGTTAAATTCACTGAATGCTGCTCAAAATACAATACTCACTTTGAACACATTTTTGCCTTCTTTAGTCTGAAAGATCGCAATCTAGGAACAAGATACTGAGGTTCACTTACTCTACTACCTTTTCTCTCTGAGACTTCAGAGGCTTACGTAAAACTGGAAAAATGTTACAAAAGGAATAATCTACCTTTTGCACAAGATTTTAATTCAAATCTGGCATTAACATGGATCAGTTTAACATCTGAAAGACAAGATTTAGTGTTCCTGCTCAGTGGATCTTGCAAATAACACCCAATTTTTCTCAGAGAAGTTAATATTGCAGTCAATACCATTTGTCAAAAAATCTTTCCTTACTCTCTAAAAACAAGGTACAAACCCATACGAAAACACCAGAACAAGAGACTGAATCGTGCTTACTTAGTTCCAAAGATCAGAGCAACCACTACACCTTTGACATTGCTTATGTCATATATTATAGTATGAGTAACAAAGAGATTAACAGATCATTCTACACATTAAATGTTCACAAAACCTGTGTATTCGCATAAGAACATATGAGATACCTGGCCAAATAAACCAACAATCTAGTACAGCATTCTGCCTCTACCAGTGGCAAGAAAATAGGGACAGTAACCAAGCCCAGCTACTTTTTTCAGATGATTCCTATTGTAGACTTCCAGCACCCAGAACTGCTTTAATAGGTTATTAATGTATATACTTTTGCCTATGGCTCTTATCCAGTTGTGAAATTCTTCCCTACTGACTTGTCTAATCAATCCATTTTCTATCTTCTGATACTCTCCACTGGATTTTAGATTTGCATCAATTCAGTGAAAACTCAATGCACTAAGGCTCATAACATGATTTTTCTCTTAACTTTACATTTTATGATACGTAGAACATTTTATGAAATGTAGAACATTTTTTTTCCATTATCATGGAAATAACTGTATTTATTAATTTGCTAAACTGCTGCTACAGAAGACACTGGTACTCTTAATATTTTAAAGTGTTATTTGCTTATTGTTAGGCTGTGAACATGGAGTTCTCTTGGCTCATGTTCTGGACTGGAATGCTGTTTTTGAATCCAGTCACTGCTGACTGCAATGTTACATCTCAAACTGTAAGTTCTATGTGCATGTAAATTACCCTTATTTTTGAGATCCAGTAGAAATTAAAGACATTTTAAAAGCCTGCAAGCATGAAATTCCTGACTATAGAAGAAGACAGACAAATAAAATGACATATTTTCCTGTGAAAAGGGAATTTGCTGCTACCAATCATTTTATGTGGGGGAGTAACACTGACACATATTTGATATGGTTTTATATTTCAGTCAAATCTCTGCAGACAACAGGATGGCCTCCTTTATATGTACACCATTTTGCAACAGGCCTAAATCACAACAGCTATTTGGACAAGGCCAACTACTTGTTGAGAGATTGTTTTGAGAATTTTTTTTGAGTTAGCACTTGCCCATGTCAGGTCCAAACGTGTACAAGATATTTTGAAGTATTCTTTTAGAGAACAGTTCAATGGATTTAGTATTTATATGTAGGGGAATTAGGAGTCTGGCAAAAAAAAAACTGTTATTGAACTGTTTGCTCTTACTCACTGTCTCCTGGTCCACTACTGTATCTACTGTTTGTTCATCGCTGGAACAAATATGAAGGAAAAAAGCATATGCAGACACCACACCTCATTATTTTTTTTTAAATAAGCTATCTAGACTCAGCCTGGTAACAGCAGTAATGACTTGAACATAGGCTACTTCTCTAGCAAGAGGAACAAGAAACCAATCTGCTTCTGTCTCCTTTAAAGCAAGTTAAAGTACTTTATCAACAAACTGTAAGATGCAGTGATGCATACATAAACCTATAAGGAAATCTAATCTTTTCAGAAAATAATAATGTTTCCAGGTAATAAGAATATAAACACTCTCAAACCTTCAAAGTCTACAGCTATGCTGAACTTTAACTCAGAAAACCAAAATGAAATTAAATGCTACACTTATAGTAAAAATATGTAGTCAATCTGGTTGAAGTCAATCTGGTTGCTCGAGAGATGTTTTCAACAGTAAACACAGCTATTTTAAAATAAATCAATCAATTTGAAAAAAACACATATAAATTGTCAGGCTTGAGTCCACTTTTTCTATGACAACTTCACTTGGTGGCTTCTCTATTTTGTTGGAAAGGAATCCTTTTCCTACCCAGCCAGACTTCACATTAGAATTCCAAAACAGGCAGCCCCATTACCTCCAAAATAGCATGTCAGACTGGTTATAATCTGGATATTCACATAAGCATTGCAACTATAACAGAGTTTAAGCACTAAGTTTCTTGGCACTTCAAGTCTCTACACACTAGGATGATTAATTCCCCTGTATCACTAATCGACAAGCATATTAAGAAAATCATAAACAAAAAGGCAGGAAGACCAGCAGAATTTTTCTTGTAAAGGGCTGACATTGAATGGATTTTTTATTCCCTTAAAAGTCATCACTGGGATTCCATCACAAGACGTCTCTACAGTATTTTAATTGTTGACATTATCTTTTTTCAACAGGTCATTTGTGAAGAGTCTGGAAAGAACCTCTCTCGTATCCCCACTGATCTTTTGCCAAATGTTACTATATTAAGCCTCAAAAACAATAAAATCACTTTAAAAGACAATGGCAAAGATATTCTTCCAAGGCTTACTAACCTCACTGAACTTTATCTGAATGAAAACATGATTACTGTACTGTATAATAACAGCTTCTACAACTTGACAAAACTTTTAATTCTGGATATCAGCAACAATCATATTAGCACAGTTCACCAAGCAGCATTTGCAGGACTAAATCAATTGTCAGTGTTGAATCTGTCCTATAACAGGATTACTCAATTAGATTCAGATGTATTTTCTTCTCTAAAAAATCTCAGAGTTTTGAATCTACAAAATAACATTTTGAAATCTTTTCGTATAAAATCATTGTTCAAATTGGCTACAATTACCTTAGTTGGAAACCCATGGAACTGCTCCTGTGGCCTCCTTGATTTACAGATATGTCTAGCTGCTTCCAATGTGACAATGGGTAAGTTCTGCTAAGAGTAGCATTTCATACCTGTTTGCATCTTATCTTAGCTTTTCCTGATGTGAATAATATCCACCATGTATTCTGTATTTTGCAGTAATAATTAACAGTGATTTTTTTAAATCAGAGTGCCAATTAACAGTATCTAATAGGCTCTCCATTGCTCATATTCACAGAAAATGAAAACAACACTACATGTACATTCCCCAAAACAAAGGAAAAACTGTCCATCAGGGCTGCAACTATACAACTAGCTGACTGTGAAACTGAAAAAACTTCTTTAGAAACCAGTATAACTTCAAATTCTGCCATTAAGCGCAGAAGCATGGCCTTCCTAACAGCTCCGACTCCAAACAACATAACTGAAAACAACAGAACACATGCAGGTAGTATAATGACATTTCCCTTTACTGTTTGCAATGTTTAATTTGCTGATCCATGATTTCATATGGTTTTGCATTCCTAGTACACTGTAATTCTTCCATAAAAGTCAGGGCTATGGAACAAGTGTACTTCCAGATTTTGTTAGACCATATGACATGCTACGGTGAAAGTTATGCTCTACTAAGTAAGGCTGCAAAACAGATAAACCACACCTTAAACGACATTAAAAACTGATGGTGTAAAAAGTTCTAAGGCTTGAAATTCAGATAATTCTCCAGATGTCTGCATAAAAATAAATAAATAAATAAATATTTCCAAACTAATTGCTCACAAGATGTAGTCTTCTTAAAAAGTAAAAGATTGAGTATATTAATTTTTGTCCTGCTCTCAACTGTGTTCAGTGTAAGGGACAGCGCTGTGCATATCCCATATTCTTAAAAAAATTGAGTAATAGCCTCCTTACATCATTTTTTGATGCTAATTCCAACATTATTTGGTAAGATTCTAAGTTTCCTCCTGGTAAAAATCAAATTTCTCTTTTTCTTACAACCAAATTAATGTTCTCCACTTTCCCATAATGAAATGTTACACTTCTTGCTTCTGGTACACACACAAATTGTAAGCCACCACTGCCACTGATTTCTTTTGCTGAAGCCAGCATCTATAATGTATCGTGTGACAGTGGCCAGCATACAAAACCAACTTGTAAATATAGACTACTTGTACTTACAGTCTATTGAAATTTTTATTATAAAAGAAACATAACTGGAAGGATTACAAAAAAAGATGTGGAATTTCAGGAGGCAGACATCATCACCATGTAGAAATTTAAGTGTGGGAAATATAATTTAATGTCAATTACTGATTTTTACTTTTTTCCATTCTCAAAACTAGTCCTGGAATTATTTTTGAAAAAAAAAAGTTTATTTTATCTATGCCTCCAGAATTTCAGATGACTTTTAAACAATTGTTTAATTTTAACAAATATGCATGGTGAGTTTACATTGCTATGAAATATGAGATGTATGTGCATTTTTGATTTTACAAGCTCTCCAGTAACAGCAGAGACTAACGCTTTGGAGACACTGCCGTATAATCTTTTATTTTCTGAGTTCTCAGTCTAACTGTTCAAAAATTAATACCAGAGATCTTTCAGATATTACACATAAAGATGACTGTTCTTCTTTTTTTTTTTCCCTATTTGTTTTAAAGAGCTTCCACTTCTTGGCAAAAGTTGGACCTTCCTAGTGGGAGTCCTAGGCTTTGTCCTAAGCACTACATTCCTGATTTTTACTGCCATAAAATGCCCAACATGGTATCACTATTTGATCAGCTACAGTCACCGTCGTCTGGAAGAAAATGACCCAGAGATAACTGAACAGGAGTTCTCAGCTGACATGAGTTCTTTTCCTGCAGTATCAGATACAAACAATGAAGATCCCATAGTAATATTTGAGAAAACCACTGAATTTGAGGCTGGTGAAGATGGATTTATTGAGGATAAATACATAGATTCATATATAACTGAGGAGAGCTAATGTCTTACACAATGGATGATGAACTGACTTTTCAAAACTGTAGTATACTTGCTCCATCTACTTAGTCTTCCACATTATGCTACTTATGTACAATACAAACTGAACCTAAGCGGTCCATCTCCTTTCATCTCATCAAGTCTGAAACAAGCTATTGCTTCATGAATCACAAAATAAGTATTTCAAAACATGAAAGAACACTGATGATGTTATTATTTATGGAGGATAAGAAGCATACCATACACTGCTTATCATGAACAAATCTTTAAAAAGCAGCTTGTGAAGCTGCCTAATTACTGACACTCCAGAGATGAAGAAGCCAGAGCTGAAAAAATATTTATTTAAAGCACTGAAGAAGCAGACCACAGTCAGTCTGGGGACTGAATCCGAATCAACAACATTACAGCTCAGTAGTTTTTTAGTCAAAATGAGTATCTATCAGGGAATAAAGTTGCCTTTTTTTTAAAAACAAACAAACAAAAAAAAAACTGAATTAGCAGAGTAACAAAGACCAACTTCTCCACTCCCTTAAATATGTCTACATATGATAAAATGGTAAGTATCATTATTGCATATAGAATCATAGAATCATTAAGGTTGGAAAAGACCTCCAAGATCATCTGGTCCAACCATCCTGCTAGCACCAATCTTATTCACCAAACTATGCCTTTATGCCTCAGTTTGATACTGAACCAAGTCTTTTTGCTGCACATGTTGTTAACACTTAAAAATGCATTTAGGGGTAGAACATACATATTTACAAGCTGTTGAAAGCCACCGTATTAGTGAAAAGTGCATATTAAATGGAAAAAAAATGGCATATTAAATGGCAAAAAACTGCTTATTAAATGGCAAAAGCTTCATCCTGATACTGGTATAGGATCTTGAAATTGTTTGGGGATGTCCCTTGTTGTATGGATTGTACTGTTAACAATTTCTTAATTAGATAACCTCTCAATTTTACCAAGTTCAGGTATGATTTTAACAGCTTTTGAGAAGCGTATACTTTATGTACTTACGCTTGTCTTTCTGTGAAAATTTTATCCACACTTTGAGCATCTCGGTCATTCTGAACCTTTAACTTAAAAAAAAAATAACAATTATTTGGATATAAAATAAAAATATACTTATACACAAGCGCAAAGTTTGCTTTAAGGGAGCAAGAAGATGCTCAGTATGCAGTACAGAAAGGAGCAGCAAATGTCTCCTACTCCAGAGATGTTCCTGGGCTGTACTGAAGAAACAGCTTCTAAAATTGCAGTCTTCCGCTGGAAATCAAAAGAAGTAAGAAGACATCTCTCTATATGTTTGAAAAAGAAATGCTATCAAGTTTGTAACAAATCAATTCAATTAGTATTACTATCTGTTAGCAAATACTGCTTCAGCCTACAGACAGAATGCAAGTATAATACTTAAAGAGCATTCTTTATTATGAGGACGATACAACTTTTTCAACGAAATGTGGAGAAAAATAAATGGCCAAGAAATACTCAGGTGGTTTTTCAAGCTACCAAAATAACCTTTTCTAAGACTAGCTGCTTTTGCTAAAGGACAAAGTGATTATAAGAAATTGAAAGTGCTTAATACCTCTATAGCCTTAATACTTGCATGAAAACTCTCACAATCTTGGAAAATAAAGAAAATTAAAGAACAAAGATGATTGATTTTGTGGTTGTCCATGTTGCAGACCTAGTTCATATTTATTATACTGGAGGCATTTAAAAGGCAGAATGCAATAGAGAAGTAAATAAATTTCCAGAGGATCAGGCAGCTTTAAAGGCAGTGTAGTCCAGTGAACTTGCCTTTTATGAGACTAGCATTCTATGCTTCTTAGTCAAATAAATAATATATTTTAACACTTGAAATTTGAGCTGGGAACACAGCCTTCTCAAATCTAAAACACAGAAGCACTGTCATGTGGTTTTGAAGACAATGCTTCAGATAGCTGTCTCATTACAAAGCATGTTGTCAACTATTATGGCCACTTTAACCTAAAAAAAAAGACTAAGTTTTAAATTAATGTTTTGCTTTTTTATATATCTCATGTTCAAAGTACCAAAAATGTAATATATGCCATTTCACTGTTGAAATGTAGCAAGCACTGTAATTCTTACCACATTGTAATCATGAATAACTTCTGCCACGTCTGTATTTGTGTTAAGTATATCCACAACCTGAAATGAGACAGAATTCCAACCTGTTGTCACTCTCCTTTTTTTTCCTTTTTTTTTTTTGTAATTATACACACAGAGAAAAGGATCAACTTGAAAAATGTTCATGAAAACACAACAGAAATCTATTATTGCAAATGGAAAAAAAAATGTGATTTGGGAATCTGAATAGATTACACATAGTTTTCAGAAGTAATTCTCATTATATGTAGCTGTACAAACCCACAAGTAATACGCAACAGTAATTTCTTAAATGCAACTGCTTCTCCTAACTTCCTTGTTTTCCTTAGTTCCCATTGTTTTCTTTCACAGTAACAATAAGCACAGTACTAACCAGTAAACTTTTAAACAGGAACATCAATAAAAAAGATGTTGAAGTTAAGCAAAAACAGTACGAAGAGAAGCAGAGAAGGGAGTGTTCAGTATCAGAAGCTGATAGCAGCATACCATGTTGTAGTCTGCTAGCTGACCTTGAAATTCTTTGATTTCACCAGCTAGAGCCTCTGCCCTAAATACAAAACAAGAAGCCAAACTTCAGATATGAAGCATCATATAATAAAAATGAAATAATGAAAAAAAATAATTACTTAATGATTCATTAAAGCCTGTACAACAGCCTAGAACAAAGTCTTGTGACTGAGAAAGTTAACTTTGTATTAGCTGCATAGCTCACCTTTTTTCGTATGACAAATAGACTGATTTCTCTTGCTTGTACATTTCTACTTCTTCCTGCAGCTTGTTAATTTCTGTTGTGAGTTCATTTGTTTTGCTCCTGCAAAAAATAAACAAAAGAGTCACTCAAACTTAAATATACAGCTTAAACACAGATAAATCAGAAACAGCATTTTACTCTAAGTGATGTGTAATCAGTATCTCTTTTTCACACAGTACCGTATTTCTAACCAACTATTTCTGAGAAAATCTAGAGAAATTAGGGGAAAAAACAAAGTGGTTCTATCTGATAATATTGTAAGAAATTATTAGAAAACCTGGATATGAAATAAAATGTTTTAATTAGCTTTTTGTTCCTTCTAATGAAAGAGATGTGAATCCTTCTCAGATGGACTGGAAAAAAACATCATCCATAATCTGTGGAAGGATGCAGTATCATCCCTGTATAGAACAACATCTTTTAGGATTGATTATTCAATACTGCAGTGTGGCCAGCTGACAAAGGAGCATGCATCTTTGTCAGCACCATCTCAATGAATAATTCAAGTAAACCACCTGAAGCATACACTAAAAAAGTACTTAGTTCGAGATGTGACTTCATACAAATGAAGCTACCAGACTATAACAGGTGGAAGTTCAAAATCACTGATGCTTCTGGAACTAATGCTGTGGGAGTGCATTTAAATTAGCAAGCCTAATAACAAAATGTCAAAGAAATCTTGTATTTGGATATAAGCATAAAATTCCTCTTCTCCTACAAGTACCTGCAAAATGACCTTCTCATTTGTTATAACAGACCAGATTTCATAAACAGTGAACAGCACTCATCTTATGCCATTATTAAGCATAGCTCTATCTTTGTGCCAGAAAGGGAACAGATCACGAAGCCTTCCACAGTTTGAATGTATTTTTAAGACATACCTCAGCAGTCCAAGATAATACGTTTTATCCATTATCTGTCTCTGAGGACCTGACAAAGGAGAGTACGATGACAGTTCATTAGAAAGCAACACATTCTGATTAACTGCAAATTAGGAAAACAACATGCAGATTTTACAAGCAGAGACAACAGATTTTACTTTGTTAAAACAAATGAAGGCAGAAATTTATTTTGGACTGTCATGAAAACAAACAATATTTTTTAAACTATTTGAATATTTACAATGCAACAAAGTATTTTAATTATTCTGCAGTGCTGGAAGAAGATACGAGGTATCCCATTGTATTCTAATCTCATCTAATGATTTTTAAATAGATATAAAAATCACATAGGAAGCTTAGGCACAGAAAAGCCTTTGTCATCTCTAATGGCCAAAAGCAAAGGAGGGAGGATGCATTAATCTTCCTTTCCTTTCTCTTACTCTTTGTAGTCATAGCTATTCACCCTGCAATTTATACAACTATGAAAAGTCAAGTATATTTAAGCCAAGTATATTTTCCCAGAACTTTTTTCAGACACTTTGATAGCTATTTTCAACAAAAAAATACCTTTAATTCCAGTTTTCATTCCACTTAATCCTTGTTGTGTCACTGGGCGGTCTGCAACTTTAATCTGTGATGACAAGATTCCGCTATGAGTTGAAGAGCCACCACGAGAACCAGGTCTTGATGTACTAGGAGGCATCTAGAAGAAAAGACACACACATACACACAAAATACCACCAAAAATCCCAATGCTGAATTATGATTTTTTTATCCTTATGTAGTCGCCAAAGATTGAATCACTCTCTAAACTCTTCACATGAGAAACTTTTAGATTTATACCTGTTCAGGTAAACAAAGCTTCAGACAAATGTCTGCTCTAACAAGGTACAATATTACCTCTTGAGGTAAAAGATTACCTTGTTTCTTGTTCACTGTATGTGACATTAGTATCAAGATCTCCCAGGTGAAGTCTTGATGGAGAATTCCCTTACCTCTTTCAGCCAAAATCACAAAGTAAAACTCCCTATGACTGAAAATCTTTCAACATTTCCTGAGAAAATCTCTCTCCAGTCATGGTACTGAAAAAGTATGAAAACCTGAATAACAATTTAGGATACTAAAGTTGATGTTCAACTTTTTTTGTTCTATTTTTTTAACATACCGCTGTTCCTATCCTTGTTGCTGACGGAGTCCGTGATGAAGAGGATGGCTTTGCTGTCAGCCCCATTCCTGCTCTTGAAGAGGGCCGAGCTATGGGAGGTCTGTGACCACTGGCCATATTTGTGTCCTTTGAACCCCTCCCTGGAAAGAAGGAAAACAGGAGAGAAGGATAACAGTTTTTTCACGTGGAAAGACGGCTTGAAGCGACCAGAGGCCAACTTGTTAAAGATTAATTTTGCCCCCTTCCAATAGCTGATGTTGATCTTTTACGGCCCCTTCCACTTGAACCACAGGATGGGTCCATGAGGGCTTGATGTGGGGCTCCCTGACAGGGCAGCTCCCTGACAGGGCAGCACGGGACAAGCCCTCAGCACGCAAGCACAGCGGTCCCCGCAGCGCTCCGTTCACCACCCCTTGATTTATTAACCCGCTACCCCTCGGGACACACCTTGTTCACCCTTCCCTGGGTGAACAAACACCCTGCAGGATGCCTGGGGCACCGCCAGGCCCCTCGCACCCGCGGGCCACGGCCGCCTCAATGGCGCCGGCCGCCTCAATGACCCGCCGCCGCGTCGCGCACCGCCATGGATATCCCAGCAACGCGGCTTACCCCCCGCACTCCAGACTACAACTCCCATAATGCCTCGGGACGGCGGCGCGGCCTCTTACATCCTCAGCGCGCCGCTTTATCTACTGGGATTTATAGTCTCGGTTCCTCTTCCGGCGCGGAGCGCGGCGCGTTCCGGCAGCCGCGGCGGGCAGGGAGCTGCTGCGTCAGGGCCTACGGCGGTCTCCGGCCATGGCGAGCGACGCTGGCGGCGCATACCGGCTGCGCTGCTCGCTTCCCGGCCATCAGCAGGACGTGCGCGGCCTCGCCCGAGGCCTCTTCCCCGACGGCGGCTTCGTCTCCGTGTCCCGGGACCGCACCGCGCGGCTCTGGGCTCCCGATGGGTGAGCTGCCTTCCCCCGATGGGCCGGTGATGGAAAGACGTTAGTCATTAGTAAATTAGTCACAGCATTGGTAATGGGGTTGCCGTACGGAGTGTTTGGGATTAAGCAAGCTGCGGTGTGTTATTTCCATTACTAAGCTTCATTGGAAGGTGTTGCCTTGTTCTCTGTGCCTTCAGCAAAGAGGATTTTTTAAAATTTACAAAAACAACGATTTCCCTACATACTCCAAGTATTATAGTACAGAGCATGAATAGCAGTATTCTATGATACAATATAGTTTGGTGGAAACAACAACAGTACCTTTAATATAATGTAATTATATTATTTAGTGTAATATAGGCAGCATTTTTTCCAGTGAGTGCTCTCACTGTTGAGGCTGGGTCATGACGAAAAAGTAAAGGTGCTGTTTGAATCAGTCATAATTATCAATTTTAAAATCTCTGTAGTGCTCATGAGTATAGATTTTGCAGTCAGTAAACTTTCTTTCTGTGACCTGATATTTTGCATTGTGCTGGAGTAACATATTTGAGCTTTGAGACAGCAGAAAATTTCACAAATGCAGGCTGTAGCTACTTGTGATTAAATTCTGACTAAATTCCTTCCCATACCTAAAGATGGGTAAGGATTATTAATCAAGGAGTGATGAGGCAAGGCGTAACAGCTTTAAACTGAAAGAGGATAGGTTTAGACTAGATACAAGGAAGAAATTCATCACCATAGGGGTGGTGAGGCACCAGAACATCCAGAGAAGCTGTGGATGCCCCATTCCTGGAGGTGTTCAACACCAGGTTGGGTTGGGCTTCGGCCACCTGGTCTGGTGGGAGATGTCCCTGCCTATGGCAGAGGGTTGAAACTGGGTGATCTTTAAGGTCCTTTCCAACCCAAACTGTTATGTGATTCTGTGCAATTGGGCATAGTGTTTGCAACTGAGCAGTAAACAACAAAACTAAGTTATACCAGGATTCTGTGACTGGAAGAAAACTCGTCTGGAATGCTGGAGTGTAGTTTTTCTCAATGTTTTCATTCTTTCTAGGTCATCCATAGTAAGCACACTGCAAGGATGGTTACTAATTCAAGAGCTGGAATATAAAATGCCTGCTGTAGTTCAGTGCCTCAAATAAGCACTGTTTCTGTCATGACTCTCAACTGATTATTGCATATGTTTAGTCTTAACAGGGGTTTTACTGAAATGCACTGTATGCGTGGCCACTCAAATTTTGTATCTTGTGTCTGCATCATACCTCCAAGTGACCTCTATCCTCGTGGGCTGATTGCAACTGGTGGCAATGACCACAATATTTGCATTTTCACAGTTGACAACACAGCTCCTCTTTACGTCCTTAAGGGTCATAAGAATGCAGGTATGTAGTAATTATTTTGGAGTTTATTATATAAACATTAATGTGATTTATTAGACAGGAAATGAAGTTATAAAACTCAATTTTAATTTCATTGATACTTAATGTACCTAACTTTTTGATTATGGCCTGTCTAAAATAGCGTTTTTATAATTTCATTTCACGCAGTGACAGCTTGTCACAATGACTTCTGAGTTAACACTGATCAGTGTTTGAGCATCTGCTGCGTAAGTGATCACATGGCAACTCACAGAATGGTGGTCCTTTTGCCAAGGGTTGAAGCAGTTAACTTCATCTTCCATGTATTTTTATATCTAACTTCATAGAAATAGAAAAAGCAAGCTTCCTAAATAAACAGATGTTCACTGCCCATTTTGGTACCTAGATGGGGATCTAATATTAATTGGCACTTTAAATATGTGGTGAAGTCTAAAAGGTCATTGCAGAAATTTCATGTCTTTAGTCAGGTTAATGCAGTGTGTGACATATTAAACTGATAACTTTTCTTGAGCCATAAAATAAAAGGTTGAGCAATTTTCATATTAGCATTCTAGGTTTATTTTTTTTTTTTGTGAGCTGATCCAGTATTTAAAAGACCTTTGAACAGCCTCATCTTGTAATTATGGGATGTCAGAAGTAATCATTTTGAGACTTGAAGGTTTTGGGTCTCTTTTGCTATATTAAGGAAAGGTGCTCAAGACCAGCTTGAAAATAACATGGATTGCTACACAGCACCAAAAATTTCTGTCTTTGCATTATAAGCCACTTGGTCTGCTCTGAGAAACAGGTAAAATGATGCCAGAATAATGTCAGTGTGTCAGAAGGTGTGGAATAATTTACAGTCTATAAAAAGAAACCTAAGAGGATTGAGTAGATAAAAGAACATCTGGCATGTTTCTTCCAGAGGTGCAAAAAGGGATGAGGCATTATATGAGGTATGTTATGGATTCCGTTACAAAAAAGTATTTGTGGCAATTCTTACAGTAATGCAAAACATTAAAAATGGAAAATCAGATTAATAGTAAAATATGTTTTAGAAGTGGGAAAACTAGTACCTGAGTAACAATTCATAGCAGCAGAATACTGTCCAGTTCCCACTGTGGAATCACAGAATCAACAAATAGAAGGCCGTGTTTTCTTTTATGAATATTCAGATGGACATTGCATTCTGTTTATGTGGTATATAGTTTTGTATACTTTGTATACCTTTTGTCGTTGTTACTTTGTATAGCTTTTATAGTGCTTTATTAGCAGTATGGCTTTCCGGTTTTATAGCTGTGTATTAGTGCAGCATTTGCAAATTATATCCGAAGATTTGTTTAACCTGGATGTTAGTAAAATTTCTTGGTGGTATTATTTTGCCATCCAAGAAGAAGAGCGAAGTATTCGTGGAATGAAGTCTTGTTTTGTGAAGACATAACCCAATAATGTTGATGAAATGTTGGCTTTGTCTGTAATCTTAAATCTAAGTCTTTGTGTTAATAATTTTTCTTGACTATCTGTGCTGCTTGTCAACATATTTTAGCTTGAGAAGATACCAGGTACCGAAAGAAATTATAAAATATGAATGGTAAAAACATATGCAATTTTGTCACCTGAAGTAAGGAGATTGTTTCCTTTCTAAGTTGCTGTACATCTACACTTATTTTTTTCCGTGAACTCCTCAACACTAGATATGCTTTTAATACTAAACAGAAGCCCTTACATTATTAATTTAAAATTGCTAGCATAAGATTTGTTACAGTGCAAGAAACATGTCATTGTTGATTTGAACATTTATTCTAGTTTGCAGCCTTTCATCTGGAAAATTTGGCACATTATTAAGTGGATCATGGGATACAACAGCTAAAGTCTGGTTGCATGACAGATGTATGATGACATTACAGGTATGAAGTTCTTCTGCATGAATATAATGAAAATACATACTGACTTTTACAAGTCTAACAATATTGTTGTCTTTTTTTTTCAGGGTCACACAGCTGCAATATGGGCAGTAAAAATACTGCCTGAACAGGGATTAATGTTGACTGGTTCAGCTGACAAAACAATAAAGCTGTGGAAGGCAGGCAGATGTGAAAGAACATTCACTGGTAAATATTGTTGTGGTTAGTAGTTTCATCAAGGTCATGTGCTCTATTAAAAACAGTTAAAAAAAAAAAAATGAACATATAAGAAATCATGAAGCCTTATATAAATTCAACAATTTTTAGGCAGAATTTCTAAAGTATCTCAAGTTGCCTGGAAATTATATCCCTTCTATAAGCAGAGGATATTGAGCTTTTCTTTTTTTTTTTTGAGTGCTTCTGTAATAAAAATTGCTTACCAGGTAAAGATGTGTGAAATGGTATGCTGCTGGTAATGGAAAGAAAAGCTGCATTAAAAGTTTTCCTTTCTTTTACAAAGGACATGAAGATTGTGTGAGAGGTTTAGCCATTCTCAGTGAAATGGAATTCCTTTCCTGTGCTAATGATGCTAGTGTTCGAAGATGGCAGATCTCTGGTGATTGTGTGCAGGTGTATTATGGTCATACAAATTACATATACAGCATATCTGTTTTCCCTCATTGTAAAGGTAAGTTTATTTTTTGAGATTCAGCCCGTATGGTTCCAAAATAAAACGGCAGATGAGGCATTCAGTAGTTCAGTGGAGCTGCTGTAATCAAATAATTTGAGCAGCATTTCATTCACTTTTTTTTGTGTAAGTAATAAGAAATTTTTGTGATTGACAGAAAATCATGTCTATGGCAGAATTGCTCTTTGAGGTGAGATGAAAGGTCCTAGATTAAACCCAATTATAAAGCTCAAGTGAAACTTTGGCAAGACAAAACTACCATCTGGGTTGCCATTTGTATTTCAGCACTGTTTCAGAATGTTAAAATGGTGTGTGTGGCTTAGCAGTTTGAAGTAACATAAATTTCAATACTTGCACAAAAAGGTCTCAAAGTAGCTTATAAATAGTTTAGCTTCTGTGTTTTTCTTTATATGGTGTATGCGTTTGTTTTTAGAGCCAGAGGTTTGGAGGTTCAGAACTAAGTGTTGCAGATGGTTGCAGAAGAAATTCTAGGTCAACGACCTTTGTGTGGTGTATATGTAGAAATGGACTTCCATATTTGTTCGGAGGGTGAAGTGGATGTGTAGATATGACATGGGTACATTCTATATCTCTTCTGCCTTGAAACCCCTCGTGGAGGAGATGCCTGAAGTTAGGTATCTACTTCTGAGAATGCTTTATGCATGTTTCCTGAACTGTGATACTCTGGAAGAGCAATGTGAGACAAAACAGTGATAGTTCCCAAGTTCTTTGTTTAAACTGTTTGAAGGAGGAGGTAATCTTTTGTCACAAACAATTTCATTCCCTGTCTGGCTCCTCAGTCTGCGGTTTATGCATTTTTTTTTTTGAGATTATAGCTCTTCAGTGGCTTTCTTTTAGCTCTCTTCTTGTGGTTGAGAAGTATTAAATTGTAGAAAGGTTCTTTTGCTATTTTAATTTTTAGATACTGATTTGTAAAAAGGCATCTAGTATCATAGTGCACTAAAATATTCTTTAAAAGCTTTTCTATTTTTTCCTTTTGTAGATTTTGTAACTACTGGAGAGGACAGATCTCTTAGAATATGGAAGCAAGGGGAATGTGCTCAAACAATCAGACTCCCAGCTCAGTCTGTGTGGTGCTGCTGTGTGTTGGATAATGGTGACATTGTAGTTGGTGCAAGGTATCCAGGTTTTACTGTCAGTACATTTTCAAATCTAAATTTGCAAAACTCTTGGTGAATTTTTGTGCATCCCTTTGATTTTCATTTCTGATTATATTTGAAAATATAGTCATGAAAGTGTGTGTGGGAATTAAATTTAAGTATGTGCTACAATTCATCCAAAAAGTCATTCTTTTGTTATTGAATTACACAGTTAAAGAGTAAGTTCTTTGATAATGTGGTAAACTATGAGTAGACTCAGAATAGACTTACAGATACCGTATAAAGAACACATTTGATAGGCATATCCTAATTTGACTTTAAAGCTGTACTACAGATTGGGTTTCAAGTTACCCATGTAAGTCTTCCTCTGGGCTTTTTTTAGCATGAGGGCAAATTCTTTTTATAAAAATAATGGAGAGGGTTATTAGAAGTAGTGGTGGTGTCTAATGACATGGAAGTCACAATTAGAATGTATGCAAGTATTTATACATCTAAAAAGTATATCTCTTTGAATGTTTTTGTCTCCATTCAGTGATGGATTTGTAAGGGTTTTTACAGAGTCCTCGGAAAGAACTGCGAGTGCTGAGGAGATTCAAGCTTTTGAAAATGAGCTTTCCCAAGCATCCATTGACCCTAAAACTGGTGATTTAGGGGATATTAATGCTGAAGACCTTCCTGATAAAGAACATCTTAAGGATCCTGGTAAGTTATTTTAGCTCTGTTATGTTAGGGTTGCCTCTGGATCTTAGTTCTGAGGTACTGAAACCTTCTGTAAGTTCTGCGGGGGGTAGGGAGGGGAAGCTTTGACCATGTTCAATAGAGTTACTAAAGAAAAAAGCTTAGCTTTCCTCTAATCTCCACTTTTGGAAGCAAGTCTGCAGTTTAAATATTTGTGTGTGTCTGTATATATACATCCATATATGTGTGTGTTTTCTACACTAAAGTGGCTAAAATACTTTTCTTACAAAATAATTTAGAAAAACCTCAGTTACAGGATGCTGCAGTACATTCAAGATGTTTTGAATCTATTGTGCAAGCTGTGTCAATAATGAGAGACAGTTATGTACTTTGTAAAAGGACTAGAATTTTTTTCCTAAGGAGGAGTAGACACATACTCTGCTTTAGCTTTCAACTTGAAAAACAATCTGTCTTGATCAACTCAGTTTACAGTTTCCAGGTACTCAGGAGGCTACTGAGGATACAGTTGGAAGCATTGGTAGTTACGATTACTCTTAAATAGACAAATATTTTTCCCCAGGTGAAGTATCCAGGAAAGTAACTTCACCCCTTGGCTCTGATCAGCAAGTGGTATAAATCTTACAATCGTATGAAGCTTCCCATCTTGTTAGACCATGGGAGAATATCACCTTTCTTGATTGTCACCTCCTTGGGAAAATGGTGAACTTCTGAAATACTTGACTTAATGACTGTTTTCACAATTTAGTCTGGTGGCATATACCATTGCCATAACCATAAAATGCTATTCTTTTTGCAACATGTAGTATCTAGTCTTCTGTACTGTGACCTCAAATCTGAAATGAAAATGAAAACTCAAAATGAAAAGAACTATATTTTCATTTTTAAATTTGAGTGCTATTTAAGACATTCTTTTTCTCTTCTGAAGTAAATCATACTCTTAGATTTAAAACTGTTAAATATCTCTGCAGGAACAAGAGATGGACAGACACGGCTCATTAAAGATAATGGGAAAGTTGAAGCATATCAGTGGAGTGTTAGTGAAGCAAGATGGATAAAGATCGGTGATGTCGTTGGTTCTTCTGGAGCCACACAACAAACATCTGGAAAGGTTTTATTTGAAGGAAAGGTACGTACAACCTTTAATAGGCTATATTCCTTTCAAAGTTAAATGCTTAATTTCACATTAAAAAAAAAAATCCCAGTCTTTACTTAGCTAAAAGGTAAATTAGGAAATAGGGAGTTGTTGATACTTCTTTGTATGTCTTTGATCTATTAAAACTGAGAGGTAGAATTATAAATATTTTCTGTTTTACCTTTGAAACGCATTTTGTAAAACCAGCAAGACAGCAGAGACAAATTATGTTGCAGAAAGGTCGACTGCCAGCTATTAAGGATAGGATCAAGATATAGTATTTATTGCTAATACATTATAAAGTTAGTTTTAACTGCCTTTCCAAAGGGAGAGGAACCTACAATGTACAACGCGAGGTGTGAGGGTCACCTGAAATATTAGGTACCTGGCTTACTGTGTCCCTTTTCTTTGTCTTTTAAGCATAAAGACAGATAATCCAAAAAAGTAAACATTTCCTTTAGTGAAGTATACACAGGAAAATCTGTCTTGTTCCACCACTTAAAAAATGCCTTTCAGAGACTCATTTTCTCTTGTATGCTTTAAAGAAGCCTTAGGACTTGGTTCTTTTTTAGTAGAAGTGTGCTTTTTGGCCTTAAGTTTTTTGAGGCATCTGACTACCCTGTACCTTTGTAAGCAGCCACAGCTGACCATGAGTGTTACCTGATGCATTCTGTTACTTTGTAATATATCTATACATTGTCATGATCTATTGTTCTAGCCTGCTTTTCTTGAGATAGAAATATTCTGGAAAATTAGGGTACAGCTTCAGTGGTTTTTATTTGCAGCCTCTGTAGGAGACTGCTGTTGATAAAATTTGCAAGTAGCATTATTAATGTTTTCAGGCTTAGCCCTGGGTCACTATTAGTCTGCATGTAGTACATCTCTATGCCAAATGTGCTGACAAGCTTCTCATTTGTGCTTGTTTTTATTCTACTTAAAGGAGTATGATTATGTTTTTACTATTGATGTAAATGAAAATGGACCTTCCTACAAACTGCCGTATAACATAACTGATGATCCTTGGCTGACTGCATACAACTTCCTGCAAAAGAATGATCTAAATCCAATGTTTCTGGATCAGGTGGCCAAGTTTATTATGGACAACACTAAGGGACAAACACTGTTGAATACAAATACACAATTTTCAGATCCCTTTACAGGTAAAAATTTCAACTTTGTGGTGCACAACTAAAAAGTTAAATAACAAAGGGATAAAGGTGTGTACTGTAACATGTTATATTATGCACTGAGTCTCCCTGTAAGTACATTTCTTCGCAAGGGTAGGGCATGAACCTGGCAGAATGGCTTAGAGTATTTTGTACACTGTAGTGCAACTTTAAACTTTTTTTTGAGTGCTTGACTAGCAGTGTGGGTCACTTCACAAGCAGACTTCAAGTCACAGAATGGCTGAGGTTCGAAAGCCACTTTCTGGAGGTCACCTGGTCTAATCCCCAAGCTCAGGCAGGGCCACCTGGAGTCAGTTGTCCAGGTGACTACTCAGTACCTCCAGTGTGGGATACTCCACAGCTTCTCTGGGCAACCTCTTTTGGTGCTCAGTTACCTGAACAATGAAGAAGAATTTCCTGATGTTCAGACAGAACCTCCTGTGTTTCACTTCATGCCCATTGTCCCTTGTTCTGTCACTGGGCATTACTGAAAAGAGACCAACTTAGTCTTCTTTTCACCCTCTCTCCAGCTATTCAGCCTCCAGGCTGAACAGTTCCAGCTCTCAAATCTTTCCTCATAAGAGATGTTATAGCCATGATTCCCTTCATCATATTTGCTGCCCTTCCCTGTACTCTCTGCTACCTCCATGTCTCTCTTATACTGGGGAGTCCAAAAGTGGACACAACACTACAAACGTGGCCTTCTCAGTGCTGAGTAGAAGGGGGAAAAATTACCTGCCTCTTCCTGCTGGTAGTACTTTGCCTAATGCAGCCTGGGATACTATTAACCTTCTGTGCAGTGTGGTCAGAGTACAGGCTCATGTTCAACATGGTGTCCATTTTCTGCCAACCTGCTTTCAGTAGACCCCAGCACATACGGTGCTTGGTGGTTGTTCCTCCCTAGGTACAGGACCTCTTGTCAAACTTAAAGAGGTTTCTGTAAGCCCATGTATCCAGCCTGTCCAGATCCCTCTGGATGGTAAGATAGCCCTCTGGAGAATCAACCAATCCACCCATTTTTGTGTCGTGCAAACTTGCTGAGGATACACTCTACCACATCATCCAGATCATTAATGAAGATGTGAAACAGGATCAGATCCAGTACTGGCACTTGGGGTACAGTGCTAGTTACTGGTTACCAACTAGATGGCCTGCTACTGCATACTAACCTCTGGGCCCATCTGTTCAGCCAGTTTTCAGTCCAACTCACTCTGATCATACAGACTTCAGTGTCCCAGTTCCTCAACTTCAACTTCCTGTATAGGACTTTCATGCCCTCAAATCATGGACGGCATGGCACAGATAGATGTGACAATAATGCAAAAGCTTGTCAACTCCATGAGATATTTGTCAGATCAAATCTTTCAACAAAATGCTGGTTGTCTTAATCTTGCTGGTTGTCTTTATTTTCTAATGTAGGAAAATCCAACCTTTTATACTAGGCTAATAGGTAGCTGGATGCTGTTAAGGCAATGAAAGAAATAGATGTTTAACTAAATGAAGGATGAAACTGAGTGAAATACATAAATGACCCCTTTCCAGGCAGTGAATGAGAACTATAAAAAGTTAATTAATCACCAGTTGAAATGTGCTAATTGATTACATCCTGTCTATTGTATTATAAAATAAACCCATTTCAACCAGTTTTACAAAGTTGAAGGTAGGAACAAAATGTTGTGAAAATAATTATAGATCTTATTGTTGCATTGAACTACAAATGAAAATACAGGCTGTTAATCAGGTTCAAATGTATCTCATGGAACTACAGTTTATAAACTTATGCATATACCTTTGATTTGGCTGTTTCCAAATGCACAGTGATTATGAAAACAAAGTTCGGGCCCTGAAATAATTAGGAAGAATTTTGTTCAGTGTTGGCAGAACTGTATGTGGAGAGGATTAAATTTGTCATAATGCCACCATAAGACGTGAGACATACTTGATGTTTTGGCTTCATTTTTGAGTTGTATCTGTCTGAAAATATTAGTACTTTAATAACATCAAGCTGTGTATGTTTTACTAGGTGCTGGACGTTATGTTCCAGGCTCTTCATCTGGATCAAGTACAGTACCTGGGGCAGATCCATTCACGGGTAATGTAAAATTCATAGTCTTTATTGAAATTTGTCTTGCTAGCATTTAAGGTATGTTACTGTGTTCAGTTGCAGTGTGTTTGGCTCCAGAGCCCTGTTTGTTGCTTTTTATCATATTATGCTTCTTATTTTATGTGACTGTTACTTGTACCTTCCATGCTAAATTTGAGATTCCGACCCTTCCTGGCATAGCTAGTTTAAAGCCCTTCTCATTGTAATGAGCCTGTTTACAAAGACATCCCATCTTTCTTAATAGTTTTTGATCCTTGGAGTCATAGACTTTTGCTCCTGTAGTCATAGACTCGCCCCCAGGGCTCTTTAACCACTTGATACTCTCCAGGTCTTTCATGGCATTTTATAATTGATGCCTGGAGGGAAGAGTAGCGGGGTAAAAGTTTCAAGGCCTGGGAAGCTGTGGCAGTTTCTCTGTAACTTTCTGGATCCTGGCTCCTAGCAAACAACAACAACAAACCTCTCAAGATAATGGGTCACATCAGTAGATAGGTGCCTCCATACCCTGCAGGAGGAGGCCTCCTACCACTGCTTGCCTTTCCCCTGTCTGCAGATGCTAGGTGCAGTCTCAGCTGGCTCTGATGACCACTCTCTTGGGTGTTTGTCCTCAACACTGCCAGGGCACAGCATCTGCTCTGCAGTAGTAGATCTATATATGGAGCAGAAGCCTTCCAGCTGTTGTCAAAAGCCACAGTGTTCCCCATCTTGACAGTCTTTCTCCATACCTCTTCTACTATGGTATCCAACTGCCTTCTCCCTTGCATTTTGTGACTCAGGCTCTGGTGTCTGCAAATACAAAAACCTTCCCAGTCTCCTCTTAGCCCCACTGATGGTTCACAACCTGGTCACCTGTCCCTGTACTGTAGCTCCTTCACCTGAGTACTCAGCACCACATCAAAGCCCAGCTCTGTCAGGAGGTGCTACCATTACCCCAGGCAGAGGGAGAGACCAGGCCTGGGCAGCAGCACCCTCTGCCTGCACCAAGGGTTTTGGCACCAGTGGTGCCAGGGAGCATGACAGTATGTCTCTGAGTAGTGGGTCACTTAGCTTGTGAGTGCTGCCACTGCCACCAGCACCACCCTCACACATGCATTTAGATAAAATCCTTAAACTTCAGGAAGAGCTGAAGGACTTTTTAATTATTTTAGAGCAAAATAACACCCTTAATAGTGATATTTAAAAACTAGTGGCTGAAAGTAGATATATGTTACCTCTTTACCAGAGGTGGTATTTAAAAAAGTCTAACCTCCTCATTCAGGTGCTGGTCGCTATGTTCCTGGTTCCACATCAAATGCAGTAGCTCCAATGGGTGGGATTGATCCATACACAGGTAAGAAATGAGGCCTGCTTTATAAAAAGCATCACTGATCTTTTTTCTTTTGACATGAATTCTATGCTGTTGTGAATTTATACTTATTACGCATAATGAGCAGACTGAAACCACTAATATTTTAGAAATTACTGAGGAAATAGGGGAAACAAAGTCTCTTACTTGTAGGAATCAGAATCAGAATATCCTGAGTCAAAAGGACCCACAAGGATCATTGTATGATCCTCTCATCTCATCCAAAAATAAAACTGTGTGTCTGAGAGCATTGTCCAAATGCTTCTTGAGCTCCAGCAGCTCAGTGCTGTGACTACTGCCCTGGGAGCACTGTCACAGTGCCTGACTACCCTCTGGGTGCAGAACCTTTCCCTAACACCCAGCTTAGCCCTCCCCTTTCCCAGCTCCATGCTGTTCCCTCAGGTCCTGTCACTGTCACCAGAGAGCAGAACTCAGCACCTGCCCCTCCACTCCCCTTGTGAGGAAAGTACAGACTCAGTCTCTTTGTCTCTAAGCTGAAAGCAAGTTACTCCAGAGGTCCTCATGCATCTTCCCCTCCAATTCCCTTCACCAGTGTTGTTACTCTCCTTTGGATATCCTCTAATGGTTTTATGTCCTACTTATACTGTGGCGCCATGAGCTTTAGAATGTACGATAGTAACCTGTTTTCTTGAGATGATTTCTGGTGTGCCAGTAGTTAATGTTGTTGATCAAAGAAATTAATATATGCAGTTTAAATGGAAGTTACATAGTATAGGCTACCAATTCACCTGTTATTCTAGAAAATAATAAATAAAAGGTCTTTATTTTTTCTCTAAAGAGATGTTTGAATACTATTGCATGTGATGTAACTTGGTCATATCTGGAGAACTAAATCTTTTCCTATTTATTATGAAAATAAAAAGGGGCATAAGAAGTATTCTAATTTTAGAACATTTCCATATCTTAAATGCAGTGTCAATTCCTATGACTGTTATTATGTTTCACTGTAATTCAGAAATCATGTAATAATTCACACCTGCATATGGGGGATGAATAATTGTACATGGGGGGTGAATAATCTGTGGAGGCATTGCTTTAGGTTTAGGAAACTCAATCTCAGTAATGGACAACATGGAAGACTTACTGGTAGGGTATTGTTCTATGTCAAACACTTTGATATGCTATTGAACTTATTATATTTCCTTCATGTAGGAATGGGCGCTTACCAATCTGCTGCAGCAAAAGCTGAAAATATTTATTTCCCTAAGAAAGATGCGGTCACCTTTGACCAGGCCAATCCTACACAGATATTGGGTCAGTATTTTAATTTCAAGGATGGCTTTTCCATTTTGTTTGAAGTGACTAAATTTTTGATCTTATCAAAAAGCTAAATTATTTCCCATACTTTCCTACTCATTCTCAGTTTTGACCTTTTAAAATTATATTAATTACTTTAATGATTTGATGGCTTAGGAATAGAATTAATTTCCAGAAGAACTCCTATCTAATGCAGAATATATTTTTTCCCCCTTAGCTTATGTCTCGTCCATGTTTTGTTTACCAAGCTGGTACATTTGAACACTGAGCATTTTTCTCCCAGCTTCTGGATATATGCGTCATATCCAGTCCCTTTCTGGCTTCGCACATGAAAGTTTCAGTTCACTAGGTTGCCATACCATGTAATCTAAGCTGTGTTAAAGTGAAGCATTCTGCAGTTTCACAGGTTCAGATGGTCTCTTCTGTATTTAAGCCAAACATTCTGCATTACAGAAAATGAAAACAGTGTACAGTATTTAGTAATACTACACACTTTTGATGAATGTTGCTGTTGCCTTCTATTTCTCCCTCTTTCCCTATCTTTATTGCTATTCTACAGTCTCTTCTGTACTTCCCATAGCTATTCTACAGAACCTGTACCATTTGTCTTCGGTTCGTTTCACTGTTTCTGTGGAATGCTTTAGTATAGTTATGTATACTAGTTTGTATTCACAGTGCAGGAAAATAGAGTCTTGAATCTCCACATTAAAATTCTTTTACTCAATTTATTTTCCATTTCTTCCTTTCTTCTCTCCCCTTTATATAAAGAACTTGAAAATATTATAGATACTTAAGAACTTCTTTTTAGAAAAAATATACCGTCATTTTTAACCAACTTCTTGAAGAGGACAGGCTGCTGACCTTTTTTCTGTTGGTCTTCTACATATTGTTCAGGATTCATTTTCTATTTAAAAAGCATTGGTCAGTCTTCAGTTGGCCATGCCCTCTTTCCCTATATTCTTTTTGGTGGGCTGGTATTTGCTTTTTCAGGGAGAGAAGAGATTCACAAACTTGATTCTTTTTCATGAGGTTGTCACTAATAAATATATTTAGTCTCCTCCTAGTTTTGCTTACATTTTGCAGTAAAACTTTGTCCAGAACTTAATAAGGAGAACTTCAGAATGGTTGACTTTCATATTCTGTTGCAGCAAACTAACAAGTTTTATTTAATCCCCAAAACATAATGTAATTGTTTCTTTCTGTCCAGTGTTCTTCAAGGATAATTATTAAGCATAGGCCTAATGTGTTTTTTTTTTTTAAGCTTGGAATCTGACCTATTTACAGAGTTTCCTGCATTCTTGAGTGCATAGTTAAATACATTTGTAAATATAGCTGGACAGGGCTAGATTTAATAGTCATATGTTTTTCTCATAACGGGCATACAGTTCACTTTTGTGCATGCTTTAAAACTCATTATGTAAAGGTACTAATGTAATGCTGCCTGTTGGCATGTTTATTGTCACGGCCCTCATCAATTCTGGAAGAACCATGATTGCCAGGTGCTCAATGCTGTACATTATAATACCACTTCCAAGATGTGGATTTTAAATTAGATTGAAATTTGAATACGTAGCAAGGTGCAATCATATTTTGTGTATGGCACTTAAGCAAATAAAACTACAAATACTGATCACGCTATACTAACACACTTGTTTCAATAGTTTGTTTCTACTCCCTAATAGTAAAGAGGAATCACATTTCAGTTTTGACAACTAATGGTCTTAGGATTCTTTCCTGCATCTGTGCCTACATATAGGCTAAGATGCAAATATTGAATTTTTATGCTTCATTATTGAAGAAGCTTTATAGTAGCATCTGTTTTGATGATTAAACTTAAAATTACAAACATGATGAAATGGTGAAGAAGTAATGTTTCATTAAAGATATTTAAGCAATCTTAATAGTTGTAATCTTAATAGTTGTTAACTTCTTTTTAAAGTGTTTCATAGTGTAATATTTTATTGAAGATCTGGATTTAAGGTATGTCAAGAAACTGTACCCTTCTATTGGTCTTACAGGCAAACTAAAGGAACTTAATGGCACTGCAACTGAAGAACAAAAGCTTACAGAAGATGACTTGATAATGCTAGAAAAGTTACTGTCTACAACATGTAGTACTTCTGCAGAAATGCCTACAGCACAACAACTTCAAACATTATGGAGAGCAGTTAACTGGCCAGAAGGTAGACACTTGAAATTATTTTTGTTTTCTCATCGGTACTTCACCATGAACCAGAACACTGTTGCTGGCTGTTACAGTCTGTCTCGTAGAGTCTATAACCCAAACAGAACCCAGAAGAGGACATACAGATACCAATAGAACTCAGAATTGGTAGTTAGCAGTCAGTTTGTTGTTGTTGGCACAACAGTAAAGATAAAAGAGAAACTTGATATAAACATCGGTTGCAGTTATTTCATGAGTAGGAGCTTCCTCAAGACAGAGCTGTAAAACTTGTTAGGAAATAGAGCAAAGAAGTGTAAAACTGGAGTCCTAACTTGCTATCAAATGAGAGATTAAATTGCAGAGGTAAGTTACAGGAAAAAAAAATCTCAAAAGTATATCTTGTTTAGTATGGTGGAAGTTTTTGAAGTTAGTTTATGTAGTCTGGATTATTGAAATAACATTTTTTGAATGAATGCAAGTGGAGGTGATTTAATTTGATTTAATAACATTATCAGTACTGATGGACCAGTTGGAAAGACTATTTTGTTTGTAAATATACATTCTGGAAAAATGGAATATATTGCATGTAGAGATAGCAGTTCATTTTAAACTGTATATTTAGCTTTCTTAAAATTGTGGTTAAAAGTTTATTAACAGGAAGAATTGCTCTTCATCAGATAACATTATTTAAGCTATACTCAGTAGAGCTGGGAACTGGTGGTGATTAATGTTTTCATATCAGACTTTGTGCTGTACAAAGTCTTAATTCTCAACATGCTGCATATCTGCGGGAGAAACTGCTCAATGGGTAGCTCAGCAGGTTCAGCTTCCTTGCTGTGTTTGTAAGCTTGGGATACTAGTGGTAGCTTTGAAGAGCCAAATATATTTGAAATTTAGGGAAGTTGAGAGGAACTGCTGAACAAACTATAAATTTGGATTCCTTAATGATACCAGCTGAATAGTTAAGAACATCTCTTATTTTTCTTCTAAATTATGTCTTTAAGCTGAAGATAGCCTAAAAGCATTATTTTTCCTGCAGGCAGTGAACTGTAAGACATGGAATGAGGACAAAATGATACGCTGCCTGTACTGAGTAATGCTAGAAAAGTTACGCCTGTATTCAGTAACTGAGAAATTTTGAAAAACTTTTTTGGATTAGTTACTATGTGTATTTTGTGTTCAGTGTTTGCCTTCAGTGTTAGCGATTAACTTTTAGGAAAGATTTCTAAGACTTTTTTGAAAAGAACTGAGTCAATCTGAAGGAGCATATTTTTTTCTTTCATTAATGGAAGTGTTAGTAGTATGGGTTTATCAGTGCTGCTTTTTATGATTTTTTTGACAATTTGTGGTTTATTTGACTCTTCCTGCATGAAACTGTTACTGTCTGTTCTGAAAGCTAGGGATTTAGGGCTTATCCAACAGAAATAAACTCACCAGCATGTTTGCACATAATGCAATTCTAATACTAAAACATTTTTTTATTGTTTCTTAGATATTGTCTTTCCAGCCCTAGACATTCTTAGGTTGTCTGTCAGGCATCCCACCGTGAATGCGAACTTCTGTGGTGAAAAGGATCATGTGCAATTTATCCACCTCCTCCTCAAATTTCTGAACCCTAATGGAAAGCAAGCAAACCAGTTGTTGGCACTTAGAGCTCTTTGCAATTGCTTTGTCAACCAAGCAGGCCAGAAGCTCTTGATGGAACAGAGGGATGAAATAATGACACAAGCAATAGAAGTGAAGTCGGGCAATAATAAGAATATCCACATTGCACTTGCCACACTGACATTGAACTACGCTGTATGTTTACATAAAGTCAACAACATTGAGGGCAAAGCTCAATGTTTATCAGTAATCAACACAGTTATGGAAGTTGTTCAAGATCTTGAAGCTATTTTTAGATTGCTTGTGGCTCTGGGGACACTAATCAGTGATGATACAAATGCTGTGCAATTAGCTAAGTCTCTTGGAGTTGACTCCCAAATAAAAAAATATGCCTCTGTATCAGAACCGGCTAAAGTAAAGGAATGCTGTAGGTTTGTTCTTAATCTGCTGTAATTGTTTTAATTAGCACTTGGGAAATACAGTGTATGCAAAAGAAAAGATGCTTTTGTTCATATTTTGTGACAGAATATAACTGAGAAAATACTGTGGATGACTTAAACTTGATTTGTTGTGAGTTACAGAGCAAATAAAACTTTTTACACTGTTTTTCATTTGCCTGATTTTCTGAAGTCTGCAGTGCAACAGGATCTTTGCAGGAAGCCTTTCTGTTGTAGCTCAGATCAAAATAGATCTGCAAATGCTTAAAGGTCATCCAGATGAAAATCTAGGAAGTGGCTGTGATCCAGTGATATCATCTCACCTGCACCCAAGCCAAGTTTCCCCATTTCAGTGTAAGGACCGTTTCTTTACCATGCTGTTTAGCAGCAGAGAAGGAGCCCTGAGAGCTGTTAAGTTCAATGATGCTCTTCACTTCATTAGTTATCCCTGGCTGTATTAACTCTGGTCAAATATGCTAATAAGGAAGTGGCATTCATGTAATTTTCCGTCAGCTTTTTCTCTTCTTCCTTATAAAAGCTAATATGCCTCTTCCTGTATTTTTTTTCTAACCAAGAAATAGGTGGCTTTTTGAGGGGTAGAACATTGAACTGATGTGTAGACATAGTGCTTCAGTGATAAGTGAATATCTTGTTTGCAAAATTTCCTAAACCTCTACATTTTTTTTACATGACTTCAACTTTTAATGCAGAGGAACATCTTCTTATTAGTATAGCAACAGTCTTATTTTGAACAATGAATTTTGAAATTTTTTATTTAAACAATAAAAAATGAGTTACATTGAGAGTGGGAGGGAAGTCTAGGTGTGGAGTACAGCCAACTGCAGAAACTAGAAATGTGAAGTTAATTTTTATGAAGTAGCTTTAACACAATACCTGTGGTGAATTTGAAAAGGGGAAATAGTATTTTACAGGTCTTCCAGCAGATCTAAGATGTTCACTTCAAAAAGGGGATATTATTTCTTAATAGTCATTCCAACTCTATCTGCTTAAAATTTAGTAAGATTACTAGTGACAATTTCTGTATTCCTATGCATATTTTTGCGCCTGAAGGATTGCAAAACTGCATATGTTACACTTTTGTTTAGGGTTAAGATAAAACTAGGATGGTCAATGTTCTGCATGTCTTTTAAGAAAAAAAAATAATAAAAGAAATTGCATTTTTAGTTAGACTAATGGATTGGAAACATGGAAAAAATGGATATCTTTATCTGGCGTATAAGCTCTTTATACTTGTCTCCATCAGCTGTACTAAACATGAACAGTATTATGACCAAGAGCTTTTTTTTCCTCAATCTTCACTGATATATGTGAATTACTATGTTACTTCCAGCAAAACTTGTTTGCCAGATCTATATATATACATACTCAGATCCATACTTGCACTCTTGTGTCATTACAGTTCTGATGGATTTTCAGATACATATCCTTGTCAACAGCCTTGATCATGGCCTTAGCCATCATTTTTCATGTTTGATCCATTGTGGGCTCAAGCATGAGGCACTCCATAACATTATTCAGGATTTACAGTGCTTACCAATAGAAAAAACAAACAAACAAAAACATGACCTTCCTAGGAAACTATCCTAATCAACTATCTTCAGGAAATATTTCTGTGAAATGATGTGCCTGTCTGTTGAATTTTGGTTGCCTAGTATACAATTGTTCTTGAAACTAGTTTTGACACATTGTGTGCTCTTCAACTGTGTTTGTATTTGTGCTATTCTAAGAAACCTATACTTGATTAACTTTTTGGTTCTGTTGTGGGATTACTCTGTTACTGATTACCTCTACATGAAAATTGTCATGAATTTCCCAGACCAAAAATAATGCTTATGTTAATAAACATACTATGGCAACTCCAACAACTGGTATATTAAAAGATGATGCAAAATGCACTTACATTTAATTTGCAGGGAAATGATTTGGCATAGCAAAAAATCCTTAAATTGGGGGCTGCAGCGGTATGTATGAAGATAAATGAAGCTGCATGAAAAAGTTTGGATAGAAGGCCAGCTTCAGCTACAAAGTGTTGTGATATCTGGCAATTCTGTAATTTTGCACTGTGTAAGGGAACAGAGAAATTGGTAACATTTGACTCCATTTCCACGTGAATCTTTGGAGTTTGTCCCCATAGAGATGTGCAGTGGTAGCATCAGCTTGGCAGTGGAGATAAAGTGAAAATAGAAAAGTTACAAGACACCCCAGAGCTGTTTGCTTTGTTTTAAGGCTTCACTTCAGTGAAAGGATGTTAAATCTATGCCCAGGAAAAAGAGTAAGACAGGACCACACCGTGCAACCACTAGAGGATGCTGGTAACAGGCATGTGCCTAGCACAAAACTAGATGGCCTTCCATCTACATCAGTAACCCTCAAATAACTTGTGCACTCAAAGCAGTGCTCTTGATTTGAGCTTGCTTTGTCTAAATTCACTAGGGGAAACGTAGGGTTGGGATTTTTTGAGAATTTTTGGAAGAGAGCTCTTGCCTTCTGCTGGAGGTTGATAGCTTCCCACTAGATCCAGTCATTCAGGGGGCAGTGCGTGGGATACACCTGGATCCAGTCAGTCGGGGGGCAGCGCACAGAATGCCTCTGTTGGGGGAAATACAACGGCGCGGTGGCCAGCGCCCGCCATTTTGCCGATGCCTGGGCGGTCTCTCGGCGGCCCGGAAGGGGCGGTCGCCCCCGGCGGGAAGCAGGCGGGGCAGCCGGTCCTCACGGCCTTTCCCGGCCCGGTAGCGGCGGCGATGGCGGGCCGAAAGTCGTCGAAGGAGAAGAAGCGGCGCCGCTCCCGTTCGTGCTGCCCCGAGGCGGCCGCGTGGGTGGGTGGCGGCGAGAGGAAGCGGCGGAGCGCGGAGTCCGCCCGCGGCGCCCCCGAGGTGCGGTGGCGGTGTTGTTCTGCGCCCTGGGTGTGTTGGGAGGGTTGGGGAGGGGTTGCTGCGGCCCCATGCTCCTTTTCCCTCTTGTCCTAGTGGGATAAGGGAGAGGAAAGGAGGAGAAAAAGCGGGGGAGGGCTGGGCTCAGGTAAAAACGACTTAACAGGTGAGGAGGGATTCGGAGGAAGAGAGAAGGGAAACGGAACAGAACATTGTATTCGGTGACACTTACTCACTGCCCTCGTAGGGGAATTCAGATTCCCAGCCGGTTCCTGAGCAAAAAAGGGCGGCTCACCCCTTATTTCACCTGTCTGCCCTTTGTGTTGATAAGCATGGTGTTGTAGGAACAGAATACCCCATAGTTACTTTTGGGTCTCTGCCTGATGGTGCCCCCCCCAGCACGTTGCAGGGTACTCGCTGGTGGGGCAAACAGGCAGCCTTGGTGCTGCGCAAACATTCCTCATCCACAGCTAAAGCACTGGTGTGTTACCTGCATTGGTTTTAGTCATAAATCTAAAACATGGCACCATGTGAGCTACTGTGAAGAAAATTTACTCCCTCCTAGCCAGACCGAGTCCAAAGTGATGTGAGGCACAAGCTCAGAGATGACCCAAATCACAATTGTTGTGTGTCCTAGCCAGTTTTGGTGCTCGAGTACAAAGATGACTGTGTGACACGCGATCATGAGTGAATGTCTGTGTCTTCAAAATATATTTATATCTGATTTTTAATGGTACAGTTCTTTTCTGATGTGGAAAATATATTTTCTCATATAAAACTCACTCTTTTTTTTCTTGGAAAACTGTGCCATGTGGAATTTTGTGTGAATTTTTTTCATAGCAAGGTATTTGTAGATTATTGACTTGGTCATTTAATTGCAGAGGAAATCAGATAAATGAATCTATTCTGCGTTAAGGCATATTTTGATGCAGAAGCAGCAGCAAGGTATTTTAAGATAATACATTCCAGTTAATATTGAAAAATACTTTTTGGCTCTTGAAAGTTTAAAAATTTCTTTTAGCATAAAAATGATTTCAGTTACCAAAAACATAATTTTTGTAATACAGTTACTCTGTAAGCTAAAACAGTATTTAGAAGTTCAGAAGTCTGCCTTAAGATGTCCCTTGTAATTGTGAGGGAAAAACTATTGCTATCTCAGGTGAGGTGTTAAGTTTCCTTCTTTTGTAGTTCACTAGAAAATGAAAACTCTACTTGCCTTCTTGATGTTTAGGAAGAAAAATGCAATGTGCCAGCTGGAGAAAAAGTGGAAGAAGCTGAACAACCCAGTGATGTAGAGGAAGGAGGATTAGATCTCAGTGTGTCACTCAAACCAGTTAGTTTCTACATAGCGGACAAAAAAGAAATGCTTCAACAGTGTTTCTGTGTCATAGGGGAGAAGAAACTACAGAAGATGCTGCCTGATATTTTAAAGGTACTGATATACAGTTACTTTTCACAAGCTTGAATGCTTGCGTAACAAAACACATCTCTCAAGTCTAGTGGACTACCTAGCTTAAAAACTGCCTGTTTTTTTTTTTTTTTTTTTTTTTTTTTTTTTAAACAAAGATTATGTAAAGTCTCTGAAAGTGAGACACTTAAGATTTGATACAGTCGCTTCATTTTATTCCAGTTCCCACAGCTCAGCTGCAACTGAATGCAGGCTGATTATTTTTGTACTGTCTATCTGTACTGGTTATTCTTATGTAAAAGGAGTTTCTAATTCCATGGAGTGAATTCAGTAGTATTGTTCAATAACGAGTTTGTTGATTTGTTAATAAAAGAAAAAAGAAAAGATTTGTTAATAAAAGAAAAGATGAGGCCATAAAGCCTCTTCTTGATACAGCTTCCAGAAGTTGTTTTATTTCTCTGGGATTTAATAGTAGTGCCTATAGAATTTTACTGACTTAGAATATATGCTTTTTGAGTGTTGCAAACAGCAGGACCTAGTGAAAATAAACTAGGTGAACAGTCTGTATGGGGAAGGAGGTTTCTGATGAAATGCCATTTGTACAATGTTTGTTAATTAGTAGTTTTTCAATTTCTGTCTTAAATTTTATCTAAATCTATGAGACAGGTTATAACTGAGGTGAGACTTACTCATTTTAAAGTCTTATTGAATTGCTTACAGTCTCACCCATTTCTCATCTCTGGAAGAAGAAAAGAGGTCTAGAATGGCTTGGAGGCAAAGGCATAATTGAATTGGAAAGGTAGTTGTCTAGTGGTGTAGAACCTAGCCTGCAGTAGGATGGTGCATGTTACAGTATATTCAACACTTAATAATTTTGGTACATATAAATACACATAGCTCATTTAAGAGTGTGAAATTATCACTGTTTCACCAAGAGCACACCCTGAAGTACAAGAAATGTGAAACTAGCTGGACTCAGTGTTAGGTATGTATCAAACGTGAGAAGTAGATCACAAATCACTTGTTTCTTACAGTTTCTTCATTAGGGCATGCAATATGATGTATGATTCCTGTTTGCGCTTTGTTGATACTTCAGTTCATGAACTTGGGTTCAACAATTGGCTTTGGTCTTTGCAGATTTAATTATGTAATTCACCTGCTCCTGAGTGATGGTGAACTAGGAGTGATCTGGGCTGTTGTTTTGCTGTTTCATGCTTTACATCTGCACTCTGTTATTTCTACAGCTCAGTGTCACAGTGGCAGTGGAAACTCTCAGGCAAAGCTCAACTAACAGATACTATGTATTGCTTAATTTTTAAAACAAGAACAACACAAAAACAAACAAAAAATACTTTTGGTGGTTGGCACACCTACTTAATGTTCTTTGATAGTTGCATCAATGCAGGTCAGAAAGGATTTGCAATCTGGGTTTCTCAGTAGGGCTGCAGAACTACTCACCTTTCGTAATTATTCTGTCCTCAGAAATCTTAGTGGCATGTGGTCTGTCTTATCTGTCTTAGAACTGTTCCATGGATGAAATCAAAAGGCTTTGCTTGGAGCAGTTGGAGCTGTTATCTGAAAAAAAACTTTTGAAGATACTTGAAGGTATGAAAGCAACTTTTAGGCACCACTGTACACAGAGAGAATAAGGAAAACAAAAGTAGTCTGCATTAAACTGCGCCTAAGTTTCCAGGTACTTACACATATGTATATATATGCTGGTCTTGGTCTTCTAATCTTGGGTGAAATCATCCAGTAGTTCTGAAGGTATTAGGGATACATTCAGATCACAGTCATATTAGCTTCCTTTCCCTACTACTCAAACTAAGAACAAAGCTTTTGATTTGAGGGATGGTAAAACAAAAACAGAAATTTAGAAGCATTGTTTGAAATCCATTGCTTTAGTTGAATTGGCATTACGTTGCCTCCTAGCTCTCCAGAGGGGAAATCAGACGTACTGCAATACCAGTTCAACTGTATTAACAATTGCACTGGAACGTTCAATATAGTTAAAGGTTTCTTAGTGCATGCCTTTGCTCTGCTGAGACACAGAATATGTTTACTTTGATTAAGAATATGATATTCCAGCATATCAATATCTTATTGAACTTCCACTGGGTATTTAAGGGCCGTAGAATTCATTTGTAAACAACTTCCTATCTTCTCAATTAAGTGGAGCTGTTTGGATCTTAAGTGGTAGAAAGCACCTTCTATAACTTGTCTCCTGTGCTTCATTTTTAGTGCCTGTAATATTGTAGCAGCTATATTTATTCTCTGTTTTTCCATAATACAGTGTACCTGAAAAATGGCAACAATGTGGCTAGCTGGCATCTCATGAATAAGCTTTTTGTTTCTGTGTAAGTCTGATTTTTACAATGTCTGTTTCAGCTGGGGAGAAAACCCTTTTCTGATCTCAGAGTTAATCATTAAAACTAAGGCTAACTATGTAGCATTAATTGTACTAGGTGCCTAAATTTGCATGTTTGAAATTGTGTATATCTAGGCAAGAGTGAAGCTGATTCTGATACTGACGAGGATGGAGATGGAGGAGACAAGACTGGAGGTGAATCAGTCAGTCAGTGAGTAAAAGAAAACCGTTCAAAGCTTAATTTGAAAATAATGATTGATACTGGAATTTCTCACAAAAAATGATCAACTGTAGTGTTGAAAGACCCAATTGTTATATCCTTAATTATATGTTTTGGGTTTTTTTTGGTAGAATGACAGTGAGCTGTTACTGCTAGGAAGAATTGCGCTTCTAAACATGGCTTAGTTACTCGATAATATCAAATGTTTCATAAGCACATCGCTGAGATTTACACTGGCATTATTACCCATCAGTTAACTTGTGATATTTGAACATAGGCACAGTTATAGCCTGCAGCCAAAAGTGAGGTAATGTGACTTCGGTAAATCCTCTTCAGTTGAACTAGAGCAGATTGAATAAAACCCTTCCCAGTGAAATCCATGAACTTTTGTAAAGAGTGTTTTGAGTTCAGCTGAGACGTATCGTGTTCCTTGCATCCTTGTTTCTGGTCCATCATTCCTGTTCCAGCTGAAGCAATGCTGACACTTGCCTGTTCCCATGTTCCCTGTTGGGGATGTTAAATTAATGTATAGAGTTTGAAGTACAGAGGTTTCTAGTTGCTCATTCTTAGGCTGACATCTGTTAGTTTTGCAAAGGCCAACCTTTTCTTAAAATACTTTATTTTTTCTTAAAAAAAGACAATTTTTGTGTACTGTATTATTTAGTCACTCCTTTAATAAAGAAGCGATCTTTCCCTGACAGTCTCTACAAAGGTAGTTGAGGGGAGGAAAGAATGTTAATTGTTATCACCCAAAATGTGTCAAATTTTGAGTTTAAAAATGCTATAGCAGCACTAGTCAGTGCTGCCATATGTCAGGAAGGCTATTCTATGAGTTCAGGGTGTTTCAGAGCTACAGTTTATACATGTTCTTTAACCAAAAACAGAAGTCTGGATTTTTTTTTTTTTTTCTAAAAGTTCAGCTCTGAAAAAGCTTTAGCTGTTTCCATCATCACGTAAAATGCTCCGTTACTTTGTCACCAGCTTCTTCAGAGTTAAATGCTATAAATTCTGAAATAACCATGCAGTATCAGGGCCTGTGTTTTCCAAAAACTGGAAAAGCCTTCTATAATAGATGGGCTTGATTATCTGTGAGCCCTCTATAGATATTTAACTGCAATCTTCAGATATCTGTTTGTGTTAGTCTGCAATGGAATAAAAGAAGAGAATTGATGTATATCAAGTTTTCCAACTAAATGTTAGACATTTAATTGAAAGGATTTAGCCACTTAATATCCTGAAAAAAGAGGTGGGCATTCTCATCTCATTCATAAGCTATAAGCAGGTTCTTAAGCTGTTTCTTTCATGTTCCCTTAGGTGGCTATTTAAATAACCTCCAATAGGAGGACTGAAAGTAAATTATTGGCAGTAGTAATAAAACATGTATTAAAAGAAGAAACATACTATTATAATTTACAGTGATCATATGTTCACATGTCTAATGTGAGCAAATGACTTTTTGCTCTGAAAATTTAATATGTATGAAAGGGTTTTTAAATTTATATACTACACCTTACTTTTATTAACATATCTTCTGCTCCTGTTATTTGGAGACATGATTTTGTGCTGCCCTTTCTTAAATCTGTACCTCAATATAGATAATTTGTAAAAATATTTCCTGTAATAAACAAAGTAAGTAAGGTTAACAAACAGAATGAAATTGAACCGTGAACTGAACTACATCTTCTTGGCCACAAGATGGTGCAGAAAGCCTGCCTGTTGAATGAAACCGTGACAGGTCACCAGTAATACAGTCCCATTCAGCGAATTCTGGAAAAGCAACAACAAAATGTAAAATGTGCTGTAAAACTACTCAGAGATTGAATATTTTTTTTTTTGACCATAGGTAGTCTTTATAAGAATATTTCCATCATAATCAGTGATACTGTCAAGACAACATGAAGAAACTTTACAACAATTTTTGATGTGTGAATTCCAATTCAGAATTTATTTTTCTGTAGCTGTTAAAACAGATACATGTAACTTCACAGCCATTTCTTTGAACCATACAAGTCAATGAGTTTTCTGTCAAATGAGTGATATTAATCCTTGATGAAATTTGGCTTCAGAGCTCCTTGTGGTATCAAGGATGTGAAACTTCTTGTCTTCTTTCCTCCTTAAAATTCATGTGCAAGGTCAGACAGTAACACATTGCTAAAAGGCACGTTGCTACCCAGTGTAGAGGTGACTAGTCAGTTCAAAAGGATGAAGAATGCATGTGTGGGAGGATGGGCTGTGAGGAGCCTAAGCAGCTTTTACTCTTGGTGATAAGCAGGTGTTATGGGGAGTCACAACCAGATTATGGTCAGGAGTTCAGTGACTAAATTAAAAAAAGAAAATGCTGAAAAAAAAGATGCTTCCAGTGGCCGGCCTGTGACAGTTGGTTGGCCAGTACCTGGTCCATGGTCCCTGTGTCACTGTAGCTGCTGACGCTAAGGTGTGCAAGTCCACAAGGTTTGCAGCCCCACTCTAGCTGCTTGCTCTCACCATCTTGTGTACACACAAACGTTTCCAGTAGCTGGTCCAGACCTGTGATGTCCCCAGTAGTTTTACTATGCTTATTCTTCACCAGTCTACCTAAGTCTATGCCTTTTACCATCCTTGGTCCTTCCTATAAACATCTGGTAGTGCCCTGCATAGTCCCACAGTCCCCTTAAACATATCTCCAAGTAAGTTTTACATAATCCTGAAATGTTCTTCCCCAGCATCCTGTAAGGAGCCCCATGCTGGTGTGGGCAGTAACTCCCTTCAGTCCGTAAGGTGATTTTTCTAGTTGACTGTCCTTAGTTTCTCTCCTGGCAAACAGGCTGCTGCTTTCCTGTGACAGCCCTCGGAGCAACCTGGGCAGGGTGATTCCTCCTGTGCTGATCAGGTTAATCTTCTCCTTCCAAGATCTTTAAAAGCACAGACAGGAGAACACAACCAACAGCTGAGTACGATGACCCTCAACTTTGGCTGAGCAGGTGACAGGAGAACAAAACCTGAATTTTCTGGGAAGATGTGCTGTGATAGCATTGTGGATAGGTTTAACTGGTAGTCTGTGCTGACATCTGGCTGTACTGGGTCTGGCTAGGATATTAACTTTCCCTGCAGCAGCCCATCCAGTGCTGCGCTCTGCACTTGTAGCTAGAACAGCAGTGGTATCACACTGGTGTTGTGTCTGCTGCTGAGCAGTGCTGGCACAGCATCAGGACTTTCTCTAGCCCTCCTAGGGGGTGGGCAAAAAAGTGAGAAAGAAATATCACCAGGGCAGCTGACCTAAACCAACCAAAGGGATATTCCATACTATGTGATATCACACTCAGCAATAAAAGGTGGAAAAAGGAAGAAGGGGGGTTTGGTGGTGTGGTGGGCTCTCATTGCAAAAACATCTGTCTTCCTCCCGAAAACTGGCTACATGTGTTGAGGCCCTGCTTCAAGGACGTGGTCAAGCATCGCTCATTTGTGGGAAGTAGAGAGTAATTTATTTCCTCTGCACTTCCACATAGCCTTTACTTGTTTTGTTTTGTTATTCCCTTCCCCCCTCCCTTTTCCCCTTTCCCTTTTTTCCCTTTAGTTAAATTGTTTAATTAATAATAATATTTCCTTAATAATATTTTTTCTCTTTAATTAAATTATCCTTATCTCAACCCTTGAGTTGTTCTTTCCTTTACTTCTTCCCCATCTCATCTGAAGAGGGGGAGCGAGAGGGCGGTTGTGGTGTTCAGCTCCCTAGCACGGTAAAACCACCACACTGGCTTAACTCCTCCCAGTAATGGAGTGAAGATGGGAGGGGAAATGTTACTCCCCAGGAGTTGTGACAATGCTTCGAAGTGTAGGACCATTCAAGGTTTGGTTCCGAACTGCTGCGTGGAGCTGAACTGGGTGGTGACAGGGAGGATGGCTGGGGCTAGATGATCTTTTAGGTCCCTTCCAACCCAAACCATTCTGTGATTTTCCCTGGGCTAGGCTCCCCAGGCTCAGGGGACTGGTAATTATGATGGGTCTCAGTTATCTCTAACTGAGTGTGCGTGTGCAAAACTTTTTCTTGCAGCCTACCCTTTGCTGATCCACTTAATAAATGGTAATGTCATGTTTTTACACTGGGAAGTTTGAGACTCTGGTTAACATGTCTAAACTGTTACATAGAGCAAAACTAATTTATTTGTAGAGAATTCCTCAGCTTATTTTACATCTAGCATATGAGGGCCGTAATCAATCTTGCAACACCTGTGGCCTTTGTGGTACAAGATTGATGACTCAGATAGAAAACAAATGAGCAACTAGTTGTGAAGAGGCAAAGTTTGAATTATTTTGTGAAGGGGTTAGCAAATATACACAACTTCCTGTTTAGCATACCTATTTGAACATCTAGTTGGCATTCAATCCTGCTTGGGAATGGAAAGTCTATCAGAAATGAAAGGATTTGGAAAATATTTCTTGAGTTGACTAAGCAGGAAAGCAAATTTTAAGGATACATGCTACTGAGATGTTTTGAGGAAAATGCATCATAGCAAACGATTCATATTTTATTAATGTTGAGCAGTAAATTTATTTTGGAGGTTCCTTACTTAAAGTGAGGAACACTTAAAATCTTTCTTCATGTATGGTGTAACTGTTTTCTGTGGGCACACTGTACTTAATTATTGCACTATTCCATACATATTTATGTTGCATTGGGTGCAAACATGGGAGAAACACAGAGTCAATTGATTTGTAACCTCTGATACCATAGGAAAGGAAGTAGCCATCAAAATAACTCTGTCTCTCAGACCAAGTCATTGAGAAGTGTTACGGTGTTTGCTCTCCTGACATGGTCATTGGACACCTGGAAAAAACCACACACCAAACATCTTTGAGAGCCTGCAGAAAAGAGATCTATATTCAATTACAGAAACAGCCTTCAGGCCATTACTGAGCAACAAGTTGTTAAAATCATTACATTTAAGTCTGTGATACCAGAATCTTGCTATCATTTTTATAGTGCTATTCAGCTCCAAGGGGCAAGGTGGTTGCATATTAACTCATAAGAAATCAATGCCACAATGACATTCTAGGTAGAAAGTTGGCAATTCTATCGTCAAAATGCTTGTTAAACATGGTAATTGAAGTTTTTCTGTGATTCTAGGTCCTTCTGTGAGGGCTGTCCTTTATTTACCCTGTATATTTCACGATTTGTCCAAGTAGTGTGTACAAAATGTGTGAAGGACGTGAACATTTCACAGAAGTATCTTTTTCTTATCCCTTGCGTAAAGCAGGTGAAACCTTACAGGTCAAGGGAAGAAATCTTTAAATTGAAGAAATAAATATGGATATTGAATACAACTTAATGGTTAAGTTGCATTTCCTTTTTAAAAGCAGCCATTAGTGAAAATGTGAGATTGTGATAGAGAAAAGGTGGGTGGTGGTAGGGTGACAATAACTTCATGAAAACAGCTTCTTAATTTCAAAAGGAAAGAGTAAATAGTATTTGAATGCAACTGAAACTGTAGTTTTTCAAAAGCTTTAGAGATAAGCTTCTAGGGAGAGCCTCTCAATGAGGATTGGTATTCTGAGGGGTGTATTGAAAGAATTACTTCATCCTTGCAGGTTACTAGCGAAAGCAAAGAAAAGCTCATTTTCAAATGCTTAGAGATAGCACATTCCTATTGCCCTACTGTTAGCATTCGCAAAGACACATAATCCACAAAGTGATTATACGAAGGTGCTTTTATTAGGTGCCAGAAGTTAGGGGCATGTCTGCCCAAATCTAACTTTTCTGATTTGTTCACTCATGTTCTCTTTTATCCCCTAAAATATTACATATGCATTAAGTTTTGCAACACATCTATGCATATTTATTTCCTAGCTCTGCCCTGCCCCACTTTGTATGCTAATTATCTTATCAGTCCTTCTGCGCTTGCGAAGTACTCTCTGGTGGTCGTCTAGGTGGTCATTGGGATGAAGTAAGATGTCTTCATCAGAGTTGAACTTTTCACCTTATCTTCTTGTGCATGCTCTCTGAGCCCTTGGTCTCAGTCCAAACTGTAAGGTTGGTTTGACTCGGGTCCGAGGGGCCGCTGTTATCTAGGCAGCGTGTGGCATTCTTTTAGTCCTCCTCCCTACTCCTCCTCATAAATCTGTACATTCTCTTATGCTATCTTTGCACGTACATTTTGTATTTTCTAAGTGCAGCACAAGCACAGTACATCACAAATGTAACACTTATTAAGCAATATTCATTGGATAAATGTATATTTCATCTACTATTACCAACACTACCACCACATAATTTCTTTTTAGTTAATGTTTCGTTGAAAAATCCTCTTAAGTTGTAAAAGATGTAGTTTAAAATGTGGTGTCATTTGTTTCCAGGCAGGACAACAGTATAGACTCTACTTCTTCCTTAAGAGATGACAACAAACTGGAAGGTCAGGAATCAAAACAAGGTATGTAGTGGAGAAAGCTGAAACTTTCATAGAAACATGGAATGATTTAGGTTGGAAAGGACCTTAAAGATCTGACCCCCTTGCCATGAGCAAGGACACCTCCCACTAGAATGATGTTGGACAGTGACTAGTTAAAGTTAACCACTAACTCTTGAGCCATACCTGTTAACTACTAACTCTTGAGCCATACCTGCAATCACAGAGATGCATCCTCAGAGAAATTACTTGGTGAATGGTTTCAACGGCTCCCTTGGGCCCAATTCCATAACAGCAGAAAGGAACACTGAAGAAGATGTTGTAGGAAATTTGGCTTCTCAGCACTTTAAGTCTGGAGGCTTTTGTGGCTAGAAGCAAACTGTAGCTCTTCAGAGTTTGGTAATTTAGCTTCCAGAACAAGACTGAACGATCTTGCAAGGTTCATTTGGCTTTTCTCTTCTAGTTCATTGGCTGAAGAGGAACTTCAGTTATTTCAGTATCTTGATATGTAGGTGATTGCTAGTACTGCCATTGCCATTTGCTGAATTCTCTGAGGGTCAGTTTTACTTTGTGTTGAAATTGTCTTAAGAGTACTCTGTTTTGACATTCATGGAAATCCACTATACTAACTGTTTGCCAAAGAACTGCTTGTAATTAAATCATTGTTTTCAGTCTTGATATATGATTGTTTTGATTGTGCAGAGCTGAGATCTCTGGGAATGGTGCTTAACACCCACTACTCCTGATGACTGGTGCATTTTGTAGCATAAAAGCAGAGTAAAAGTACTCAGCTCTTTGGATCTCTGAGAGGGAAAGTTTGGCTTGTGTATTTTTTCTTTTTAAATGCAAAGTGCAGTGGGTGAGACAATCAGGTACTACAGTGACTAGAAGAATAGAAAATACAAAAGTAGGTAAGTTAGTGGTACTCATTTAAGTATTTGTTGTGTGAGGAAACTGGTTCTTTACCAGCAGCAATATTTGTTTTATTCCAATCATTAAAACAACACCATATAACAACTGCCAGTATTATTTTGTAGGTGAAGCATCAAACTGTAGGTGTTTCTATCTCAGTCTGTTTATTTTCATTTGGACTATGTCTATTGAGTTACATCAGAAATAGCTTTTCCAATCAGAGAATGTTGCAAACTCCTATGAGCTGTATTTCTCTTCTGTGAAGATTATGTGGAAGCATTATGTGCTTCCTGCAACTCCTGTTTTACAATTCAGAATGCTGTCTTTAAAGATATCTCCTGTAAGAACTGTATGAGGGATATTCTTTAAAAGGTAATTAGTGAGGGAAATTAAGCGGAAAAGAGAATTATAATAACATAGCTTTTAGGAGCAGATTTCTGTGACTGTGAGGAATGCTGTAAGTGTGCCTGCTGTATTGTATAGAGTAACCTTGGACCTGACATTTCCTGCAGATCTCTTCCACTTTTGTGTTATCAAAGGGAATTGATAACTGTTGCAGGTGATTACTTCACTGTTGCTTTTTATGACTTTATCAGCCAGAGTATCATGATGGGTTAGGGCTATAACAGTGACTTCACTCCAGATCTTACCTTTAAAGAGTTTATGAGAATATCAATATAAATGATAAAATGTGATTCTAGTCATTCTTCTGCAGCTTATGATGCTGTGGGAAAGAACAGATCGAGGGGTTAAACAAAAGAGGTTAAAAAAAAAAAACACAAAACATGTTAGAATGAATTTCACAAATGTAGCTGAAGGAAAAAGTAAAAGTTATCAAAACGAAAAAGGTAATGAGAAATGCCAAACATGAGCTTTATTACTGGCTAAAGTTAAAAAAAAAAAAAAAAAGGAAATGCAGCCCACCAGCTAATTAAACAACATTTGTAGGCAAATAGGCATGTATGAATGCTGTGTATTATGCAGTTTTGGAAGGCCCAAATTCTGAATGGAACCCAAGGCTGCTTTAAATGACTTGTTTAATATCTTACCAGTACCACACAGAGTTTTGCAATGTATTAACCCCAGCTATCTGCAAAAACTGCAGAGCAGCACAATTACTCCTCCACCAGTGGCGCAGGGGGTTGAATTGGAAGAGCAAGAAGAACTCTTGGGTCAAGATAAGACATTTAAGACATTTTAATATGTAAAGCACAGCTGCATGCTCAAAGAATGCAAAATAAGAAATTTATTCACTACATAACAGCTACTGGAGAAGACAAATTCTATAACTGCAGATCACCCTTTCCCCCTTTTTTTCTCCAAATTTCATTGCTGAGCATGATGTCATATAATATGGAATAGCCCTTTGGTCAATTTGGGTCAGCTGACTTGGCTCTATTTATCTCCCAACCTCTTGCCTGTCCCCAGCCTACTTCTTGCTATGGGGTCAGAGTGAGAAGCAGAGAAAGCCTCAAGGCTTGGCAAGCAGTTTTCAGCAGTAGTCAAGTCAATGGTGTGTTATCAACAAGCTTTTGATATCAAATCCAAAGCATAGAACATTAGGGGCATCTGTGAAGAAAATTGTCACCTCTCCAGCCAGGCCCGGTATGAAGAACATACTTTTGGCAGTGAATGAGGTAATATGAACATGTTCAGGAGGTAACTTTCAGGTTGGGATCCATTCATGGACATGGTTTTTGATCGATGGAAATGCTGTTCAGCTGATCAGCATGTTAAGTAAATACTGACTGATGCAAGGCAGAAGAATTTCCATTTCCTTATCCTGTTGATTCTCATTACTTCTAATCTTTCACGTATTTTGTATCTTGCAGGGTAGAGTTGAGATGATAGTGTACAAAGTTGATTTTTTAGTTAAGAAATGGGTCAGACTGCATATGAATTTGAAATACTAACCTTGAAGCTATTGTTACAGTAGAAACATGGCAAAACCATTTAGGATTGAAGAAGACTCTGGTATGCGCATCTCATATGAGTACTTTTTATGCACTGCTGTGAAGATTTTATGTAGCTTTAGAATCATTTGTGCTTTAGGCTTGTAAATTGTGATTTATTTTACAAAAATTGAAGTCCAAAAATTCTTTGTAAACTTTATTTATGTGGCTAATCCTGCATTTTCCAGATCTGGATACTTTCTTAACAGCTTTGATGAGGATGTTGGAGATGCTGCATGCATTAGCTGTGTATTTCTCACATCTGATGTATTCTAAAGCTTGGTGGGCAGTTTTTGCAGTTGTGTACTATAAACAGTGTTATGAGGTGCTAGAGGGTCATGGCTGATGATGGTGCAACACACTGAATCAGAAGTGAATTCTCAGGCAGGGTAATGTGCTATATTCCAAAACAGGGACTTAAATGTTATCCTAAGTCATAGTCTATCAGCAGTAAGGAACTGAATGTATTTTTTTAAATATACAGATATTTTAAAAATATATATATCTTCAGTACTGAATAAATAAAACCTCTCGAGTTACATGAAAAAAAGGTTTCTCTGCTTCTCCCACCCTCCCCCTTTTTTTTAAGCAGGGAAAATGCATTTATTGCTTACTTAGTATTCAGTATTGAATTTTTTTTCATACTCTCAGGATAGCAGGAATGTCCTAAAAGCCAAGAAAAACAGCTTTTCCAAAGGTTTTTCTTCTCTGCTTCATCCTTGAGTTTTCAAGAACAGTCTTATGTTTTCGTTGCTGTTTTTTTAAAATATTTTCTATATAGTAAAAGACACTGAAACGTTAGCAGCACAGAAAAAGACTTCTAAAAATATCATTTCAAAGATTCTTTACCCTTTTTAGAAAGGGGGGATAATTGTTCAAATTGGAATTGAAATATGTCCTCAAAGGAGTGTGGAGAACTACTTATTTCCAAAATTTTTGGAACAATGAAACGGTAAATATGAGCATCTGAGTAAAAAAGCCAATGACAGGACAATAATTAAAGGTAACTGAAGTCATAGGTCCATGCTTTGTTAAACTACATAATAAGCGCTTTTTAATAATCTGAACATTTGTAGGTTTCTCAGTGCCTGATGTTCAAAGATAGCAGTCACAGAGGAACGACAACTTTCTTCAAATATTTATGACAAGAAATTATACTTATTTCAAAAATACAGGTCCTTAACTCTAAGCCCTCAATATTAATTAACAAGGAACACAGCTATACTTCTGGACAGTGGTGCAACCAAAAGCAATTATAAAGCCCTTATTTCAGTAACTTTATCATTATTAAATAAATTCTTCATTTGAAGAATTTCATAAATTCATAAATTCTTCATTTGAAGCATTGAATGGTAAGTTCCAGAGATACAAAGGTTGGCAATGAACTAATAATTTCTGAGGCCAAGGTGTAAAAAGCAGTAGTCTCCCTATAGTAAGATTGGTTTCTTGAGCTCTGATAGAATTTGGCTTTTATCTTATTAGCACTGCCTCATCTAATTGCTCTTCTTAGTAAACTAAACTCCCAGCTTTTTGCCAGCATTAAAAGCCTATACCGTAACTTTCCCTGTTTTTACTGATTGGAGTTTAATATGTCTGAAGTAGTTGTGTGATAGATTCTGAATAGTTATAATGTAATAAGATTTGTAATATAAGAATAATAATTATAAATCTTGTAAAAGATTTATAATGTAATAATCTTCAGTATTCTGCTTGTATTCCCACTTCTTTTAGAATAAGTAAAAGAGTTTTGAAGTGTTTTTAAAATTGCATTTTGCAAAGTAAGCTTACTTTAAAGATAACAATAATCATTTCTGCAGAAACTTCCTTGTGATATAAAACCTTATGGCTTTTTAATTGGGGAAAATGGATCATGTAACTCCATATGATGGAATAAATTTTCCTGCTACTACAGCTTTGGAATACTGTATGTTTTTCTAAATTGGCATAAAAATGCATTAACACTTGTCTAAATTAGATCAGCCTTAAAAGATGAAGAAGAAAAAGAGGAGGAATTAGTTGCCTCAAATTCACAGATCTTTTTGCCACCCTTAATCTACAGAGAAGTGCTTTAAGCAGAAGTGATTTTGTAAGTTGAAAGAAAAATTGTTCTGTTAGGTCGCTGTGTGATTGTTACATTTGTGTTACAGGCAAAGGAGAGGATAGCGATGTCCTCAGCATAAACGCAGATGCATATGATAGTGATATAGAAGGTCCGTGCAATGAAGACAACGGCTCAGATGTGCAAGAAAACACCATCAGAAGTGGAGCTGGTCAGATAGATGACCTTCAGAAGGACATTGAGAAAAGTGTGAATGAGATACTGGGGTTGGCAGAATCTAGCCCAAAGGAGTCCAAAATGGCAAGTGCAGCTGTTCCTCCGTCGGAAGATGTTCAGCCATCAGCACATCAGCTGGAGCTCCTGGAGCTCGAGATGAGGGCCAGAGCTATTAAGGCTCTGATGAAAGCTGGTGATGTAAAAAAACAACTGTAAGGTTATTTAGATTAAAGCTTCAGTATACTTGGAAGAACGTTATATCTTGTATCTTCAGCACTAAAGTATATTTGGGTTGGGTATGACATTCCTCATTCAGACCATGTGGCTCAAGCCATTGATCTTTGTTTTCATTGCTGCTTCCATCTTCCATCTTCCATTGCTGCATTTCATTGTGCTGCTTCCATCTCTGGCACAGACGAGCTGGTTTGATGCTGCGCTGAGCAGTGTCTTTGCTGCATTATCTCCTCAAGGAAGTACAATTGACAGAGTTATGCCGTGAACCTGGCGCCTTCAGGACAGGTTAGAAAAATTAAGCTTGTTATAACCCCATGCTTAGAAATTAACCAGTTATTTTATTTATTAGCAACTTCTTAACTACTTGAGAAACTTGATTTATACACACTTCTTTAAAAATGCCATTTTGAAGAGTTTTTTTGTGGTGTGACAGCCTTCAGCATTCTGCAAGGTGATCTGAGATGCTTATTTCTCCTTGAGGCCCAGCTCATAGTAATGTAAATATTCTAGTTAAGTTGAATGATGATTCATTTTCAGAAAGTTAAAAGCGTGGTTAATTTTAAAAAAGCTAGCTTCTTAGAGAGTTTTTTTTTTTTTTTAAATAAACAGTTAAACTGTTATTTTCAGAGAAAGTGCCTGAAAGTGACAAATACCAGGGTTTTTATATTGCTGGTTGTCTAATCGTTACTCTCCTCCACAGTTGTCTTCTGTGTAATAACTGAAATAAAGAAAATGGGAGTTTTTTCTTGACTGTGAAGCTTTTTTTGTTGAATAGTTGGTATAATATTTAGTATGATGTGGTAGATTAGACTACTTAAAAGTCCGTGAATATTTAGTATTTTGTCATTTCGTGTCTCTTGTAAATAGTAATATCTACCTAATTTCAGTGGCAAATGCTTGTTAGAAAAGGAACATATGTATAATTTCATATACAGTTTTAAAATCATAATTCTACATTTTTTTCATTTTGAATGTATTTATTTTAAAGTAATTTGTATTATAGAATGATTTTTTCTCCTATCATTTCCTGAAATAATTACAAAAATTCTGATGCTGTTGAATAGTGCTATTTTCCTACTTGGCTGCTAATCAAATTCTTATTAAAATGTGTGTGTGTTTACATATAAACACAAACCAATTTTTATTATAGTAGGAGGTTTGTGATTGTGGTCCTTGGTAAGTAAAATTATGTTGTAACACGTGATTTTACTTTGATTGTAACTTGGAAATTGAAGTAGATATTTTGTAATCATGCCATAGATATTTAAGACTAGTTTGTGGAAATTATTACAATAGAGGTTGTTCTAATGAGTACTTTCTTAACTATCCATCAAGGTTTATAATTCTTTTCCTTTTTCCCCTCCCCACTTTTGCCTTTTCCCCTTTCCTTTCCCCCTTTTGTTTTACCACTTTTCTACTCTTTTCTCATTTTTGTCGATGGTCAAGTACACTGTCTTTAGTAGTGTGGGTATAAAAATGTTGTTTTTGTACAGAGTTACATTGTTTAGAGGGAAAGATTGAGATATGCTTGCAGTGATAAGAAAGCTTAACAGACAACCTTGTAAAATGCAGACACCAAGACTCCTTAGAACAATTAGGTGAAAATCATGGTGTTAAGTCAGATAAGTGAAGAAACATTACCACTTCAAACAGTAAAAAAGTCAAAAGAAGTTTGAAATTTATCAGGCCGCCAACTGAAGGCCATGCATTGTCTGTGAAGCATCGGATAGGTTGTGAACCTGGATTACCCAGTCAATGGGGAAACAGGGGAGGGTCCTGGTCATCGAGAAAGAAAGTATATAAACTGTACTATGTGACTAGTAGGTGCGCTCCTGCTTGTGGGATGCTCACCCTTGCAATCACAAATAAATTACTACTTCACTGAGATCCTCGCCTGAGCCTAAGTTACTGGCCACAGGGTGTTTCTCACAATCTGGGGGCTCATCCGGGAGCCAGTCACCTACTGGGTAACCCCACTGCCGCAGCAGAAAGGCATGCCCCACTGATTTCAGCAGTCCTGTGCATCGTGGATGGTGGGGGTCCTGTGGAGAGCTGACAGAGGGCCTGAAACTGATTAAAAAGGCAGGATCCATGAAGTAGTAGGGAAGGGAAGAAGGTAGGCACTCTGGGTTTAAGAACTGATCTGGTAACTCTGTGCACAGACCAAGGTAAGAAATATTAAGTATTGCCTTGGGGGTCGGGTGAAACTGTGTAACATGTGATTGAGTTGTACTTTTGTACGAAGTAAGTATGGAGTCCTGACCCACGGTTCTGTCGCTCCACAAGGGGCGTGGCTGGAGATGGATGAAGCCGTGAGATGAGAGAAAGGAAGAGTCTTGGGAAATTTGGTGTGTGATAGGCCTTTGCACTGTGAATTGCTTGGCAGTACACCAGGGAAATTTGGTGTATTACCATACACCATACCTTGCATGGGGAAGTGCTTGGGAGTACACCAGGGAATTTGGTAGACTCATAGGTGTGCGGTACCCCTTGCATGGTAAAGTGCTTGGCAGTACAGCCCCATTTTCCACAGTCGGCATTTTAGTGTGTGGTACTCTGCAGGAGGGAAATTTCTGTAGCAGCACACTGACGAGGGCTAGGAAAAATGGAAAATATGAATTTCAGGGAACAGGGAGATATCCGTGGGGGAGTGCCTACCAACGGTTCTTCCTGAAAAATAAGAAATTGGAAAAAATAATCTCAAAATTAGAGGAGATGATTCAAAAAATGGTTAAATATTGTGTATCAGTCTGGACAAAAGAAGCAATTAAGGAAACAGTATTTGGCCAAAATACAGGTCTGATGAAAATTCAGGCTTTAAATTTATATGTAAATAATAAGATTCCTTTTTTTTGGAGAAGGAGCCAAGTTATGCTCCCTATAATCCTAATATTGCACCGGTGGCAGCAGCAGTCGCTCCAGGAAGAGAGAGAGGGACTGTAATTAACACTGTCCCTAGAGAAGGAGTGTTCTCTAGGCTCTGGCAAGAATTAGAACAAGGTAGGAGAGATGTTGAGAATTTTGCCTTCCCTGATACTAACAGTACTAACACTAACTGTGTATCCGCCTAAGTGAACTCTGCCATCTCCTTACCGGCAGAGAGGTGTTAGGAGTTTTAAGGAGATGAAGTCTAACTGAGGACCCCATCAGGCTAGCTGAACAATTTGACCAGTTCCTAGGGCCTAACTTGCACTCTTGCAGGGAAATTATGTGTATACTGAGTATATTTTTTACAGGGGAAGGAATAGGAATGACAGGAGGACAGCTGCTATACAAGAATGGAAAGGAGTTCATCCTCTGCGACCGGGGGTAATACTGGCAGAGCAGGGGTGTCCATCTGCCCATCCTGGCTGGAGTGGTGATAATGCACAGCACAGAGGTCATGTGGGAGACTTGGGGTCGGGGTGGGGGAGTACTTGGGGGTGAGACCCGGTGTCCCGAGGGCTCTTGAAAGTTCATTTTGTGGTTGGATCGTGGTCAGATACATTGGGGAGTTCTGGAGGGTGGGAGGATGGAGTGAACAGTCACTGGGGGGTCCTCCTGTTGGGGGGCCTGCAGATGTATGTCCAGAGGGGAGGTGAGAAGGAAAAGCAGAGAGCGGGGAGTCAGGGCCAGGATGGAAAGGAGAGGAAGAGAGATGAAGGAATGGCAGGCAAGGAAAGCTCAGGGACAGGCTTTGAAGTGTGGCCAGGCTGACCACTTCAGGAAGGAATATCCAGAGTGGAAGAAGGAGGAGAGAAGGAAAATGGGATGAAATATGGAATGCTGATATATTGTTTCAGCATCCTGGAGAGAGAAAGATATGGAATGAAGTTGGCCAATGACTGAGACTTGAAAGTACAGGCTGGAGAAAGATAGAAGTGTTAAAAAGGGTTACTGAAGGTGCTAAAGGTGTGGTATGTAGTGTTTGACAAAGCTGTTTGAAGTTGAATGAGCAGGGAAAGAGGATGTAGGCATTATCTGTGAGAAAAACTCTGTAGCCAGTAACAGGCTCAGGTGAGGATATCAGTGAAGTAGTAACTGATTCGCGATTGCAAGGGTGAGCGTTCCACAAGCAGGAGTGCACCTACTAGTTCCAAAACACAGTTTATATACTTTTTGATGACAGGATCCTCCCGTTTCCCCACTGAGTGGGTAATCCAGGTTCACAATCTATTTTATGCTTCACAGGCAATGCATAGCCTTCAGTTGGCGGCCTGTTAAATTTCAAATTCCTTTTGACTTTTTTACTGTTTGAAGTAGTAATGTTTCTTCACATATCTGACTTGATTTGACACCGTGATTTTCACCTAATTGTTCTAAGGAGTCTTGGTGTCTGCATTTTACAAGGTTGTCTGTTAAGCTTTCTTATCACTGCAAGCATTTTGCAATACCACATTCCTTCCCTCTAATTCATGGTTGATAGTTGGCTGAATATGAGCCAGCAGTGTGCTCAGGTGGCCAAGAAGGCCAACAGCATCCTGGCTTGTATAAGAAACAGTGTGGCCAGCAGGGCTAGGGAGGTGATCATCCCCCTGTACTCGGCTCTGGTGAGGCCGCACCTCGAGTACTGTGTTCAGTTTTGGGCCCCTTGCTACAAGAAGGACATGGAGGTGCTTGAGCGAGTCCAGAGAAGGGCTTCGAAGCTGGTGAGGGGCCTGGAGAACAAGTCCTATGAGGAGCAGCTGAGGGAGCTGGGATTGTTCAGCCTGGAGAAAAGGAGGCTCAGGGGCGACCTTATCGCTCTCTACAGGTACCTCAAGGGAGGCTGTAGAGAGGTGGGGGTTGGTCTGTTCTCCCTTGTGCCTGGTGACAGGATGAGGGGGAATGGGCTTAAGTTGCGCCAAGGGAGTTTTAGGTTGGATGTTAGGAAGAACTTCTTTACCGAAAGGGTTGTTAGACATTGGAACGGGCTGCCCAGGGAAGTGGTGGAGTCCCCATCCCTGGAGGTCTTTAAAAGACGTTTAGATGTAGAGCTTAGGGATATGGTTTAGTGGGGACTGTTAGTGTTAGGTCAGAGGTTGGACTCGATGATCTTGAGGTCTCTTCCAACCTAGAAATTCTGTGATTCTGTGATTCTGTAAACAAAGTAACTCTGTGCAAAAACATTTCTATTCCCACATATGGAAGTAACAGTCTAGAAGTTCTGGGATATTTGCTGTAGTGTTTGATCAGTACTGGGACGGCTGGGGAGAGTGGGGAGGGCTCCACCAGGGGCCTCTCCACAGGCCGCAGGGGGGCTTCGGCTCCGGCGCCTGGAGTGCCTCCTCCCCCTGCTTCTGTGCTGATTTTTTTGTCTGCGGGGAGGTTTCTCGCTCCTCGCTCTCCCAGCTGCTGTTGAGCAGCAGTTTTTTGTTTGTTTGATTGTTTTCATTTTCTTGGATGTGCTCTTAGAGAGGCACGGACTGCGTTGCTCTTGGCTTGGCTCTGGGCAGCGGTGGGCACCCTTGGGGCTGGCTGCAATTGTCCCTTATCTGCCACGGGGAGGCTTCTGCATTTTTCTTGCGGGGGCTGCCACTGCAGCCCTCCCCCCGAACTTTGCCATCAAACCCAATACACTGGGGCAGCTAGGTCATTACTGGCCTGTAAAGTATCAGGGATTAAGTTAACTAATTAAATCCTAAAAGTGATGGGGGTAGAAAGGGCTGGGATAACAGTGCCACTTTTGGGGATACCAAGCTGAGACTAGGGGATAAAATGATCACTGGGCAATTTTTGTATGTGCCCAAGGCTGGGATTAACTTGTTGGGAAGGGATGTGATGATGAAATTGGGCATTCAAATAGTAAATTGTTAGACTGGAATAGCAGTGTAATTAATGGAGTGCTCTCAGGCCCTGAGAGCAAAGATATATTCACCTCTGACTAGAAAGACCCTGAAATGGGGGCAGAAGACATAACACAGATGGACAGTTTTACCTCAGGGGTTTACAGGGCCACCAATTTATTTGAGCAAGTTCTAGAACAGATTTTCCATCAATTACAACCTCCCGAGGAGGTATTACTGTTACAAATATGTGTTACAAATATGATCGTTTATTGTCAGGACAGGAGAAAACAATTGTGAAGAAAGCTACTAAAAAGCTATTCAACTTTCTGGGAAAGCTGGGCTTTAGAGTATTGAAAAATAAATTACAATATGTAGCAAAATAAGTCAAGTATATAAGGCATTTAATATCTGAGGAAAAAACAAAGAATAAATCCAGAGAAGATTCAGGGAATTGTTGAAAACTAAGAAAGAACTAAAAAGTTTTAAGAAAAAGATTTTTTTAAGGAATCAGGAGTCACAAAGTCTGAAGGAAAAAGCGCACTCCCTGATAGGAGAGAAATGCTGAATAAAGTACTAATGAAGCAAATATTAACTGTTTTACATCAAGAGAGTCACTGGGACGTGCAAGCAATGTGTGATGTTGTGCTAAGAAAGTATGTCTGCATAGGAATATACATTTTACTGAAGCAAATATGCAGAGGATGTACCATATGTCAAAAGATAAATAAAAAGGTCATCCGTAACCCACCTACAGGGGGACGGGAGCACGGCATTCAACCTTTCCAAAGTATACAGGTAGAATTTACTGAGTTACCTAAAGTAACTTTTTTTGTTTGTCCTAATTGACCACGTGACTGGATGGGTGTAACCTTTCACTTGGTATCTGCCACTGCGAACATGGTGGCTAAGGTATCACTGAAGCAAATAGTCCCTAGATATGGGATAGTTGAAAACATTGATTCAGATCAAGGAAGTCATTTCACTTCATAAGTACTGCAAGTGTTAATGCAGGCCTTAGAGATTGAGTGGGATTTTCACACCCCTTGGCACCCTTCCTCTTCTGGGAAGGTGGAACAATGAACCAGATATTAAAGAAGCAATTAACTAAATTAGCGTTAGAAACCCAACTTCCTTGGGTAAAATGCCTACCTTTAGCACTCCTCCAGGTTCAAAAAGCACCAAGAAAGGATATGGGAATTTCACCATACGAGATGTTTCTTAAGAATTGTATTTTGGGGTTGTCCTCTTCTTTGTCATTTCTCAGGACCCTTGGGCTGTTGGCTCAAATCCCACCTTTGGAATTCCCCATTCACCAGCATCAACCAGGAAATTGGGTCCTGATTGGAAAGAATTAAAACTCTGGCCTGAATGGGAGGGACCATTCCAAATACTGCTAAACACTGAAACAGCTGTAAGAACTGCGGAAACATGTTGGACTCACTATACTTGAGTGAAAGCATTCATCAACCCTAGTACCTGGGAAACTGTTCCGACAGAAGACTTGTTGAAAGTTAAAATCAAAAAGAAAAACCTCATAATGGACTCTGAGCAGGATAAAAGCTTACAATTGTAAACTAACCTCTTATTTTCACAGGTAAATAATGAGTGTGACTTGTGATTGAGAGAAAGGACTGGCCTATATGGAATTGAAGTGCTCCCAATGGGTTTTAGTTCTAGCAGTAGTGTACATATATCTTATTCTTTGTATTGATAATTATTTGGGAACCAAGTGTTAAAAGTATTGACAGGGGAAAATCAATTATTATTATTATTTTTTTTTTTTTAGTGATTGTAGGCCTCAGAGGAGGCCTTGGTCAATTGGCAACTTGGAAAAGGCATGACTAGATAATAGTAAGATGGGATATCCTATCAAAATATGGGTGAATGTGACAGAGGGTTATGTACCACGGTCCGTCACGTGTAATTCTTGTGAGGTGTTAGCTTGTGGAGATTTAAATGCCCAATGACAATTGAGCAGAGAGAATAACTGGTAGAGACCTAACAGCCAGATTGAGAATACCTATACAGAAATGGTCCTCTATTGCCATCAGAGAAAGGGAGAAACTCAAGGAGAAAACAGGAGAGAAAACAGGATGCCCTCTTTGAAATCTCAAACATTTGAGATTGAAACAGGGTATGGGGACGTGAATTCCTGGATAGAATGGGTCAAATATACTGTCCAGAGTCTCAACCATAGCAATTGCTATGCTTGTGCCTCGGGATGACCAATTGCCTAGATAGTGCCCTTCCCATTGGGGTGGACCAAGGATTCCCAGGGGATGCGATGTATGATTGCATTTTACTAAGAAAAGACTGCCTGGGGAAATGAGGCCTGTCTCTCTCTTTGCTGTCCCCTTCCTTGCGTGACAGCAATATCAGGGTTCCCCCTGCTTTCTCTACAGCTATAGGTAACCATACAGCTGGCCTCTCACGGCAGGGTGTGAAAATTTGCCTTGTGCACGAGGACCTTGAATGCTACCAAGGACTTGATGGGAAACTGCTCAAGACCTGTGATCCCCACAGCAGATCTCTGGTGGTACTGTGGAGGGAAGATTTTATGGTCCACTCTACCATGTAACTGGGGAGGCACTTGTGCACTTGTTCAATTAGATATACCCTTCACCCTGGCATTTGAAAGAGAAACATCACAAATACCCAGAAGTAAAAGAAGCTTAGGAGTATCGTTTGATGATGGACTATACATAGATTCTATTGGGGTGCCTAGAGGAGTTCCTGATGAACAGAAAGCTGGGAATCAAATTGCTGCAGGGTTTGAGTCACTGTTCTGGTGGGTAACAATCAATAAAAATGTGGGTTGGATTAATTATGTTTATTATAATCAGTAGAGATTCATAAATTATACAAGGGATGTGTTAAGAGGAATCGCTGAACAACTAGATGCCACCAGCAAAATGGCTTGGGAAAACAAAACAGCATTAGATATGATGCTCTTATCTAAAGAAAGGAGGTGTGTGTGTGATACTGAGCGACCATTGTTGCACTTTTATACCCAACAGTACTGCCCTGGATGGCACAGTGAATTGGCAGAAAACTTAGGAGCAGACACTTCCATCACAAGATGTTTGGAATCTTGGTTTTTGTAAATGGAAGGGATGGTAATGTCCATATGTACATCTTTGATCATAGTAGCAAGAGTTTTGACAGCCATTGGTTGTTGCAGTATCCCCTGTGTAAGAGGACTGGTATAGTGGTTAATTGAAACTGCACTATTGAAACAAATGACCATAGAGCCACCATCTTACTCAGTAAGATGATGATAATAGAGATGGAAAGCAAAAGATAGTGAAGAAGAGGAAGATATCTACCAAATTACATCTTAGAGAAAAGTTTTGCAAAAATCAACAATTTATAAAGAAGAGAAGGGGGGATTTGTGGGAATAAAAATGTTTTTGCACAGAGTTACATTGTTTAGAGGGAAAGATTGAGATATACTTGCAGTGATAAGAAAGCTTAACAGACAACCTTGTAAAATGCAGACACCAAGACTCCTTAGAACAATTAGGTGAAAATCATGGTGTTAAGTCAGATAAGTGAAGAAACATTATCACTTCAAACAGTAAAAAAGTCAAAAGAAATTTGAAATTTATCAGGCCGCCAACTGAAGGCCATGCATTGTCTGTGAAGCATCGGATAGGTTGTGAACCTGGATTACCCAGTCAATGGGGAAACAGGGGAGGGTCCTGGTCGTCGAGAAAGAAAGTATATAAACTGTACTATGTGACTAGTAGGTGCGCTCCTGCTTGTGGGATGCTCACCCTTGCAACCACAAATAAGTTACTACTTCACTGAGATCCTCGCCTGAGCCTAAGTTATTGGCTACAGAGTGTTTCTCACTGTAGCAAATTTCTTATATATTTATTAAAGTACAATTGATTTCCTCTAGCATCAACAGTATAGAGAGTAAAATGGTTGTAACATAATGCATATTTTATATATTTTATTATACCTGACTGTAATCACTTATTCTCAGCAACATTTTTCTATTTTTTAGCAAACAAAGTACATGGGTTAGAATATATATATATGTATACATCCAGTTCAACAGGTAGCTGCCTCAGAATATGTGTGTGTTGTCTTCAGAAGATTTCATCTAGCTGTTTGGGAAATCTGTGATTTATTTGAGGACAGAGAAACAAAAGCAGATAATGGGAGAAAGATAGTTGGGAATACTGTATGCTGTCTTCTTTGACTGTAAAGACACAGGCCAATGGAACTGTGCTAGACTGTGGCAAGAAGTTTTACTGCTGCTATATTTACATAACCCCTGTCCTTAAGGCACTGATTTCCACCCTTTGCCTCATGTGGAAACTGAAAAATCTCACCTGCAAGGACATTTGTATCCTAGTCGCACTATGAAACCCTATACGTGTCAATCAGTAGCAAAACTTGATACTTATTTTTAACCTCTCTTCTTTCATTTCAAGGTTCATTTGCCAATTCTGCAACCTGCCATTGCATTGATGAGGCTTATAAAATCCCAAGCTATAAGAATAAACAAAAATCAATTTTTAATTTTGAAGAAAAATGGACAATACAGTTGATTGAGAGAACAAATATTTATAGACTTATATCTTTCCTTCATTTTTTATTGGAACTCTTTAACACCTATGGTTTCATCAGTAATTTACCCTTTCACCTGTAGAGTTGATTCCCTGTGGGAGTGTGGTCATGGGGGTTGACAAGCCCCATGGTTGGTGGTAACATCGGACTCTCAACAATGTGGCCATCAGGAATGTAAAGAGTCTAGAGGGAAAAAAGAAGGGTGATTCAGGAGATGCCTTGCCATCTCGGGATGCTTGTTCTCCAGCTGTTAAGGCATGGAAGATGCTGGGTGGGTGTTTGTGGTTGCTGGGCAAAATTGTTGACCAATGAATAGTTAGTGAAAAAGAACTGCTGTGGGGCAAATGTTATAAGGGAGCCTGTCCTGGATAGGAGAATAATGAAGTTATGTCATCAATAAAGAGGTAGCAGTTACTGATCCTAAAAGAACCCCGGTGTCCGTGTGGTCCATTATGCCACAATTCCTTGCTGACCGCAAACTCCTGTGGCTCCAATGTATTTCTGGCAATCACTGAATAGCTAAAGCTTACTTCATGCAGAATTCTTTTGAAGGTGAAATGTAGATCAATTTTAAATGGAACTAGGTTTCACTCATCACCAGAAGGGCTGAGGAAGTCAAATGTATGGCTTTCATATACAGTGATGCTGCAGAATGATGCATTTGTGGTTGTTTGGAAGCAAGGAAGTGCTGCTGTAATTTTCAAGTAATGATAAATTAGAACACAGATCTCCTGGCTACTTGTTGGAGGTGACCGTTTCTGAATTGAGCTTCATTTTCATGCTTATTTTTTTCCCAGTGTATCTTTAAAAGATCACTTTGTAGTGTGTTGAACTGTCAAAGGTTATTATTTCAACATGTGATCTGTATCAAGAAATTGCATATGCTAAATGTTTTAATATGTAGTGTGACAAAGATGAAACAGGTTTGCTATGCACATGATGGAGGTGTGTAATCACAGCTCAGTTAAACCTGAAATTAAAAGAGAAGGATTCCAATAAAATTAAATTAAGCTGTTTACAAATTGTGTGTGTGTGTGTATATTCAGACAGATTTCATGTGACTGATTGCACAAGTGCTAATTAATTTTTAGGATATTGTGCTATTGTTGCTTAGATTAAAAACAGATCAGCTAAATTATATGGGTTTCTGCACTAATTACGTACACAGCAAACATCAGTGCACAGTTTAAAAAAAGTATATTTAAAATACATCTTACACAGCTGTTTTGTTCTCTTCTAAATATCTCCAATTCTTTTTCCTTTTTAAAAAAATCTACTTCACTTGGAAGGAGAGGCAATTTGTATGTAAAAAATGAAGTCATTAATTATTAATATTAATCTTACTTGATTTTGATCAATCAATTGGTTGGCAAAAAATATTATACACTGGATATTGGTCAGAATAAGGAGAAAGATCCTTGTTATGTTCCGACATCAAATATAAATATCTTCTAAATATTTTTGGCTGTCCTAAAAGATGAAGCACTCTGTGCTTTGAGGGAGGAGGGCTGATTGTGTTTATATTGGTAAATAAAAACACACGACTCCCCAGAAAACCCAAAGTATCTATTATTCCTGTTTCTTTTGTGGTGATGTGATTGCGAATAACAATTAGACTTCAAGATGCCACTTCTGAGAGACAAATCATAGACATTTCATGAGAAAAAAAAAATATCACTGTTTTTAACACTTTTCATTACAGTATTTGCTCCCTCAGAAAAAATATTTTGCCTGTTACTTAGAGCCTTGAATTATATATATTTTTAAAATTAAATGCCATAAAATATTTTATTCGCTGTTTAAAATGGTTATAATTATTAATGACAGTGAATGAAAGCTTTGACCGCTGAGTTCAAGTTGCTTCTAAGCAGATAAAAGGGTAGGACATTGGATATCAAATCATCCATGTGGATGATTTATGATATTTCTGTTCTAACTTGGTGCTGTTGAAATGTCGTATTAAACACGAATAGTACTATGCACTATGTATAGTACTACTAATAGTGCTACTGCACTATGAATCTCACCTAGCTGGTAGCTGGAAAACACTCTTTTGCATCATTGTCTGCATTTGTGGGAGGATGTTTTTAGAAAAAGCAGTCACCACTTAAGAACCCTCTAACGTGACAACACATCTCTGCCAGCTGAATCCTTGCACATTCAGATCTACAAAAACCCATATGTGTTTACTTGGTTATTGCTATTAGTTTTTAATGTTAGTCAACAAGAGTGGTTGTCTTAACTAAATTACTTCATTTTCATCTATGGATACAGCATATCACGGGTTTTCTGTAAAACACTAAATGAAGAAAGGCTTTGTGCCTAATATTTTATTATAAGTAATAAGTTATATGGCATTTTACATGCCCATCTTAAATTTATAAGCACTGATTTAGCTTTATAGGATCATTGAAGTGGGTAGACATACCTTCACAGAAGGTAGTTAAAGAGGAATTGTGAAATAGATTCTTTAATAAGGAAGGGAGATGAGATAGTTAATTTATGAAGTGACATAAAGAATAATGCAACTTTAGGAACAAAAGCACCAGATTAAAAGCTGATTATGAAGTCCTGCAATTTATTTGCAGTAATACAAAGCTTCATGTTTATTGCTAAGTCAATCCGCAATCTGTGGAGAGAAAAGATGCATACCTTCTTTACAACAAAATTTAAAAGTTAAAATGCTGCATTTTTTTTTTCTTATTGTCTCATTTTATGATTCTTTCTTGTCATTAACATTAAAATATGCAAGCAGGATAGATAAAAGATTAAGAAAAATTTGAAGCTTGTAAAATGGTTTAATCTGATTGTTGACCCTTAATCACTTAATCACATTGACTCTAGTTAGAGAGGGAAAGACTCAAAATCAGAGCTGTAAATACTGCACTGGTTTTAAATTGTGGAGCACAAGTAATCATCTATTTAAAAAAATGCATTTTCATACAGTACACCATTGCTTTCTTAAACATGTGGAAAAATGTCATTTTTCATGAGATCTGTCTTCACTGTCAGGCTCAGAGGTGAATTTTTGTCTTTTGTCTCTCATGGTTCTGAAAGCTGTTCTTGAATTGTAACTCTTGAATCTGTGATGTTACTTCCCATCTTCCATTTTGTCACTCCACTCAATCTAATTTTATTTACAAGGGAAGCTTTACTTCCCTGGAATACTGTGTGCAGTTCTGATGTCTGCTTTGGAGACATCTACTGGAAGTGGAACAACTTCAGATAAGGACTTCAAAGGTCATCAAAGGAAGACAGGACAAGATATATTAACAGAAAATTTAGTTTAGTCAAAAAATATTAAAGCTTTGAGGGAATAGGTTTTCTGCCTATAAAGACAAGCCAAAGTAGAAAACTGGGAAAGACACTGAATATTAATATTGGTGGAGAAAGAATGCTTATGAGGTGGTTAGGCAGGCATTTTAGTTACTTGTTCTCAGGCTGTCTCCTTGTGTCTCCTCACTTCCAAACCACTGCATACCACTAGTGTTTGCACGGGTACATAGAAAGCTGACCCAACCAAGATATCCTGTGGTTTTTGCTCCTCCTCACCTTGGTCAGCATGCTAATACAGTTTTCTGTGTTTGCACTTTTGAACAAATGACATGAAAGTGGAAGCAGAGTTAGGGCTGTGCAACTGGCCTTGCTGCTGAAAAGCTTTTATTAAATACAGACTTGAGATTTGAGGGTTCAACAGTGCTCTACTTGGGTGAAAATACATCTTCTGAAAATGGCACTGTTTATCTGACAGAAGTGTGGTAGCCACCCCAGCATCTTCCAGTTGAAATCTGAGGCATCAGAATAAAGGTCTGTAATTAAATTCTGGCTTGTTGAAGTGATACCGATCTTCACCCAAAACTGGTAGTTAAACTGCTTCAAAATAAAACTAATTAGTTTTCCAGTCTATGTACTACTGATAATTGATACGTTTTTTTAAGTAGAGGTATTGTAATTGGTACCATATGTAGTCTGCACAAAGCTAGCATCTCATAATGGTATGCAAGTAAAACTTTTTAATCATGTCCACGCTAGGGGGCTGTGTTGCTTTAACAATGTCAGTTTCAGAAAGCTATATACCAAGAGCATAACCAGAGCCATATAAACAAGTTCTAAGCACATTTTTTCCCTGCATAAAAAGGGATGGGAACAGAATAGTAAAGGAGAATGACTTGCAATTTAGACAAATATGAGGTAGGAGCGAGGACAATTTGTAACATGTATTTTTAGATGAGATGTTGAAAGTTAAGGATGAAGAGGTGTACTTGTTGTCCTGACTTGAGACGAGTGAATCCTGGTTACTTCAGACCTTAAGTGGCACTTGAGACCGAAGAAAGTTTGGTGGAAGTGGGAACAGGTAGGTTGCTCTTTGTCAACATTTAGTGACATTAGCATTTTCTCTTCTGTAAAGGGGAATTTCTACATACTGCATGTCCCACTGCTTCTGGTATAGTGTCCTACTTCTTTGGCTGGCCTGCACCAGTTTCTGTATCACTGCAGTGTAGTGAGATTACTCTCTTACAAATACAGGCACTACTTACACTATATTTTTAGGAAGATGTCTGCTTTATCTCCCAACCAAAGTTAAGATTAGTTGCTTGATAGAATACCTTAACCAATTTATTTGCCAGACCTCATCAGAATGTTGCTTTACAAGTCTTAAAAGTCTTATCAGGAAGGCAAGCCATAAACAACACAGGAGGAGCACAGCCACTAGTTATAGAATCACGGAATGGTTTGTGTTGGAGGGGAATTTAAAGATTCCAACCCCCTGCCATGGGCAGGGACACCTCCCAATAGACCAGGTTGCTCAAAGACCCATCCAGCCTAGCATTAAAAAATTCGAGGGATGGGGCACCCATAGCTTCTCTGGGCAACCTGTTCCAGGGCCTCATGACCTTCAGAGTAAAGAATTTATTCCTTATGTCTACTCCAAACCTGCCATATTTTAGTTTAAAACCATTACTCCTTGTCCTATCACTACATTCCCTGACTGAGTCCCTTCCCAGCTTTCTTGCAAGCCCCCTTTTAGGGACTGGAAGGCCACAATGAGGTCTCCTCAGAATCTGCTCTTCATCTACTTTAGACTAAGCAACCCCGACTCCCTCAGCCTGTCTTCATAGGAGAGGCTCAATCTTGTGGCCCCTCAATCCATCCTTGTGGCCATTCCCTGGACTTGTTCTAATACATCCACGTCCTTTTTGTGTTGGGAGGCCCAGAGCTGAATGCAGCACTCTAGGTGGGGTCTCACAAGAGCAGAGCAGTAGGGGAGAATCACCTCTCTTGATCTGCTGGCCACACTGCTTCTGATGCAGCCTAGGATATTGTTGGCTTTTAAGTAGGTCTGATACGGTTGGTTTTCTGGGCTGGATATAAATATATGTATAAACGCTATTTGCTGCTAAAGAAGGTGATGTCAATATTTTTCATGAAATATCAGTAGGTCAAAGGAAATTAACTTAAAAATGAGAGGGGGCTCAATGAAGAAAGGCAGTTCCTAAAGTTGTTAGGGTATAATATATGCTTATCATCGAAAACTGTAACCAGGGTCAACAATCAGTTGTCATTACTTGACACAGTAAACATATAAACCTGATCAGAATTGCAATTGAGACCATTCCTTTAATGTTGCCAAGGGCCTAATACCTTCAATTTACTGTTACTTCAGCAATGCACAGATTAAGCAAATCTCCAAATGCCAAATTTTCTATGGACCAGTAAGTTTTATATTTTATTTCATGTTATATTTGCATTTCCTAAGGAATGCTTTCCATGTTAATTGCTGCTCTCAGGAACAAAGTTCTGTGATCTATCCCCATCATGTCCTGAAGGGCGCAGATGCATGAGGTGGTTATACTGTGAGATGTCATACATGTTTACTACTGATTTTATAAATGACATGTATGCCCACATACACAAATTAGTTTTCATTCTTTATTCCTTTATATGCAAAAGAGAGAAAGTTATTACTGTTTGAAGCTTCCTTTATTTTTATTGATGTCCTGGTTTCAGTTGGGACAGAGTTGTTTTTCCTCCTAACGGCTGGTGAGGTACTGTGTTTTGGATTGGGATGAGAAGAGTGCTGATAACATGCTGGTGTTTTAATTGCTGCAGAGCAGTGCTTACACTAAGCCAAGGACTTTTCAGCTCCTCGCTCTGTCCTGCCAGTGGGCAGGCTGGGGGGGCAGCAAGAGCTGGGAGGGGACAGACCCAGGACAGCTGACCCAAACTGGCCAAAGGGGTATTCCATACCATCTGACGTCATGCTGAACAATATATAGGGGTGGCTAGCCAGGGTGGGGGGCCGGCTGCTCGGGGTTGGGCTGGGCATCGGTCAGCGGGTGGTGAGCAATTGCATTGTGCATCACTTGTTTGTACATATTATTATTATTATTATTATTATTATTATTATTATTATTATTTTCTCTCTTAAATAAACTGTCTTTATCTCAACCCACAGGTTTCACTTTCCCGTTTCTCTCCCTCATCCCAGAGAGGGAGGGGGGAGGGTGAGCAAACGGCTGTGTGGTGTTTAGCTGCCGGCCGGGTTAAACCACAACAATTGACAAAATGTTGTAATCAACACTTTGTCTCACTACTTCATTTAATTTTTATGTATATCTCAGTAGGGAACTCTAAACTGCATTTTTACAATGTCCTCTCTCTGCTAACTTTTATCTTTAGCTACTGAAGAAGATTAATAATCCCCATACCTTAGCTGCAGAAGTTTAATAAACAAAGCTTAATTAAAACAAGAGAAGCACAATAAACCCAACGGGTTCTGCTTTAGCACTAAAGATTCATGTAATTTTTCTTGTACGTTGTGTGTTTTTAAAAATTGGGGTGGGGAAAGGACTGGAAGAGAACTTCAGGTTTTTATATTTAATTGAACTACCAGCATGTGCTGTCAAGTAATAAATAACAGTGACACAGAGTGACTAAATAAATTGGTTTCCTCAAGCAATGATTCATTCACTGTCTTTCATTGCCATCAGGTTAAAAGACAGCTTCTTTTTGTCAGCCTACAGGAAAAATGCTTGATAGTGTAATAACCTTCTTTCCACTCCAGCCACAGCAAGCATGGAACTAATATATGAAAATGCAGCAATTAAAACTTGAGCTTCTTCTCGGCTTACAAAAAAAATAAATAAAAAATAAAAAAATAAAAATCCCTGCAGAATCAGTTATCAAAAATGCATCTCACCATGATTCAGTGTGCTTTATAGGAAGAAAACACTACTGGTGGGCAAGGTTCTTTTACTTTTGTAGAAAAAATATTGTTAATACTGAATCATGATTTTAGTAGGCTTCTACTTAGCACTCATCATTCACGAACAGGATGAATACAGACCAAGTTCTCACTAAAATTCTTTTCTGTCAGACTTATAACCACTTATGAAATAAATTGGTCAGTTCTTTGAGTGCACCATTTAGAATGTTTTCGTAATAGCTTAATATGTCTTCTACTTTACCAGCTTTGAAGGGGGGTCATTGCCACAGAGACTGACAAGCAAGAAACTGATAAGGAAAACTAAAACTCAGCTTTTCTGAACTTTCCATCACATAGTTCAATAGCAGAATAATAGACCAGCTTTGAATGGATAGAGCCAGAGTGGAATTTATATAGGGCTTCTGTAACTTGCACATGTTATTCAGACTGAAGAATTTATTGCATTCTCTGTGCTGATATTCTTCCCATTTCTTTAAGTGGTTTCATTTCAGGATTTTGGGTCTGAAGAGCCTATCTGATCAAAAGATTTTTTCATCAAAGATAATTGGAGCAGCTGTGGTAATACACTTGCAGAGGAGATGGTGGTGGCTCACAAGTTGCCCTTCTGTCCAGAGACTTGTTGCATATGCTTTTGTTTACCCTGCCATTTGCAAAGCTAGGAACTGACCTCTCCCATGGCTTCCCCTGCAGCTCAGACTCATACCCATTAGAGATCCAAGCAGCACTTAGGAAACAAGAACCATTAAAAAAAGAAGGGAACTCAAATGTACTAGCCTTTTAAGATACAACCAATCTTGCCAGTTGGATGCATATATGTTATGAAAGACATTTTAAATGTCCATAAGGCATCCTCAGAGTTTTTTTGCACGAGACACCATGCTTATGAGAAATTCATTTTTTAGGGCTTCAAAGATGGTGAAGAGTCTAGAGAGGAAGATGCAGCCGAGGGAGGAGCAGCCGAGGTCCCTTGGTTTGTTCAGCCCAGAGCAGAGCAGGCTGAGGGGAGGAGGCCTCATGGTGGCCTGCAGCTCCCTCTCGAGGGGAGCTGAGGGGCAGGTGCTGAGCTCTGCTGTCTGGTGACTGAAACATGGGATTAGAAATTAGAGAGTGACTGATTAAGAATAAATATATAGACAACACTCATTGCTTAATATGTGCTACATTTGCAATGTACTGGGCCTATGCTGAGCTTAGGCCTCCCGATGAGCCCCTGGGGCCCCAAGAACCAGACAAGCCCCTGGGGCTCCAAGAACCAGATAAATCTAACCCTATTGTTCGGGCTGTGAGCAAGGGCTCTGAGATAAGGAAGATTGTTTATGAAGGATAAGGTAAACAAGCAAGGCGTCGAGATGACAGGAGTCTCTTGGATCCTGAGAACTGGACCAAACCAACCTTATGGCCCAGATTGTGACCAAGGGCTCAGGGAGCATGCTCAGGGAGACAAGGTTAAAAGTTCAGCTCTGAGGAAGACGTCTTAGTTCATTCTGATGACCACCCGACGACCACCCGGATGACCACCAGAGAGTACTACGCAAGCGCAGAAGGACTGATAAGATAATTAGCATACAAAGCGGGGCTAGGTGGAGCTAGGAAATGAATATGCATAGGTGTGTTGCGAAACTTAATGCATATGTAATATTTTAGGGGATAAAAGAGAATGCAAGAGAGTGAATTGTTGCACATGACTTTGGTGGGACTACCCCCCGTGCTGCCCAGTGCTGAATAAACATACCAACTTTACAATCTTACTGATTGTGAAGTCAGTTTTTCGCGACTCAGTGACAGCAACAGGACCCGAGGGAATGGCACGGAGCTGGGATAGGGGAGGGTCAGGCTGGGTGTTAGGGAAAGGTTCTGCACCCAGAGGGTGGTTGGGCAGTGGGATAGGCTTCCCAGGGCAGTGGTCATGGCACTGGGTCTGCCCCGAGCTCAAGAAACATTTGGACAGTGCTCTCAAACTTACAGCTTTATTTTTGGGTGGTCCTGTGTGGAGCCAGGAGCTGAACTTGATGATCCTTGTGGGTCCCTTCCAACTCAGTATATTCTATGATTCTGCGATTCTTTGCCATCAAAATAACTCTGCAGTTTGCTTTACCAGAGATCTTTTCTCCACTATCCTAACACCCCCAATGTAAATACAGCAACATCCAACATAGGCTACGCTATGAAGAAAGATGTTTGCTACTTATTTTCCATGAATTTTAGAAGAGTGAATCTTAATGCCACTTTGGTGTTAGGACAAGTGCTGCCTGTAGTAGCATCTACTTCTGCGAGGGGAGGCTGAGGCACCGCAGCCACCGCTGCCTGACCCTCCCTGCCTAACTCTCCCAGGGGGCTGCGAAGTGACAGGAGGATGCGAGTGGGCACCGTGCGTGGTGAGGTGAGGACCCTAGTGGCTGGTGGTGCTAGGATTCGGTGGCTCACCACCAGCCCCACCAGGAGCACACAACTCAGGGAGACGCAAAATGGTGGTGGGGCCATGAGCAGCAGTGGCAGCAATGATGTGCAGCACTGGAGATCGGCAACTACTTGGATAAGGTGTGTAATGGAGGCAGTTGTGGGGCTTTGAAAGGGAGTAGAGTGTCTGCAGTTGTCTGTGCTGGCTGATATGATTTGATAACGTGGGTGGTCTTTCTGAACACATTGTTGCTTTAAAAGAGATGGTCACTTTTCCACTGCTTTATCCTGAAATCTTTGAGAGATTCAATATTCAGCCCCCAAGAGGCTGTTTATTTTGTGGTTCACCAGGAACTGGAAAGACACTGGTTGCTCATGCTCTTGCTAATGAATGTAGCTGAGGTGACAGGAAAATATCCTTTTTTATGAGAAAAGATTCTGACTGCCTGAGACAATGGGTGGGGGAATCATAATGTCAGCTTTGTTCGTTATTTGAACAGTATGGATTGGAGTCAGCAAAGCATGTATCAGGCTGGCTCCAGAAAAAGGATACATGAGGAACCACAGACCAGCATGTTCCACTGGGTGCTCTGGGATCCACAACTGGGATGTTTCTGCCTCTTCTGCAGGGAGAGGTCAAACTCTTTGCAAAAGGCAGTCATGATTACTTTTCTCCTGAAAACACAGTAATTAGTCTTTTCCCCTCTGACCTCCTGAAGTGTTCAGCATGAATGAAGTGTTCAGTTTACTAAAGTGAACGTTAAATCTGTTGAAAAAAAAAAATAGGGAGAAAACTCATGTGGCCAAAGCCCAATTAGAGTTGAATCTGGCCAGGTCTGTGGGACACAATAAGAAGGGATTTTTAAAATATGTGAATAGAAGGAGGATGACAAGAGAAAACATAGGTCCACTGCTTGATGGGGAAGGTCACCTCACAGACAATGACATAGGCAAAGCAGAGACATTTAATGCCTTCTTTGCCTCTATCTTCAAAGCTTCAGGACCCTAGGTGCCTTGAGCTGGAGGACCATGACAGTGGGAAAGATAAACTCCCAACTGACCCTGAACGTGTGCAGGTTTTGCACCTGGATCCATACAAGTCCATGGGTCCGGATGGGATTCATCCCAGGGTGCTTAAGAGAACTGGCTGATGTCATCATGGGACCTCTCTCAATTATTTTTCAACAGTCTTGGACATCTGGAGAGGTCCCAGTAGACTGGAAGCTGGCAAATGTACCAATTTTCAAGAAGGGCAAGAAAGAAGACCCTGGCAACTATAGGCCTGTCAGTCTCATGTCAGTGCCTGGTAAAATTATGGGGAAGATTATCCTTGAACATATTGAAGCACACCTAGGGGACAATGCAGTCATTGGTCCCAGCCAACATGGGTTCATGAGGGGTCCTGTTTGACTAACTTGATTTCCTTGATAAGATCACCCATCTAGTTGATCAAGGGAAACTAGCTGATGTGATCTTTTCAGATTTCAATAAAGATTTTGACACAGTTTCCCATAGGATCCTACTGGACAAAATGTCCACCATACAGCTAAACAAATGGGTGAGCAATTGGCTGATGGGCAGGGCTCAAAGTGTTGCAGTAAATGGGGCCACATCAGGCTATTGGCCAGTCACCAGTGGGGACCCCCAAAGCTCCATTTTAGGGCCAGTTCTCTTTAATGTTTTTATAAATTATTTAGATGTAGGACTAGAAGGTGTTTTGAGCACATTTGCTGTTGACACTAAACTTGGAGGAGTTGTTGACTCTGAGAGTGGAAAGGCCTTGCAGAGAGATCTGGACAGGTTGGAAAGCTGGGCAATCACCAACCGCATGAAGTTTAACAAGAGCAAGTACCAGGTCCTGCACCTGGGAAGGGGTAACCCTGGCTCTACGTACAGACTGGGCGATGAGATGCTGAAGAGCAGCTCCACAGAGAGAGATCTATGGGTTGTACTTGATGGCAAGCTGAATATGAGCCAGCAGTGTGCCCTGGCAGCCAGAAGGGCCACCCATATCCTGGGATGCATCAAGCACAGCATTGCTATTCGGTCGAGGGAAGTGATTGTCCCGCTCTACTCTGCGCTGGTGCTGCCTCACCTCGAGTACTGTGTGCAGTTCTGGGCACCACAATATAAAAAGAATCTAAAACTGTTGGAGAGTGTCCAGAGGAGGGCAATTGAAATGGTGAAGAGCTTTGAGGGGAAAACATACGAGTGTCTGAGGTCACTTGGCCTGTTCAGCCTGGAGAAAAGGAGGCTGAGGGGAGACCTCATTACCGTCTACAGCTTCCTCATGAGGGAGAGCGGAGGGGCAGGAGCTGATCTATTCTCTTTAGTGGCAAGCTATAGGACCTGTGAGAATGGTGTCAAACTGCGACAGGGGAGGTTCAGGCTGGATATCAGGAAGAGGTTTTTAGTTGAGAGGGTTGTTGCACACTGGAACAGGCTCCCCAAGGGTGTAGTCATGGCACCAAGCCTGTCGGCATTCAAGAAGTGTTTGGACTGTGCACTTAGTCCTATGGTCTCAATTTTTTGGGGGGGGTAGACCTGTGTGGTGCCAGGAGCTGGACTTGATGATCGTTATGGGTCCCTTTCAACTTGGGATATTCTATGATTCTAGTGCAGCACCAGAACAGCACGCAGTATTGAAATTCCTCATTTATCATGCTGTTACTCTCAAATGGCTGTGCTTCATACCTACAGGTATTGTTACCATATTTTCAGCTAATTAACTGTTCTCTTCTATTGTGTTTGTAGTACTTAGAAACACTTAAACATTACCTGTGTAAACGCTGTTATCTAACTCTATCTAACCTTCTGATTCACCTTTCTATCAAACTATCACAGAGCTATGAAGTGCAATTCTGCCCTACAAAGTGTTGGTTTAAGCCAGGAACACAGTAAGGGACTGCTGTGTGTGTGTACTCAGTCAGATATGCAGCAGCAATGTGTTGGCAACAAACACAAATTACAATCCTGTAATGGCACTGGCCGGTTGCAGTTAAAATGGCATAGCATGTTCCCAACATGGAAGATGGTTTCTGAACAGCATAACTTTCTTTCTTGCTATGTGCTGCAAAATTATAGACCCAAGGCCTGGGCACTGGTGCGGCCTCACCTCGAGTACTGTGTGCAGTTCTGGGCACCACAGTATAAAAAGGACATGAAACTATTGGAGAGTGTCCAGAGGAGGGCTATGAAGATGGTGAAAGGCCTGGAGGGGAAGACGTACGAAGAACGGCTGAGGTCACTTGGCCTGTTCAGCCTGGAGAAGAGGAGGCTGAGGGGAGACCTCATCACAGTCTACAGCTTCCTCGTAAGGGGGTGTCGAGAGGCAGGAGACCTTTTCTCCATGAACACCAGCGACAGGACCCGCGGGAACGGGGTTAAGCTGAGGCAGGGGAAATTTAGGCTTGACATCAGGAGGGGGTTCTTCACAGAGAGGGTGGTTGCACACTGGAACAGGCTCCCCAGGGAAGTGGTCACTGCACCGAGCCTGTCTGAATTTAAGAAGAGATTGGACTGTGCACTTAGTCACATGGTCTGAACTTTTGGGTAGACCTGTGCAGTGTCAAGTGTTGGACTTGATGATCCTTAAGGGTCCCTTCCAACTCAGGATATTCTATGATTCTATGATATGATGTATTTCTGCCATTGCATCACACAATTTCTGCCACATTTTTGAGTGCCTGCCACCTACTCTGCAGTGGCCAAAACCTTTGGCTCATACCCAGTATCTTTCAAGATGTTTTCAGTGCAAGACTCTTCAAGCTTGTGTTGCTGCTGTCATTAAATTTAGGGGTAGTGTAACTCCTTGACAGCTCTACCTTTCTGTACCATTTGTTCTTTACTCTGCTGGCAACATTGAAGTGAATGCATCTTTCTTTTGCATGTGCAGTCCCCAGACAGAACAATTCATTAGTTTTCACAGAGGGCAGTTGGACTGACATTTCTTCAGTACCCAGACAGCCAGGACAATTTTCTCAGTCACTCAGTACTCAGTCAGATATGCGCAGCAATGTGTTGGCAACAAACACAAATTACACTCCTGTAATGGCACTGGCCGGTTGCAGTTAAAATGGCATAGCATGTTCCCAACATGGAAGATGGTTTCTGAACAGCATAACTTTCTTTCTTGCTATGTGCTGCAAAATTATAGACCCAGGCCTGATCTCCTGATGGTCTGTGCATTTGCTGACTTTGCAGAGCTATTGGAAGGAAATCAGAGAGAACTGCATTAATGCAATCTCTCTCTCTTAAAACCTTTAGTATCACATCAACTTTTATTTGCAACCTCCATACTTTTGTTTCTGTTTGACTTAGGTTTCTTTTGCTCCATAGGCCTTCTTCCTACTCTCTATTTTTACATAGAATCATACAATCATAGAGTATCCTGAGTTGGAAAGGACCCATAAGGATCATCAAGTCCAACATCATATACATCTTATTCAAAGACTTTCATTTTTTTGGTCAGAAGAAATTTTATCTTAATTCCATTCCTTTTGGAAAAAAAAAAAAAAAAAAGTTATTTACTGCTTCATGTTCCCAGATTAAAAAGCCCAAATGCCAACTAGATCGAGTCTGCTTACATTCTGTTGAGATTACAGGATTTCCACAAATTAAATACTTATGCTCAATTTGCAAAATGACCTTTTTTTTTTTTTTTTTTTTTTTTTTGTCTGAAGCTTCCTTTGTCTCTGCCATTGGATCCTTTCATTCCTTCTCTTAGTAGGCTTAAGAGTCCTCTGTTTTCAGGTTTGTGCTTCCTAAGTGGTACTTAAGGTCTGTGACCAATTCATCCATTGGCCTCCTTAACTTATGAGCATTGGATTGTTATACCTCAGGCCAGCAGGGACCTCAGAAGGTTTCTAGTTTGACCCCTTCTCAGAGGAGGCTCATCCAAGGGGTCAGGCCTTTATCCCATGGGGATATGGAGATGCTCCAAGCAGGGAGCTGATACCACCTCCCTGCACCCTACTCCCCACATGGGGAAAAAGCTTTCCCTTCTCTCCAGCTTCTCTGGCCCTGCTCATTTGTTGTACAAGGCCTGCAACTTTCTCCCTAGGGCTGTTCCCAGCCCCACCGTCATTGCTGCTGGGGCTCTGCCTGCTCTGGGCAGGGCTGCACATTGATCCTGCCTGAATTACATGAAGGTCTCTTTGACCCTTTCCTCCTGTCAACATGGTCCTTCTGTCTGGGACATCAGGACATCTTTCTCCATTCCTTTATGATTTGTAGGTTTTACTACTCAGGCACATGCTGCAGCAGCATCCCGCATTCTGAATTACAGTTGTCTTGAATGTGGGATTCCCAGCACTTTTAATTAGTGCTTTGAATTTACTTTTGGGTGCACTGAGATACAAAGGTTTTACTTCTGCTTCGCCCATGTATCAACTCGATTTATGATGAAAAGCTTCCTCCTTTCTCATTTCAGCCTCTTCATTTAGAATGAACAAGAATCCTAATGGAGCAGGGTACTGAGGTGAGCAACTGAGGCACACGGATTTGGAGACTGATCCACAAGGCTGGTTGGGCATGTGATGCTGAATATTAGAGAGACTAGCTTTTTCAGCTGCTACTCTGGGTTATGTCTAAGGTTCCAATCTTACTCTATTTTCCCAACAAAATGGGCATCAGATATCCTTTCTGTGATCTCTTGCTCTACTCTCAGTCTAGTGTTTGGTAGTGATAGAGATATCTCTTTTGCATCTATGGGAGGGAAATGGTTCTCTCTTTTGGGCAAACTGACAATCTATAAAGTTTCTCAGTCCAACACATTGATTTTGGTCCTACAGACTTGCCTCCAAGGCTAGAACAGTTACAGGAAATACTAATGAGGTTTCTTAAGGACAGAGTTCATGCAACTTCACAGGGTGGATGTCTCCACCCTCAAGTTCAAATTAGTTTTTCTTTTTTACTTTTCCTGCACTTCTTTATCCAGACTCCTTGCTCCCATCTCTTTGCTTTTAGGTTATGTCTTCATCTTTCTATGAAGGCTTCTGCTAGCAGTGTTTTCTTCTTATGGTCTGTCCAGTGTACCTTTCCAGATAACTAGAAGTTTCTCTTTTGTCTTTGGCAGTGCTGACAGTTCTTGGGGTAATCCTGAGGCTCATGTGGAGGAAAACAACTACAAATAACCTCCTTACCTGCCACTTTTCCTGGCTCTGTTCATTTCAGACTTTTTCTCTCTTCTTTCTTGGGTTGTGGAGCACAGCCTAGTTTTAATTAGTCCAATATTATCCTCAGTTAATGAGAACAGAAATGGTTTGTGTTGTTCATAGCCAACGTGTATTTTATTGGCAGCAACTAGAGGTTGTTAACATGCTTTTTGGTCTGTGGGGAAAACGTATTGAACAGGTGCTTTATATATATTACAAAAACAAAGAAGGAGGTTATATTATTTTATATTATTTTATACAGAGAATTTGTTGACCCAGGTTATTAAATCCAATTAGGAACATAATGCATTTTCTTGGTGTTTTGACATAATATTGTCCTTAAAACAAAACTAAGAAAATCCAATACTCAACTACATTTGGAAAAATATACTTTCATAACTTTTTAGGGCAATACAGCTTTTCTTAAACTCCAGTACAGAAAGGTTGCCTGCAGTAGATATCTGACTTGACAGGGTTGAAAACAAGTGCCTCAGTAACCAAAAGGTGTACCGTTCTAAACTATGAGAAAAGCTGGTCATGAAGCATGTAAGTAATTAATGACATTAAAAATCTCTTTACCATTGAAGGGTCTATGATACTATTACTAAAGATTAGAAAAGTGAAGAAGTGTGTTTACAGCAACTCTGCACCCTTCTTTTTGAAGAACTGCAATGTTCCACAGCAGAGTTTTTGTATTTTGTCACCCCCCCTCTCCCCCCCTCCCTGTAGCATACTCTGTTATTCCACAGGAGATTAAATATTTCTAAATGACTAGCATATCACTCTCCATTCTGGATGGTTAACAAGTAGATTTGCAAATTACCTTGTATTTATATATTATTAAATAAAACTAGAAAATTTGTCTGAACAATGTTGTGCCTGTTTATACCATATGATGTTCTGCCTCAATATTTCTTTTTCATTTGATGTATTTTTGTTATTGAAAATATTTATTTTGCTAACACCGCTAATGAATGCACTACTGTCATGTCTGGATACAATTTGCAGAATCCATCTGCAAAGAATGAGGAGCAGCTCTCTAAATAATATACTAGATTGCCTAAATTTGTATGCTAGTCACACTGCAGAAACTGACCTTAGGGGTGGTTTCTTCTTTCAAGTTTTAGGCCTACTGTTATTTTAGGTTTGCAAGTTTCTGTAACTGAAGAATGCGGCAAACTGTTCACTTGCTGTGAAAGCTTGCGAAGTATAATAGTGTGTTTACAGGTGAATACAGAGAAATGAAAACACCCTATGATTGTTTCCTGTGTGTGCTTATATGCACAAGCATGCCCTTAGGTACATAAATAAGAAGCCTCTGTTTCTTACTTTTACCAGCAGATGGAGATAACAAAGGCCTCCTTGAGGAAGGAATAGCTAGAAAACAATAGACGAGTCTGGACTGATGAGCTCTCTGGATGGGAATTCTTGAAGGAGGAGTGACAGATAAATTGTGGCAAGTATTGATAAAGCCAGTGATTGTCAACATTTTATTCAACAAAATTATTCCATGATAAAATACTGTGTATGTGAAGACTAAATAGACTGAGAAAATACAAAAGAATGAAGTGCCAGAGGTAAAGGATCTTCAGAAAAAAGTGTTCTCTAAAGTATTTCTGAATCATTGTCTTTTGATCAAAGTGTGGGTGGATGTTGCATAATGGGGCTGGGGACAAAACGATTGCTGGAACTTCATGATGATAATTTTCCTGTCTGCTTGAAAGTGAGTCTCTCTGTAACTGTAATAGAGAGGTGAGAGAGAAGAATAGGGTATCACAAACACATTGGTGGACACTTCACTTTTCAGATTGTGAGTAGAAAAATTCAGTGTAAGGACAGGAACAAAGTTTGCTCATGATGTTTGATAGGAGGAGATGGGCAAAGCATGGTTTATTTCTTTAGCAACAGTTTTATACCACAGAAATTCACACCTAACCTTTTAAGAATTAATGAAGGATCAGAACAGTGCCAAAGCCTTTCTGAGAAGATGAATTTCTCCTTGGGAATAGGGACCTATGTTACTATGTTCCTGCAGCAGTGCTCCATGTAGCCTGGATAGCTCCATGAAGCCTGTGTACAACAGTGGCTGCAGTTCTGCTGCTGTTCTAAAGTATCCTCATGTGTTAAACTGGTCGATGAGCTAAGGGGGCTTTGAGAGTGTACCAGATTTTCCCTTTGACAGGGTTGCCATTAACCTAGCTCTGCTTTCTGTACAGCCTGACCGAACAATTGTGTCAACATATCTGAGAGGCAGCACAGGGGAAGAATGAGAACAGAGAGTTCAGTCAGGAGCTCCTTCAGCTTTTTCCTCTGAGAAAAAGCATGTGACACTGTGTCCTGAGGTCCATAAGCACAGTTAATGCAGAACATGTACTTGCAGCTGTCTGTGGTGGTTTCACAATGATGGAAAGCTAAACGTCACACACTGTGCTCTTATTCCCCCTCCTCAGAGGAATGGGATGGGAGTGTGTGTGTGGGGTAGAAAATACAATGGGAAAGGGCTCAAGGGTTGAGAGAAGGACAGGGAGATCACTCAATAATTATCTTAGGCTGCAGCTCTGGCCCCGGGGCCCCCTGCTGCAGGGGCTCTCCATGAGCTGCAGCCACCTCCAGACCACATCCACCTGCTCCGCCGGGGGCTCCTCCACAGGCTGCAGCGTGGAGATCTGCTCCATGTGGGACCCATAGGCTGCAGGGGGACAGCCTGCTCCATGAGGAGGCTTTCCACAGGCCGCAGGGGCGGAACTGCTGCTGTGTTACTGGAGCACCAGCTGGATCTGGCTCTGCTCTGACATGGGGTAGCTGCTGGGCTCTGCTCACAGAGACCACCCCTGCAGCCCCCATGCTAACAACTATTTGCCATATAAGCCAGTTACCAGATGAAAGCTTTTAACAGTGGAACTGTTAGCCTGATATATTTATTTATCTATTTATTTATTTATTTTTAAGATGTATACTTTCTTTAACAGACCAAATTGCTTAATTATGGCTAATGCTCTTGAAATTATTCCTTACTAAGGTGACCTGAGCAATAAAGCCACAAAGTCACTTTTGGTGAAACCTCTGAGTTTTTTTGGAAAATGATAGTTCTGGCTATAGCATTAACAGGCCAGGAGAAGACAAAACACAGAGATAGGCAGGTATGTGCCATCACTGGGGCTCAGGGGCCTGGACGCCATGGCACCCCCACTGCAGCAAGGCGCTGGTGGGACATGGATGCTTGGAGTGGCATGGACCTGCCACTGGCAACAGGACAACAGGCTCAGGCAATTCTCAGCTTGTAGCTGACAAATGTGTGAGCAGCCTGTCTGGGAACCTGCCTCCTTGGTAAGGGTTTCACATTCTGTGGCTATTTTTGGACATGGAGTGGCTTTTCAGGCACTGTTCAAAGTGATGTCCTGGAAACACCAATAATCAAAACAAAGCTGTATCTTTAGCAGACATATTACAGTAACTAACATATAAACAAAGACAAAACCAGCACAACTATTTTGCTTCTAATGACACTTATTCAAATCCAGTAATTTCAGACTCTGGTGCTGGGGCTGTGTCTAACTCTAGGTCCCACCACCTGCTCCTGAACCCCTACCCACAGGCTAACTGCCCATCCCTGCCTGTCCCCATCCCCATGGACTTGCCCACTGCCCTCGATATCCTCAGAGTTATTTTTTACTGAGAGGCCCAGCCAGTGTAACTCATGTCTCAGCTCTGTCCAGTGGCGGGTCCCTTTTGGAGCAGATGGAGCTGGCTCTGCTCTGACATGGGCAGCTGCTGGGCTCTGCTCACAGAGGCCACCCTGCAGCCCCCCTGCTACAAAACCTTTGCCATGTAAAACCGGTACAGGTATACATACAGGTAGCTACTGGAAAGTCTGCTTTTTATCCTGGAAAATCAGTATGATGCTTATTAGCTTCTTCATCCAATTGCTTTCAAAAAGGAGTGCAACTGAGCTCAAACATGTGAATCAAGACCTCCAAAACTCTCCAAAAATTGCTTTGTATTTTTTTTGCTGGCTATTGTTGGGTGGTAGTCTTGTTCCCCTGTGAGAAAATGGCAGCCATCTGCAAAGGGTGTAAGTGATGCTTTTTTTTCAGGGTGAGTCCTGCCTCACAGGCTGAGGATTGCAGCTTTCCTTCTTTCTTTAAACTGTGGACAGAGATACTGGGCTGCTTTCTGCTGCAGCCTGTTTGGGTTCTTGAAATCACTTCTGCCAAAGGGGAGGAATAACATCTGGAGATGACCACATCTGTTGTGTCAAGTTCAGTCCTGAGCTACCCAGTACAAGAGAGATACGGACACATTGGAGAGAGTCCAAAGCAAAGCCACCAATGTGATCAAGGGACTGGAGCACTTCTCCTATGGTAGAAGGTGGGACTGCTGGGACTGTTCAGCCTGGACAAGAGGAGTCTTAGGGAGGATCTTGTCAATGTCTGTAAATACCTGAAGGGAGGGTGCAAAGAGGACAGAGCCAGGCTCTTTTCAGTGGTGCACAGTGCCACTACAAGGGCCAATGGGCACAAAGTAGAACACAGGAAGGGCCATTTAAACATAAGAAAACACATTTATACTGTGCAGGTTTTTGGACACAGAAATAGGTTCCCAGAGAGGCTGTGGAGTCTCCATTCTTGGAGATACTCAGAACCCAACTGCACACTGTGCTGAGCAACATGCTATAGTTGAGCAAGAGGGGTGGACTGGCTGATCTCTAGAGGTGCATCCAACCTCAGACAGTCTGTGATTTTGTAACATTTCTATGCCTCCTTGCAGATCACGTTCTCAGTTTGTCACCATGAAATTTAACACAAGCAATTCTGCTAGCAAGTAAAAGGTGATCCCAGATTATCTTTATTATATCTGCATATTGATCTAAGATGAAGTCCCTTTGCCTTGCTACCCTAACCTGATGTAAGTGTATTCTGTGTATTTCTCCAGGTAGTCCTGACGCCCTGTACCCAGATTGAGCAATATAGTGGGAAGAAGAAGGGTCTGCAGAGCTTTTGCAGAAATGTCTGTGCCCCTGCTTCATCCTTTAGAAAGTAACTAAAATGCTTGGTTGGATGGTGATCTTGTATTTTATTCAGTCCCATTATTGATAATGATCCATGTGGCAATAGCTTCACCAGGAGACATTTAATGAACTTAAAAAAAGTTTTGAATATAAAGGTTATACTATCAACAAATGATGGTTTGCAAGAACAAAATAGGATTATGACGATTATCCTTCTTTAACAATGCCTTAGATTTTTATCTCCTTATCCCTTCCTCATTGCTTTCTCTCTCAAGACATTATGATTTATTGTGTCTCCACTAGGTACCTTGCATATGATTTACACACTGAATGGCTCTGCTTTCAGAGCAAGGTAATGATATAATATCCCCATTTATATTCTGAGCAGTCAACACTTTCTAGTTCTCTGAATAATAAAACCACCTGCATTTAATATACATGGAAAAATAGGAAGGCAAATAGCAGATACAGCACAATCAGATAAGTGTAATCAGATAAAATATCACAATATTATAGCAGATCAGCATCTGGTAATGACTTGAATTTTAAAAGACTGACAAACAGCATGGCCTAAAGCAATCAAACATACCTCATTCGGAGCTATTTATCCCAGATTTGATTGCTCTTCTCATATGTTTCTGGCAGATTAAACATTCAGGCTTTCTTATTTTAACTATTCTGTTACTGTGTCTGTTTAAGTGAAAAAATGCTAGCTTTTCTCCAGCAGTGAGCAAGCAATGACAAGCTGCGTCACAGAGGAGTGAGCCCCGCTCCCTGGAGATGTTGCAGAGAACTGCATTGAACAGCTCTTTTGCATGGTGTACAGCTGTGCAGCAGCGTGTATCCTCTGCTCTGCAGCTGCTGCCGGGGCTTCAGTGTCTCTCCAGATTACTGGAAAATTGGGGAAATATTACAGTTCTTTGTGTGTGTGTCTTGTCACTGGGACATGGATGACTTCATTCATGCATGTTTCTGAATGCAACAGGACCCTCATCTCCTGTGGGGTGTCCTGGCCCTATAGAACTGCTGCTCTGTGTAGCTGGGACATCACCCATTCTCTAGTAGCTTCTAAGTCTATGTCAATAGCAAGGCTTGGTTGTTAATTAGCACCCAAAAATGATGTTAGGAGAGTGTTCCTCTTTCCTTCCTTCTCTCTTGCCTTCTCCCTGGCCTCTCTATGGTATATTCTCCTCTCATTTGGACAAACTCTTCTGTTCCTGATAAGGCTGCTGATTGTGTGATATATTGCTGCAAGCTCTCCCTTGCACAACTTGGTGAATGCAACCATTGGTGGTGAGGAGCTGCTCTAATTTATTTTTTCTGATTTGGTGTCCCAGGTGACATTCCTGGAAAACATACCCCTTACCTAACATCTTAGATGTGGGGAGTTCGTTAGCTTCTAATTACTGAGCTTGCATTTGAAATTTGTGTGTTGCAAATTGAAACACTGTGCGTCTCCAGAGTATATCTGGAGCTGCCTGCTTGTACTTGAACTAGTTGTTACCCAAGTCTTTCTGTCTTTTTATTTATTTATTTTTACATCACAGTACCTTGTGCTTACTGTAGCACCAGGAAGTTTTTTACTATAGCTAAGTGCATGCAGCTTCCAAGGAAGAAAGCAAATAAAGGCAAGGAATGCACCACCAAAATGTTACTGCAAACCAGGATCAGAACAATAAAAAATGTTAAAATGCTAGTCTTGCTTCCTGTAACATTTTTAAACTTTATGAAACATACACACACGGATCTCTTTTTTTAATCCTCTTTTTAAAATTAGAAAGAGTTCTTAAATCTAGAAAAGGGAGACTGAAAGTGCTCCTGCCATTGTTTTCTTCCTTTTCAGTGTATGTTTTCTTGTACTGCTTCATTACTGCCGGAGGTCAGCAATCAAACATATTTGGCATTCACCATGTAAAAAAAAAAATAAATGAGGGGTGATTTGTCATGAGTTCTTCATATTACCAAAATGTGTGGCACAGGGAGAGAGATGAGATATGACCTGTTCTTTTGTCTTCTGCCTCTCAGTGCCTGTGATTCCCACTTCACTGTCCTCATGGCTCTATTCAGCTCCTTCAGTCTGCAGTGTTCTGTTGCAATGACTTTGTCTTCCACGCATCAGGCTTCGTTATGGCATTACAGATGTCCTGGATGGTAGTTGAATCAGTTTTGGTAGAGCCAATATAACACCAGTGCTGTTCGTTGTCATGAGTATGTGCTATTGCCACACAAAAATTGGCTAAGGAACATTGCAGCCAAAACACTAAATGTGCTTGCAAGAAGCTATCAAAATTATGATTGTGAAGCCCTATCCTCAGTGAAATGAATGAAAAATCTTTCTCTTTTTCATTGGAGACAAAGCTTTAAGGAAAACATGTCTGTCAAGGTGCCATGTCTTTAGAAAGGTGGTCCAAGGACTGTCCCAGCAACCCTGTCAAGAGTTACCTTCATGCCTACATTCAGATGGAGGAGAGGAGGGAAATATTCTGATCTCTAACAGTTGAGGAATTCTGACTTGGACTCTATATTTTGCCTAAAGGATGGAAAGTGAATAAAGGGAGAACCTCTAGAATATTATCTTTTCTAATCCAAAGCACAGCAACTAGTAATCAACATAATCATACTGCAGTTTTTCAGATACAAACAACGAGCACTGGCCAGCTGGGTTTGGAAGTGCCCCTGAAAATGCTGCTGTTCTGCAGTTATCAGTTCATTAATTCTGGCTGTCTTGCCCTGAGGTTGAACTTCCAAGAAATTTGGTGGGGCATTAGTGTTGGATCCCTTGAGATTTCTTTGAAAATCAGAGTTTAGGTCATGGAGAAATTCTAGAATTTCTGGAGTATTATGTATATAAATATGTGAAAAATTAATGTGGTTTGGTATGCTAGGAAATGAGGTTTGTCTATGCAGCTTGGATGAATCACCTCCTCCAGTGTCAGAGAACGGAATGGTACAGAAGTTTTGAGAAGAGACAAAGGACTAATAGCCTCTGTGATGATTATCACCCATTTTAAAGAAATTTCCCCTGCCCCCACCTGTGTTCCTCCTTTGCTTGTATTTGTCATTTTCATTTAAGAAGAAAACAGAAAAGAACACTTAAACCCTGTTTTATTGCAGGACTGATGGACCTATATTATTCTTTTGAAAGCCACTTTTTTGAACACTGAGATCTGTTTTCAATATACTTTGGCTGCAGAGACACAGACACCTCTATTTTTTTTTTTTAATTTTTTGAAGTAGACCGATCAAGTGGACAATCTGTATGTAAAAAATTACTTTGGATTTTGGGTTTTATGTTCTTACTACTGAATCTCTCAGTAAATGCTTCTAGTAGACACAGTGCCCACTCCATGCTCTATCCACAGGGGTACTGTGCCTTCCCAAACACTTAGTGTAACACCTTTCTCTCTGTCTTTTTGTTTTTAGGACATGCAGAACAAAAGGACCTGGCAGTCCATTATGCAGAACATAAAATGCAGCCGCTGAACCAGCAATATAATAACCACTGTGAATTTACTTACCATCACTGTGAATTAGCTAGAATACAAGGTAATTCTTCTCATTTATGACTTGCATTGCTCTCCAAAAATCTTCTTCCTTTTGTTGGTGCTTGCTTTCACATCATTAATGGGAATGAAACTGTATGGGAAAAAACCATCTGATCCTGGATAAAAATCATATATCATGGTATTTTACTAACATTTATCTTTTCATTCACTCCATCCTGACCTCTCTTTCTTCTTGGCAGTGTAATAGCTGAGTAAACCGGAGGCCAGATTCTTACTTTGTGCATGGACAAGTGACTAATTTAAAGGAGAAGACCACGGTTGCTGCAAAGTGCCACAGAAAAAGGTGTGGCTTGGGAATAATCTCAGTAATAGACTGTCATACAAAATTAGATAGTAAAAGGATATATTTTGTGCTTCTGCTCGTCTTCTGACCCCTGTAAAAGATTTGAGTTCATAGTGATCTGCGGATTTCTCTCAAGAGCTATACATTTTAATCCAATGATGTGCAGACCCCTCATTTGATGAAGCTTTTCTGATTTAAAGATGTTGGTAATTAAGGTGAGGATCAGCTGTCACATGCGAGTCAGTGGTTTATTTCAGCTGTGGTGAAACATGAGGGTATTTGTGATGCCTGCCATAAAGTTTCTTGGGAGTTCAGTCATTAAATGCAGTCACTCTGATCCTGTTTTGTCCATTATTTGTATCCTCTCATTCCAGATGACAGAATCATTTTTTAAAAGTGTGCCATGCAAGCTGGTTGAATAGAGAACTGTGAAAGATATTAATAAATTAGAGGTGGATTTATCAATTCTGCTCAGGGCCATACTAACAGTGCTGAATTGAAGGGAAATTGAACTTGTCCTTTTAGATGGGAGAGCACAATGGGTTTAAAAAAAGGGAGAAAGTAAAAGTGAGGTCCATTTTAGCTGCCTCCCAATTTCAAGGTTAGAAAACTTCATATTCTCCTCTAGTGAACAATGGCAGTTACCCTCCCCCTTACTAGCATCAGCTTTTCAGCACACTAAAACAGCAGAGATAGGAAAGATGTTCAGGGCCTGACTGAAAGCTCATGGAAAATAATGTCTTTAATATTACAAAGTAGCATGCAGTTTCTTAAAATATTTTCTTCTGTAACTCTCTAAGGTAATGGTGTCCTACTCCAAACATATTCAGTGGACATGAGTTGGGAGGCACCAGAGGGGAAAATTCATTTTCCCACTCCAAAGTTTTTATGAGATTTGAACACTACTAACATTGCAGTTTCCTTGGACTAGTGAATTGTATCTGGAGTGCTCTTTCTACTGGGTATAATATGTGATTTATTTTTCATTTACATTAATTTGCCTACATGAATGGCGACAAGCTGCATTTAACTGTTAAATGCAGACAATTCCCAGCTGATTTGATACAATATAAAAATGCTGAAAGAATATATATATATACATGTCTATATACCTATCTATATACCTACCTTCCTACTTACACATATGAAAAAATCCACTAAACATGGCTGTTATTGGTATACCAAATGGTGGAATGATGTTAATGGACTTTGCTATGGGATTTTTTTTTCAAATATTTGAATGATTTATTATTATTATTATTATTATTTAAACTGATGATGTGTTAGTGACACAATGACTAAGTATTAGGAAATGAAAACCCTCCCCATTGCAGGACTGGGAAGGCAGTCAGAAAAGTCCCTTGCATTTGGTTCTGAAACATATTTTACCAAAGCCAGAAAAAGGTAATGTTCAATTTATGCATCTCACTGCAATATTGGTTATATCTGTCTGTACCTGATTTGACTGTTAATGGAGGAGGCAGCTGGGAGCAGTGTGCTGTTGTACATAAAGTGAGTAGATGGTGAGCAGATTTAGTAATGAGCCCACTGTCTGTGACAAAATAAGACTGTTACACAGTCTGTATTTAAAATGAGAGATGAGGTTAAGCCACAGATATCAGACAAAAATTATAAAACTTTTCTGGAATTCAAGGTACAGAATTTATATTGTGGAGGTGGACTTATTTAATTGGGTTAGAAGACATAGTCAATGGGATTTTTGACCTAGGCTTAAATTTGTAGTTAGTCTTGTTCAAAATGCAGCAGTAAAACTCTTTGGGTCACATATTGATTCCTTGGATGCTGCTATAAATTCAAAAAATGCCATTGCTTTCATTGCTTTATGTTGAATTTACATTGATAAGAGCGGAATCTCACCTGAAAAGTCTATTAGAAGTATTTTCTTATTAAAAGTCCTTCTCTTTAGCTCAGTAAACTAAACATGAAATTTGCTTTGATTTTGACCATTAATATCTATCTGTCAACATGTAAAAACCCTCTGTCTGCTAGAACTGAAAGTCTCAGTTTCTGTGAAAATCTGCAATTTGGTCCCTCCATTTAAAAACAAATAGTTTAGGGAAAATCTTTTCTGATATCATGTGTTGAAAAATAGTTATGTTTTATCTGGAAAAGGAACTACTTAAGTTTTCTATGCATAAAGTAGAAACTCTGTAATCAAGCAAGGCTATTCTAAATTTTGGAACAGATTGTTCTTAGGTAGGAGTAGCTACCCTCCATAGGATATCAGTGGAGCTATTCTGACTTACACTTATATAAGAATATAGCACACATGTTTTTTCTTTCATTAGAAAGGGTAATCTCTTACTTATCTTATTTTAAAAATGTAGTAGACTGTAACTTTTTGGAATCAGAAAAACACACACCTCTTTTGTAATAAAATTTTTACCCTCACATGAGTAGACAGTACTTGTTTCTGAAGAAGCACATAGTGATTATAAAAGTGATGTTGGTACTTATGTTACACCCACTCAGATATTAAAAACTATGTATTTCTAAAAAGCAAACATTTTGTAAAAATACTCTGGATAGTTTGGAAGAAAGATGTAACCACTGCAAAAGCATGGGAATAAAAAGCTGATAAAATATGGTGATCAGCCAAGCCGGACAGCACTGGCGGAGGTATGAAACACTGTCTTGTACCAGCAGTGAGCCAGCAGTGTGCCCAGGTGGCCAAGAAGGCCAATGACATCCTGGCCTGTGTCAGAAATGGTGTGGCCAACAGGACTGAAGAAGTGATTACCCCCTTGCATGTGGCACTGGTGAGATTGTACCTCAGGTACTGTGTTCACTTTTGGGCCCCTCACTACAAGAAATTTGTGTAGTTCAAGCATGTGCAGAGAAGAGCAATGAAGGTGGTGAAGGGACTAGAAAATGTCATATGAAGAATGGCTGAGGGAACTGGGGTTGTTTAGTCTGGAGTAGAGGAGAAACATCATTGCTCTCTAAAGCTAACTGAAAGGAGGTTGCAGTGAGGAAGGTGTCAGTCTCTTTTCTCAAGTGGCAAGTGATACAACATGAGGAAACAGCCTCAAGATGCACCAGAAGAGGTTTAGATGGGACATTAGGAAGAATTTCTTCATGGGAAGAGTAGTCAAACATTGGAACAGACTGCCCAAGGAGGTGGTGGAGTCCTTGTACCTGGAGGCATTCAAGAGATATATTGACACAGCACTAAGGGACATGATTTACTGATGGGATGGTTGTTGGTTGGACTTGATGATCTTTAAGGTATTTTCTGACCTAAATGATTCTATGATTCTATGATATCCTGAGCTAGATCCTGAGGTGATACAAAAGGATCCAGTGTTTTTAAGTTCAGTCTAGATTTTTGCTGCTATAAACTGGTGGAGAAACAGAGTATCACAAAGGTATGGACTTTGTTTTGAGGCTGAGCATGTTAGAACTAATAAGAAATCATCACTGTGTTACAACTACTAGTGAGTGTCTTGCCAGCATAGTCAACTGCTGTGCTCATTATATTAGGTGTTGTACTGACTCAGAACTGAAAAACAAAGAAATTCTATGGTGAAGCATTTGCCAGATAAGCATAAGATAAGACAACAGAAGAAAGAATGGAGTACAAAAATGCTCACTGGGTTAGAAAAGTGGGATAGACAGAACATTGGGAGTGTTATATTACAAGCCTCCTTAAGCAGTTCTTACCATGAACAGTACTCCTCAGAACTCCCTTCTCTGTTGCATCAGACTATGTACGCTACTTTTGTAGGCTTTGTGTTTTTAGATTTTTAGTGCATCACAATTTTGTACAGAAAGTGTGAAGGTTAGTTCCAGCTAGCCATTTTGAAGGTAATAAGCTTCATATATTCCTATGACTGGACTTCCTAAATATGCACATATATGACTGATAGATCAGTTTCAATGCATGTCAGTCCCTTAAAGAATCAGGATTTTTGGTCAGATCACCCAGAGCACCTTGTCCCTTCTGTTGGAATACAGTTATGTGCAGGGAGCAGCGGTAGGCTAAGGCTTAATATTGCATGCAGAGAAGATCTCTTTATGCATGCTGTGGCCATTTCTGGACACTCTACCTGACATGCAAAACAGTTGTACTGTCCATCCACCCAACAAAGTGGCAACAAAACAATGACCAAATAACCAAAAAGGTACCCTGCTGTCAGTGCTAGTAAAACTGGTAGGCCTAGAGAAATGCCCACCAAAGTGATAAGCAGGAACTTAACAAGGAAATAAGCAAAGGACAAACCTCTTTTTCTTTTCAGTTTGAAGGGAACATGCACCACTTTGAGCCAACTGTCCTGCTCCTCACAGATGTGATGTCACTGGAATGTCTGAAAGCTGTATTTCTACTAGAAGGTAAGAATGAAGGACCTGATGATATAGGAATAGATGTGTACAGATGGATCAATCACATTCTTCTTTTTCATGACTGAGATATGTGAGTGAATCCTTCAGCCTGAACGCTTGTGAATTCTGCACCCTTCATCTGTTCCTGTGGATCTTGTGAGGCTGTGAAGTACTTTCCAAATACTCAGAGAGGCTTAGTTACTTGTCAGTAGAGTAGAAGAAATTGCAATAGAAAGCTTTCCAGCAGCAGGAACAGAAAGTTTAACATCCCTTGTCTTTAAGCTATTGCCTGAACCACACCTGCAGGAAACCTATAATGAAAGCGTAAAAAGACCAGTATAATGTAGCACAGAGTGTAGGTAGCTATTCACCATCCATTAATCTCTGAGTCCTCTTTCATAAGTTTCTTTCATTTGTCTTGTGCTTTCTTGGCATTATAATTGCCTTAAGAGAAGTGCGCAGAGTGCATATTGTGCTTGTTGCTGTCTGCTTGCCTCACTTTGGATTAGGAATAGAGTGACCTGAGGCTGTTTGGAAAGAATGTTTAGCCAAATTTTCAGGTTGTCTCCTTTAATGTTCTGGAAACTCAGAAGCTTTTGGTTGTGAAGGCAGGCTGTGAATGCAATGAGTTGATTCTTGGTGGTAATCACGGGAGCTTACACTCTGTGGAAGGCCAGGGCTGGTCCCACCAACTTGTTTAAGGCCTGTTTCAAAAGCGAGGGGTATGCCTGTTTGTCACGCTGACTGTGAGCTGCTGGCAACCTCCCTGACCAGAAGTTGCAGTCTCTCTTGCACTCTCTGTGATTACATTCACAGCCAACTAACAGGAACAAACACCAGTTTGAAAGCAATGTCACTTCATTTGGCTGACATGGTGTTCTGGGCAAGGTTTGCTGCATTACCTTAAGCACAGTATTTTCAGGGCCTAACAATACTGGAGCATAACAAGCACATATTTGCAAAAAGAAATGTGAGTACAGGTTTCTCTGCATAGTCTATGTGAACATATCAGATGTACAACATCAATAGGAAAGCCTAGCTGTTTAGTATGCACTGATACTTTCAATTTTTCTACTTGAAATGCAGGGCAAATTCAGGACCATAACCCTTATGTGAAGGTAGCTAGCATTGGATCAAATGCAATATTTAAAGCTTTCTGTATTATTTCTTGTTTTACAGAATTAGTTGTCAATCTGATCAGTGACCTATTGTCCAAGGTTCTTCATTTTCACACTGCCATTAAATAAAGCTGTGTCATCATCCAGGAAGGAAAAAGTGTCTCTCTGAAAAGTGATCTCCACTCTGCTCAGCTGCACCTGAATGGCTGTGAAAATTTGAAATTCCAGATTCAATCCTCACTTAGAATTCCTAAGTTTAGTTGAGAAATACAGTTTTCACTGGGTGATCACAGTGTCATATTGTTTTAGTATGTCTAGGATTTGGTGCATCTGTCAATAACATATCTTCCTTATTCTGCTGCAGAGGCCTGAAACTCAATAGTTGAGGTCCAAGACTCTTGGCAAAGAGGAATGGAAATGTTCACTGTCATACCTTGATTAATGTTGTCACTATGTTTAATTTTAATTCCAACAATGAGACAAGAGTGCTCTCTGAACAAATGTTGCCCGCTTTTTTTCCATGTGCTAAGCCAAAACTGAATTTGGTATTCTGCCACCTTCTCAGCCAAGCTGGAAAGAGGGTACAGTGGTTTGATTTGGTTACTATGTACACAAATGTTGGAAGGAATATTACTACAGAAGCCCGTATTCAAGTCACCCTTCCTCACTGGATTTGGATATACATTTCCTCAAATGGGAATAGAAAAAGTTCTTTGTTTTTTAAGCCTATGCAACGTAGTTTAATTACTTGTGAGGAGGATGTCTTTTAATTAGGGACCAATGCTGGGGTATTGATGGACATAATTTTAATTTTAACTTCTTATGGAGCATCTACTTTACATGGTCATGAGCTCTTGGCTACCCACCTTTGCAGGTAGCTATTTGAATGGCATGTTGCCTTCTTCCAGGTAGGTCAAATTCATGCCATAAAACATAACCAACAAGGAAACATGGCTGAGGTGTGCAGTTTTTCTAGTGCTCATCTCCAGAAATAAGGTTTGTAGCAATGTTACCACCAGTTTCTACGTGCATTCTTATGCTTGAATATGTCTCTTGACGCTCAGTGTAATACCTCTATAATTAAAACAGGTCCATATAGCATTTACGTTGGAAGTGCTTGTTATAGTCAGGAACCAACTTGGAAACTGATGTGGATTACTGAAGGTATAAAAGCATATGCTAGAAGGTTGGTCTGTTTATAGGCAGCTAGCATAATATGCAACGATAGCTGCCCTGCCAGCCACAACAGCAAAACTGCTTACAATGAATGTTGACTTCTTCGTCTTGTAAAAGATGTGCATATGTTTAAGTAACACAACATGAAAATGACACCAAAAATGCCAAGAGGTCTCAAGTAAAAGACCTCTATCAAAGGAAAGTGGGACTTGTAATTCATTAACTCTGCCTGTTGTAGTTACACTGGAAGCCATTGACTACAGAAGGCCAAGATGTATTCGCCACACCACTCATAGACATGCTTACACCAGCATTTCTTTGACATGGTGTGCATCAAAGATGAATTAAATCCTGACTTTTACTTTTTGCTAGATTAAAAAGTCTGGTAAATTAATTAGCTCTTAGAGCAGACAAGAGATACTCAATTTTAAAATGACAGTGGTCATCAGCAAAAGTCTATTCCAGGCAACTTTACATTTGTTTTCTTTCTGCATTAATCAAAACACAGGACTTAAAAGCTTTAAAATACACAGAATTTTATGAAAATTTCTGTTTTGCAGCACTTGAACCTTCTATCTCAAGGCTAAGAACTGCCTTGGAGACCTGATTCAAATCATTGCTCTGCCGGCTTTGGAGCTGAGTATTTGTTGTTGTTGTTTTCTTTCCATATGTCTCCAGACATAAGTACAAGTAATGCAGAAATGCAGAGTTATGCATCTGCCTGTCATACTGCCAGCATTTCTTCCTCTGTATGGGAAAAACCAGGTCCAAATAAGTATGTCACTATAAAGCGCTTAGGCTTCTATGAAATGTTGAGTAGCTGTGGTTGTCTTGAACAATTCAACTCAACCTCCTTAGCTTCCTCTGAGGAATTAGCAAAACCATGGTCAGTTGCAGAACTGGAAGAGTGTCAAAACTTGTGACCACCTTTTCAGTTCAAGTATTGTATTAGATGTGTTAGCTTTTAAAAGTATTATTAATCTGGTATAACCATTGTTACCTTTGGTATTTATATCACCATCTGAATGACATTTAGATTTATTTTATTTCTTAATATGATTTCCTCTGTAATGACGTATTTACTTTCTTTATTGTGGGAACAAGCCTGTTACCTCTTTCATAATTAAGTTCAAGTAGTGCTATCAAAGCTACATGATAAAGTCCTAATTAACTGTAAATAATTACAGTGTTCTACTGAAACTACATTGTAATTAGGAGGTTACCAACAGAGATCTGGTTGCCTGCCACTGTGTTGGCTTGATTTTCACATGTACTGGAGCTTCTCTGTGTTGTTTGAATGGTGAAAATTTCAGCTAAAATTGGGCCTGACAATTTTGTTATTCCATGAGTATTTCATTTCCTATATATTGCAACCAACTGATACTGATTTTTCAAAAAGATTTGCCTATGATCATTTGATGAAGCAATGCATGGTATAGAAATTCAGGGAAATTTGCTATCAAAAATTATTACTTAATGTTTTAAACTGGCCTTGGTTGTTTAAAGTGTACATTAAAGTACATGGACTTCTTTAAAAAGTACATATAAAGGATACCCTTTTTTTTTAAAGTGTACAACATTATCTGAACTGATAAACTGCTGATCAGCTGATGAGAGGAGAAACTGAAATTAGAGATTTTTTCAGGAATCCTATCTGGTGTTCTTGGACTGAATGGACCCATAACCAAGAGATTATATTTTGAATAGTAAGATTATTCAGTTATTCTTAGGGATGAACTTATAGAATATGCATATATATCAAGGCTTTTGACACGGTTTCCCATAGGATCCTACTGGACAAAATGTCCACCATACAGCTAAATAAAAACATCATACAATGGGTGAGCAATTGGCTAACGGGCAGGGCCCAAAGGGTTATGGTAAATGGGGCTGCGTCAGGCTGGCGGGCGGTCACCAGTGGGGTCCCTCAAGGCTCCATTTTAGGGCTGGTACTTTTCAATATTTTTATAAACAATCTGGATGTAGGAATAGAAGGTATTTTGAGCAAGTTTGCTGATGACACTAAACTTGGAGGAGTTGTGGACTCGAATGAGGGTGGAAAGGCCTTGCAGAGGGATCTGGATAGGTTGGAGAGCTGGGCGATCACCAACCGCATGAAGTTCAATAAGAGCAAGTGCCGAGTCCTGCACCTGGGACGGGGAAACCCTGGCTGCATGTACAGACTGGGCGATGAGATGCTGAAGAGCAGCCTAGAAGAAAGGGATCTGGGGGTCGTGGTAGACAGCAAGTTGAATATGAGCCAGCAGTGTGCCCTGGAAGCCAGGAGGGCCAACCGTGTCCTGGGGTGCATCAAGCACGGCATCGCTAGTAGGTCAAGGGAGGTGATTGTCCCGCTCTACTCTGCGCTGGTGCTGCCTCACCTCGAGTACTGTGTGCAGTTCTGGGCACCACAGTATAAAAAGGACGTGAAACTGTTGGAGAGTGTCCAGAGGAGGGCAATTGAAATGGTGAAGAGCTTTGAGGGGAAAACATACGAGTGTCTGAGGTCACTTGGCCTGTTCAGCCTGGAGAAAAGGAGGCTGAGGGGAGACCTCATTACCGTCTACAGCTTCCTCATGAGGGAGAGCGGAGGGGCAGGAGCTGATCTATTCTCTTTAGTGGCAAGCTATAGGACCTGTGAGAATGGTGTCAAACTGCGACAGGGGAGGTTCAGGCTGGATATCAGGAAGAGGTTTTTAGTTGAGAGGGTTGTTGCACACTGGAACAGGCTCCCCAAGGGTGTAGTCATGGCACCAAGCCTGTCGGCATTCAAGAAGTGTTTGGACTGTGCACTTAGTCCTATGGTCTCAATTTCTGGGGGGGTAGACCTGTGTGGTGCCAGGAGCTGGACTTGATGATCGTTATGGGTCCCTTTCAACTCGGGATATTCTATGATTCTAGTGCAGCACCAGAACAGCACGCAGTATTGAAATTCCTCATTTATCATGCTGTTACTCTCAAATGGCTGTGCTTCATACCTACAGGTATTGTTACCATATTTTCAGCTAATTAACTGTTCTCTTCTATTGTGTTTGTAGTACTTAGAAACACTTAAACATTACATGTGTAAACGCTGTTATCTAACTCTATCTAACCTTCTGATTCACCTTTCTATCAAACTATCACAGAGCTATGAAGTGCAATTCTGCCCTACAAAGTGTTGGTTTAAGCCAGGAACACAGTAAGGGACTGCTGTGTGTGTGTACTCAGTCAGATATGCAGCAGCAATGTGTTGGCAACAAACACAAATTACACTCCTGTAATGGCACTGGCCGGTTGCAGTTAAAATGGCATAGCATGTTCCCAACATGGAAGATGGTTTCTGAACAGCATAACTTTCTTTCTTGCTATGTGCTGCAAAATTATAGACCCAAGGCCTGGGCACTGGTGCGGCCTCACCTCGAGTACTGTGTGCAGTTCTGGGCACCACAGTATAAAAAGGACATGAAACTATTGGAGAGTGTCCAGAGGAGGGCTATGAAGATGGTGAAAGGCCTGGAGGGGAAGACGTACGAAAAACGGCTGAGGTCACTTGGCCTGTTCAGCCTGGAGAAGAGGAGGCTGAGGGGAGACCTCATCACAGTCTACAGCTTCCTCGTAAGGGGGTGTCGAGAGGCAGGAGACCTTTTCTCCATGAACACCAGCGACAGGACCCGCGGGAACGGGGTTAAGCTGAGGCAGGGGAAATTTAGGCTTGACATCAGGAGGGGGTTCTTCACAGAGAGGGTGGTTGCACACTGGAACAGGCTCCCCAGGGAAGTGGTCACTGCACCGAGCCTGTCTGAATTTAAGAAGAGATTGGACTGTGCACTTAGTCACATGGTCTGAACTTTTGGGTAGACCTGTGCAGTGTCAAGAGTTGGACTTGATGATCCTTAAGGGTCCCTTCCAACTCAGGATATTCTATGATTCTATGATATGATGTATTTCTGCCATTGCATCACACAATTTCTGCCACATTTTTGAGTGCCTGCCACCTACTCTGCAGTGGCCAAAACCTTTGGCTCATACCCAGTATCTTTCAAGATGTTTTCAGTGCAAGACTCTTCAAGCTTGTGTTGCTGCTGTCATTAAATTTAGGGGTAGTGTAACTCCTTGACAGCTCTACCTTTCTGTACCATTTGTTCTTTACTCTGCTGGCAACATTGAAGTGAATGCATCTTTCTTTTGCATGTGCAGTCCCCAGACAGAACAATTCATTAGTTTTCACAGAGGGCAGTTGGACTGACATTTCTTCAGTACCCATACAGCCAGGACAATTTTCTGGCTTTCACCAGTTCTTGGAAACATGGTAGCCTTGGTTTTCAAACTTGAACCCAGTAAAAACCATGATGTCACCCAAATAATACATCAGAGTAAGAAGTTTACAATAGAAACATCTCAGAGGGATGAGAGAAAGAAAATAATGCTCAGGCCTAGGGGTGGGACATTTCCCATCTCTATGCTCTCCTGTTCTCTCTCTATGCTTTGCTTTCCCTTGCTATCAAACTTCTGGAGTTTAAAGGAAATTTTGGAGAAATCAGTCACTCTTAACATTTTCATCACATGGACTAAGGAAGTAGTAAAACAATTCCTTTCTAGAACAAAGTTGGTATATAAGTGGTTGTTATTTTCCCAGGTAGCATAGTTTTGAGGAGGTAAAAAGTCCATCCATACAAGTGTGTGACAAAGTATGAACTTTCCGTCCAGAGGCCATAGAAAGAACATGGTTATTTGGAATGAGTTCACTCTTTAATAGAAAGTAATTCATTTCAGAGAAACCATCACACAAAATTTGGTACAATTGAACTTTGTCTTTAACCTTTTACTATGATTTATGTGATTAGGTCACCAAAAGAAGTGGTTTTGGAAAGCATGATTAAACATTTTAAGGAAATAATTTCTATCTTCAAGAACTTTGTGTAACAGCACTTTTCAAGTGTTTGTCTTTTCTCATTAGCCTGGCTGAATTAAAAAGTAGAAACATAATCCTTGAAATGCTATTTTGCTTTTTAAAAATAAAAATAGTTGAGAACAATGGAAGCTGTCTATAAATTATTATTCTGATACAGATTTCCTTCAGCTTTTACTCCATAATTTGAGTTGCATTATCTGTATTGCTACTCATTGTGTGCATAACATAGCAAATATATTTTCTGTGCTGTTTATCTGCTGCAACTTAACATTTTTAAAACTAGTGTCTGAAAGTATAGCCAGCATATAACGCCTATGATGAAACCTAGACACCAGAGAACAGTTCAGAAAGAAGTCATTTTCAAATCAGATCAATTCAAATCTGCTTCATACCTCTACCTCTGTAATGATTCTGTACTTCTGAAGAGGATTCTATGCTGTCCACACATGTCCTATTCTATTTGGCTTCTGGCATCAGTGCCAATAGGCAGTGAGAGCTACAAACTATTCTAGTGGTGAGCATGTTGTGACCCATCAACGCTCACCAGCTCATTGAACAGTGATTAACATTTAAAATGTATGCAAACTAGTCTCCTAATTAAAGTTCAATAATGTAAAACTTTGAACCTGTTCATTGCCTTTGGAAATAATCAGAGAAGAGAAGGAGGGTTCTTATCACCAAAAGTCATTATCATAAAAGGTCAAATTTAGCACTTCTCCATTTCACATCTTCACCATGTTGGCTATTCACCAACAGAGGCAGGCCCAGGTCAAAAAATATGGGCACTAACTGGGAATATGGAAATCCCCCTGGGTCACTGACATTTGTTTCCATCTGGTTCTTGGAACTTGTTCCTTACAACCAAGGGATTTGGCTGCAGCTCTGCTTTTATATTTGTGTCTAAACATGAAAGCAAAGTTCATTTTCCTCCATCAATTTACATTGCCAGTTGCTGCTGAACTTCAGTGAGTTTAGCTACTAGCTTTACTGTTAGATCTATAAAGTTAGTTTAGCAATCCAAGCCTAATCCCTGAGACCTCAAATCAATGTAGGAAATCTTGCCAGTTTATCTGAATTTCTTTACATGACTCCTATCCACTCTTCTTTTGGTATCCCTCTACATGCAGTCAACATCACGGAAATTAACTTTGGAGAATGAGTATTAGTCGGGTAAAGAGCATTTGCAGAAAATGTAGGCAGGTGGGTGGGGCTATTTTTAGAGTGCTTGTTCTGTAGTGCAAAATTCATATAGTTAATGTTCCCTTATGTTCTTTATCTCCGGGAGATTGTTAGGAATGGATTGTTAAGGGTGGCGCCCCACTTGACCTTCTCTTCACAAACAGAGACTGGTGGAGGATGTGATTGTCGGGAGCTGTCTTGGGCAGAGTGACCATGAAATGGTGGAGTTCTCTATTCTTGGCGAGGCCAGGAAGGGGACCAGTAAAACTGCTGTACTGGACTTTCAGAGGGCTGACTTTGTGCTGCTGAGGACACTGGTTGGTAGAGTCCCTTCGGAGGTGGTTCTGAAGGGCAGAGGAGTCCAGGAAGGCTGGGCACTCTTCAAGAGGGAAATCTTAATGGAGCAGGAATGGTCTGTCCCCATGTGCCCGAAGACGAGCTGGCGGGGAAGAATACCAGCCTGGCTGAACAGAGAGTTGCAGCTTGAGCTTAGGGGAAAAAAGAGGGTTTATAATCAGGCCACTAGGGAGGACTATAAGGATGTTGCAAGGCTGTGCAGGGACAAAATTAGAAAAGCCAAAGGTCATCTGGAGCTCAATCTGGCTACTGCCGTTAAAAATAACAAAAAATGTTTTTATAAATACATCAACACAAAAAGGAGGACTAAGGAGAATCTCCATACTTTACTGGATGTGGGGGGGGAACTTAGTTACCAGAGATGAGGAAAAGGTGGAGGTGCTTAATGCCTTCTTCACCTCAGTCTTTAGCGGCAATACCGGTTGTTCTCTGGATACCCAGTACCCTGAACTGGTGGAAGGGGATGGGGAGCAGGATGTGTCCCTCACTATCCATGAAGAAATGGTTGGTGACCTGGTACAGCACTTAGATGTGCACAAGTTGATGGGGCCGGATGGGATCCACCCGAGGGTACTGAGAGAACTGGCAGAGGTGCTGGCCAAGCCGCTTACCATCATTTATCAACAGTCCTGGCTATCAGGGGAGATCCCAGTTGACTGGTGGCTAGCAAATGTGACGCCCATCTACAAGAAGTGTCGGAGGACTGACCCGGGAAAATACAGGCCTGTCAGTTTGACCTCAGTGCCAGGAAAGCTCATGGAGCAGATTATCTTGAGAGTCATCACGCAGCACTTGCAGGGCAAGCAGGCGATCAGGCCCAGTCAGCATGGGTTTATGAAAGGCAGGTCCTGCTTGACGAACCTGATCTTCTATGACAAAGTGATGCGCTGGGTGGATGAGGGAAAGGCTGTGGATGTGGTCTACCTTGACTTCAGCAAGGCTTTTGACACCGTTTCCCACAGCATTCTCCTCCAGAAACTGGCTGCTCCTGGCTTGGACTGGTGCACGCTTCGTTGGGTTAAAAACTGGCTGGATAGCTGGGCCCAAAGAGTCGTGGTAAATGGAGTCAAATCCAGTTGGAGGCCAGTCACTAGTGGCGTTCCCCAGGGCTCAGTGCTGGGGCCGGTCCTCTTTAATATCTTCATTGATGATCTGGATGAGGGCATTGAGTGCACCCTCAGTAAGTTTGCAGATGACACCAAGTTAGGTGCGTGTGTCGATCTGCTTGAGGGTAGGAAGACTCTGCAGGAGGATCTGGATAGGCTGCACCGATGGGCTGAGGTCAACTACATGAAGTTCAACAAGGCCAAGTGCCACATCCTGCACCTGGGGTGCAATAACCCCAAGCAGAACTACAGGCTGGGAGATGAGTGGTTAGAGAGCTGCCTGGCAGAGAAGGACCTGGGAGTGATGTTTGATAATCGGCTGAATATGAGCCAGCAGTGTGCCCAGGTGGCCAAGAAGGCCAACGGCATCCTGGCTTGTATAGGAAACAGTGTGACCAGCAGGGCTAGGGAGGTGATTGTCCCCCTGTACTCGGCTCTGGTGAGGCCGCACCTCGAGTATTGTGTTCAGTTTTGGGCCCCTCGCTACAAGAAGGACATGGAGGTGCTTGAGCAAGTCCAGAGAAGGGCGACAAAGCTGGTGAGGGGCCTGGAGAACAAGTCCTATGAGGAGCGGCTGAGGGAGCTGGGATTGTTCAGCCTGGAGAAGAGGAGGCTCAGGGGCGACCTTATCGCTCTCTACAGGTACCTTAAAGGAGGCTGTAGCGAGGTGGGGGTTGGTCTGTTCTCCCACGTGCCTAGTGACAGGACGAGGGGGAATGGGCTAAAATTGCACCAGGTGAGTTTTAGGTTGGATGTTAGGAAGAACTTCTTTACCGAAAGAGTTGTTAGACATTGGAACGGGCTGCCCAGGGAAGTTTGGAGTCACCATCCCTGGAGGTCTTTAAAAGACGTTTAGATGTAGAGCTTAGCAATATGGTTTAGTGGGGACTGTTAGTGTTAGGTCAGAAGTTGGACTCGATGATCTTGAGGTCTCTTCCAACCTAGAAATTCTGTGATTCTGTGATTCTGTGAATCTTTTTATGTTTTGTGTCTATTTGTGTATGCAAAGATAAATGCTAGCTGCAAAATCATAGCCTAAAGTTGAATTACATTACCAGAGAGCATGGTAGAAACTGAAACATAATGTTCCATAAAGGATTGTGCTTCGTCTGCTTCATCCTTTGCACAGGGAAAAAAATAAAATAATAATAATAAATCTTATTTCTATGTGGTACTGCTTTAGTGTGACACTAATGAAGATCCAATTTCTGCAAAGCACTGAGGATCTTTGCTACCTATTTAATTCAATGCTATGCAAATTAATATCTAAGGATATTTAGCAGTTATTTTATTTATTTATTTATTTTCCTATTGTAATATATGAATTCCATTATCTTACATTTCCTTTGCATGATATCTACTGTATGAGACTTTTTTTCTTGTCCTTTTTTTTAAAAAGAAAAGAATACTTAAGAGGAGAAAGCATAAAGACAGATGTTTAGTCTTCTTGCTCCTTTTTTATTGATACGTACGAGCAAAGGATTTGAAAGGTCCCATGAGACAACTCAACAAACGAAAGGAGCGTGGGCTCAGTGTCCTGACAAATATACCTTCACACAGGAAATCACTGCAGATTAAATGCCCATAGTACAAAAATTCATGATAGCCTTGCTGTTTTCACAACATGGCTGGTATGTATACTTGCAAGTCTGTGCAGTTCAGGAACATAATGCATTGCTCCATAAACTCCTTTGTGATAACATGTTTGTAGGATATTAAGTGTCATATATCAGGAACCCCCATAAAATGTTCTCTGTGTTTATGATGATTGTTGCATTAAAAGAAAAGTGTTTGAAAGGGCAAAGAGTGGAAGTTTATTCTTCAATCCATTCAGCACTATATGACTATAAGGACAACAAATGTCTTCTCAGACATCCTTATATAAGTGTTTAAAAGTCAGCTTTTTTTTTTTTTTGCTATTATAATGGCCTTGAATTTGGATTGAATTTGCCTCCTATCTTTGTTTTTGGAGCACACATTTGAGAAAGCTGAAAGTTTTGGAGTTGGGAAACAACCCTCTGGTAGCAGGGCTGCTTAAAAGTACAACCAGTTCAGGAATCTAGAAATTACAGAACTTCTTTATAAAATTATTTTTTAAATCAGTTTATTGCCAGCAGTAGTAATACTGAACTTCAGATTTTCTTCTTGAATAACCACTGTTCAGAGCAGCAAGTATGGCTTCATCAGCCACTCATTCTTTGCAAACAATATTATCAGTCAAATATTCATTTTTGAGTATATGATTCTCAAGGTTAATAATTATGACTATAGTGCAGGAGGGCCTGTCACTCAACAGAGTGTAGTACTCCAGAAATGACCACTGGAGAGGTGACTTAATTTGTTCTGTTTAAGAATGATGAATCTCAAAACTCACCTTTCAATTCTGCCTGAGCATGAATTCCACATGTCCCATGGAAGAGATGCTGGGGAATAGAAGTGGTTGCTCTGTCACCCAAGGAGATGTGAGGGGTCTGTCCTTTCCTTAGCCCCTGTTTGGGGACCTGCTTGTGGACTTTGCTGCCTTTAAGACATGACAGTGGTTTGACTTCTTGAAATCAAGCATGATAAAGGTCCCCTGCCCAGCATGTGCATATGGCTGTTACTGGGGACACTGCTGAATTGTCACAATTTGAAGCTGAAGTTACTGATTGAACTGCAACACAAGGTCAGTGATGAGTGTGGGGCAAGCTCTGTTTTGACCTGAAGGGATTGCTGCTGGGAGTGGTGCAGTTATTCACCCTTCCTGGCCTTGCCAACTTGTTCAATGAGATTGACAGCAAGTGCCAAATGCACCTGGTTCTGAGAAGGACATCTTTCTAATGCAACTGGACTCAGGCCACTAACTCATTTTTGCATAGAATTTCTTTTCTATGCCATCCCTGTGGCAACTGGCTACTGTGCTGAGGATCACTGTTACATGGTGGAAGTTATATCTTGTTTGTCTCTTAATCAAACTTGGTTTGAAAGGAATGTGATCTTATATTCGGTGCATGTTCAGAACAAATGGGGTAGTAATTCTTCCTTCCTGTTGGAAAAAAAAAAAAAGCATAAAACCTATTCCTATGCTAAACTCTGTCAGATCATTGCTCTACTACAGATTTTTCATGGTTCCAAATTGGTATCTAAATTACACACTTGGCAAGCAATTGCTAATTATGATGCATTTCCCTATTAATGGTTACTTTTCTTTTACTTCCAGCAGATTTCAATTGCATTCCGAGGGACTAAGCCAAAACAGGCACTGCTGGTGACACTGTAATAACAGTCCCTTAAAGACAGCGACAACGGAGTCCAGTGCTTTGTATTCCATACACTCTCTGAAAATGCTTTGATCTGTTGGTTGGGTCAGCTCCTGTGGCCACAGCAACATCTTCATCTGATGGCAGAACAAGACTATTGTAGGGCCAAGAGCTTTGGTGGGACCTGCTCACCAAATTTCCCTGTACATCTACAATGTCCCACATTTCCCCTCTAACAGTACATAACTGTCTGAGTCTACCAGTCTGTCCTGGTTGCTGTGGTGTCTGAGCATTTGTTGAGGAGGATTTATGTGTTTAAAAGACTGTAAGGTCTTTCTTCTAGTTGTTAGAAGCAGGTGGAAAGGGCTGCTGGAGGAAATTGCTTGCATTCACCCAAAATAACTGAATCATGGCCCCAGGAGCATTTGAGCGATCTCATGCCATGGAGAGCTCTTCTACTAGCCTGCCCAGGCTACTAAAGCCAGTGGGGTTTAGACAAATCCACTCTGACAGTCAGAACAAGAAGGCAATGGAGTAATGAGAGAAAACTTTGTGGCCCTCCGATCTCAGACTCTAGGTTTAGGAGGTAAAGTGTCATGTACCATGCATAATGTTTGCATCATTAAAAATCAAATCTTCAAAGTCTAATCTTCTATTCGGACACAGGCCATGACATCATTTGCCTGATGATGAGCTATACTGTGTTAGAAAACAATTCAGTAACTAATGCTGTGATATTTTTACTATTTAGACTGAATTTAATGGAAGAAAGAAATTGCTTCAAATGTTTTCAGTTATTTGCTGGCCTAGGGAAAAATAAACAAATCATTTTAACTTTTTGTCTGAACTTTTGAGATGTATCACATTCCTTAGATACAAAAAGGAGGCAAAATACATATAGGATGGAAAAGTGTTTCTAATATTATTATTGAATTTGAGCGCTATTTTCAGGACAGCATAAGAACCAAACACAGAGATTGTTGCTGTTCAGTTACCAAAGTTGTGTGTTGCTATTGTTTTTTTTTTGCCTCCAGGACAGCATGAGATCTAAGAGCCATAAAATACATTCTTACACCAATGGTTCCTATTCCCTGCAATCAGTTATTTACATCAAAACAAAGCATGATACATTGCCTTTCACTTACATAGGTATGCAAATGATGTTCTGTAGATTTGGCTTAGTACCAGCTTCCTCCCTCATATCTCAGCCCTCAAGGTTTCCACATCTGACCCAAGAGAAAAATACTGTTAGTGGGTCCCTATCATGCGTCCCTAAAGAGTGTCCTTGTAGTGGGTCCCTCCAGAGGAGGAGTGTGCTGACTGTAGGAGAACATCAGCATGGCATAGGGCTAAATTTACAGCAGAGGAACATCAGTTCTACTGAAGTTTGCATAAATGCAAAGCAGAAAGAAGGAGAAAGAAATCTCCTGAAATGGCAATTACTTGTTAACTATAAAAAATGGAAAAAATAATCAAGACAGATGACCAAGTTTAGTAAAAATAAACCTCACTATTAAAAACTAATTAAACATTTGCATTTCAGAGTTAAGTTTCTGCTTAAAAGTTTGGGGAACAGCAGGTTGACAGTGAAGATTATTGAATGCAATTTGCTGAAGGTTTCTATCTAAATTAGTTATATGCAATGTATGGAGCGTTTACTCAGCTCTGCATAGCTGCTTTATTATTCTTGTACAGTGAATCATTTATAACTGTTCTCAGTGATCTTTTATCAGCCACTTATTTCGTTCAGCTGGATTTGTGATGTGGAGGGATAAAATGAATTGCTGTTTAATATTATAAGAATTAATCCAGACCAGAACAGAAGGAGAATAATGACAGGTTTAATACTTAAATATTTTACATTTGGCAAGAAAACTGCAACTCAAAATATAAGGAAGTTAACCTTTACTCCACACCTGAACACTGAAAAATGTTGGTGGTAGTGATCAACAATATATTTGCTGCATAATTCAATTTTGGTTATTGCTAACTTAACAGAACTATTTATTTTAGTGAAAAAATGTTTCTTATTACTTAACCAGTTCTCCCTCGCAGATGTCCTGAGGTATTGTCAAAACTTTCCTCCATCAGGCTGGATTCTAATCCTCAGAGGTTTCGTGTACCATTAAACTTTTCTGTTCTTTTATGGACTTTACCTGCTAATTTGTACCTTTGTGATTACCATCACTAATTTAACCACAACAGCTGGAAAAACTGCAAAAATGCTACTTGTGTACTATTAGAATTAGTTTTTGTAATGCACCTGTTCTCCATATTTTCTTGCACTGTAGTGAACCTTTTTCATATTTCCACAGTCCTCAAAAATAAAAGAAATTACTCTAAAGAATGCTAGAAGAAAAAAAGTGTTTATGAACATCAAAACATAATCCACAAATGTATTGCACATACATCTGCCTCATCCGAGACGCATGCAGTTTGACTGGGGATTGAACACCTTTTCAAACAGTATGCAATCCATTTTATCTTTTTTCCTATGTCTTTTACAAATGATGTATAGTGTCTTTGTGTGTGAATGCATGAACACAGTGGTCAAAGTCAAATGCTGGAGATTTGTCTTCTGGATGCTCTTGGCTTTCCTATAGGATTTGTGGTGTCAGTGCACGGCCTATGCTTAAAACTTTATTTCTGGACCAGGGATCTCCCTTTACTTTACAAATTTGGATCTCTTTATTAGCTTCTGCTTCGGACCTTTCAGGAGCTTGTATCTCTGAGTAATTTTTTTGCAAAGCACAATTTAAGTCCTGCTCTTATACATGCAGCTACATTGGACAGTTAGACTGACTTTACTACTGTAGATCCTTTGCCACCTTATTTTGTGCCCTCTCTATAAATACATCCCTGTCCTTGCTGTGTGTTAAGTGGAGTGCAGTACTCTTCTGTACTACAGATGTTTCAGAGGTGGTGTCTTCCACCCAAATTAACCAGCAGCTAGCAGAAAATATCATGAGCCTCAGAGACTTCGGCTCTGTTGTACTGTAGCACAATTCAAAGAATTACTGAATGAGATCACATGGGACACTGTCCTTATTGACAGAGGATCTGAACAGAGTTGGCAACTCTTTAAGAATATTTGTCTTAGAGCACAAGAGCTCTCTATACCCATATGTAATAAATCAAACAGGGAAGTGTCCTGGTTTCAGTTAGGACACAGTTAATTTTCCTTCTAGTAGCAGGTAGGGTGCTATGGGGCTACTTGAAAATACTAGGAGGAAAATTAACTCTGTCCTAACTGAAACCAGGAGGGTAGGAAAACTCCATGACTGAACAAGGACCTTCCGGTCAAACTTAGGCAAAAGAAGGAAATGCACAGAGGGTGGAAATGGGGCCATGTGTCCTGGGATGAGTACAGACATGCTGTCTGAATCTGCAGGGGTGAGATCAAGAAAGCCAAGGCACTAACAGAACTAAACTTAGTGAGGGATGCAAAGAATATCAAGAGGGGGTTCTACAGGTGCATTGGCTACAAAAGAAAGTCTAGGGAAAGTGTAGCGCCTCTGACAAATAAAGATGGAGAACTGGTTTTGACAGACATGGAGAAGGCAGAGGTACTTAACAATTTATTTGCCTTGGTCTTCACTAACGGCCAACCTTCCCACATCCTTCAAATCCCCAAACCTCTAGACAGGGGCTGGGAGAGCAGAGTCCCTCCCACTGTAAGCAAAGAGCAAGTTTGCTCTTTGATGCAACTTAACAACTACAAGGGCCCTGATGACATGCATCTCAGGGTCCTAAGGGAGTTGGCTGATGTAGTCACCAAGCCCCTCTCATCACATTTGAAAAATCACAGCAGTCAGGTGAAGTCCTCAGTGACTGGAAAAAGGGAAACATCACTCCCATTTTTAAAAAAAGGGTAGAAAGGAGGACGCAGGTAACTACAGAACTGTGACCCTTACCTCTGAGCCTGGCAAGATCATAGAACAGATCCTCCAGGAGGCAATGTTAAGGCAAGACAAGGAGGTGATCTGTGACAGCCAGCATGGCTTCCCCAAGGGCAAATCATGCCCAGCCAATCTGGTGGCCTTCTGTGATGGAGTGACTACTTCAGCTGACAAGGGAAGACCGACCAAGGTCATCTACTTGGACTTGTGTAAGGCCTTTGACATGGTCTCACATGAAATCTTAATATCTAAACTGGAAAGATATGGATTTAAAGGGTGACTATCTGGTGGATAAGGAAATAGAGTGGTGTCCCTCAAGGGTCTGTCTTGGGACCAGTGCTTTTAAATATCTTCATCAATAACACAGATGATGGGATTGAGCGCACCCTCAGCAACTTTGTAGACAACACCAAGCTGAATGGTGCAGTCGATACAACTGAAAGGAGAGATGCCACCCAAAGGTACATGGACAGGCTGGAGAAGTGGGCCAATATGAACCGCGTGAGACTCAGCAAGTCCAAGTGCACAGTGCTGCAGCAGGGTTGGGGCAATCCCAGACATGAGTACAGACTGGGAGAACTCATTGAGAGCAGCCCAGCAGAGAAGGACTTGGGAGTTCTGGTGGATAAAAAGCTCAACATGAGCCAGCAGTGCATGTTTGCAGCCCAGAAGGCCAGCTGCATCCTGGGCTGCATCAAGAGAGGAGTGGCCAGCAGGGTGACAGTCGGTGACTGTAGGTGACAGTCCCCCTCTGCTCTGCCCTTGTCAAGCTCCACCTGGAGAACTGCATCCAGGTCTGGGGCCCCCAGAACAAGAAAGCACCTATTAGGGATGGTCCAGAAGAGGGCTACAAAGATGATCAGAAGTCCAGAGCACCTCTCCTATGAAGAAGGGTTGAGAGAGCTGGGGATGTTGAGTCTGGAGAAAAGAAGGTTCTGGGGACACCTTATTGTGGCCTTTCAATACCTAAAGGGGTCTTATAAAAAGGATGGAGAGAGACTCTTTAGGGACTCAGGTAGATAATGATAGGACAAGGGGGAATAATCTTAAACTGAAAGTGGATAGATTTAGATAAGACATCAGAAAGAAATTCTTCAATGTAAGGGTAGTGAGGCATTGGCACAGGTTGCCCGGAGAAGCTGTGGATGCCCCATCCCTGGAGGTGTTCAGGGCCAGGCTGGATGGGGCCTTGGCCAACCTGATCTAGTGGGTTGTGTCCCTGCATATGGCAGGGGGGTTGGAACTAAATGATCTTTAAGGTCCCTTCCAACTCAACCCATTCTATGGTTCTATGATTACAGTTAGTCTGAATCACATTTGTTCATGTTCACAAAGTCCTGCTTGTCTTATACATTTTTTACTCCACATTCCCCAAGTGTTTCAGCTGGGGAAGACTTTTAGCTTTCTTGTGATTGTGCTTTTAAATTTGCCTTAGGCCTGCTAGCATGTGATGCTTGGTGATCACTAAGAGTAAAGGAGTGCAGTACAATTGGACACCATTATTTATGTGGTTTCTAATGAGTCTTGTAAGTGGCAATTGTTAATAAAACAAATTGCACATTCCAGAACCTAGCTGAAGATAGGAGTGCCCAAGATGAAGACAGAGGTCTTCCAATGAATCTGTGCAAGGATAGTGCAGAATATCTGTTTTCTCCTATTTTCCCAAGGTGATTGTGCTTTTGAGCTTCCTTGAACTGTTTGAAGCAGTACTGGAACCCAGGAAGAGATTAATTATTTCCTAAAAACATAATGATGAATAAGCACTCATCAAGATACCTGAAAATTCCAAGTCTTGTTTTATCAGTTCACCTGCTGACAGACAGAAAGGATGCACATAGAGCTTTAAGCAGATGTTTTGTCACGACATCACAAGAAACTACATCTTAGTCCTTTCAAGGTGAAAAGTGAATATTTTCTGTAACCATAGATCTCTCAGCTGCTTGAAAAGTGCAAATTGTGACTCTAACCTTCTGTCTTTACTCAGGCAAAACCCCAGTCAATGTTAACAGAGATTTTGTGTGTACTCATTACACAGGATTAGATTCCCTATTTTGTTTTTATCAGTTCTGTAGTATAAAGAACATTTTTATTAGCACTTTTCAAGATCCATAATATATTCCTCTGTGTTTGCAGTATGCAGCAGAATGTAATAAGATTTCATTTTATGCTCAGAATAAAAAACTTCCTTGACTTGTCATGACTATTATAGTGTAAAATAAAATTATTACAAACAACAGCTAATCCTGTTGCCCTTTGATTACAGTCAAGTGTTTTATAATATTACAGTCTTGCTGTGCTATGAATAAGTCAGGGTAATTTACTTTGAACTGTAAATGCTCAAATAAGAACTTTTTTTTTTTTTTTTTTTTTTTAATCTTTCATACTTTTCTGCTCTTTCAACTTATTATTTTTTATTTTTTTTCCAGTTTCAGTGAAGCTTCTGCTTTTAGCTTGGACTCTCCAAGATCAGAGTGGTTTTATAGATTCTCTCATTTCCACAAACAATGCTGCAGTGCCAGAGGAAGAAATATTCTGTTGGGAAATCTTCCTTGTATCATCTGCAGCAGAAAATATGTTGGTCAAGAGAAACCTCTCCCTGCCAGGTGCAGTACATAGATTTTACTATGAAATTTTGTAGGTGCAGATGAGAAGGCTTTTATTGTACAGCAATATCCCCAGGTAATTTGCTTTTCCGAAATAGCTTTGTAGATACTGGGTGACTCAGGAGACCACTCATGAGGTCACCATACAGTAACGTGATGAAGAAATTTTCACTTTTCGGTCAGTGGTTTGAATCTAGTCTATGTAAATACCATTTAAAATCGTTAAAATTCAGTGGCTGGGTGATGATTCAGGACTTAGGAAATTGAAATTCAGATCATGCTGTGCTACAAACTTCCTGTGTTACCTTGGGAAAATCACATAAGGTGAGATTACCAAAGATATTTATTATTTCACTACCTCCGTGGATCACATACTTCAGTTTTCTTCTCAACCTCCATATGTTGTGAGTCCACAAGCATTGTTCATTATCCCAGATAACTCTTTTTAAATTAGACTGGCAGATATTCCTTAGCATCATGCCTTAACACATGCTTTTGTTGGAATCACAGAATCACAGAATCATCTAGGTTGGAAGAGACCTCCAAGAGCACCGAGTTCAACCTCTGACCTAACACTAACAAGTCCTCCACTAAACCATATCGCTAAGCTCTACATCTAAATGTCTCTTAAAGGCCTCCAGGGATGGTGACTCAGCTACTTCCCTGGGCAGCCTATTCCAGTGCCTAACAACCCTTTCAGTAAAGAAGTTCTTCCCAATATCCAACCTAAACCTCCCCTGGAGCAATTTTACCCCATTCCCCCTCGTCCCATCACCAGGCACGTGGGAGAATAAACCAACCGCCACCTCGCTACAGCCTCCTTTAAAGTGCCTGTAGAGTGTGATAACATCACCCCTGAGCCTTCTTTTTTCCAGGCTGAACAGTCCCAGCTCCCTCAGCTGCTCCTCATAGGACTTGTTCTCCAGACCCTTCACCAGATTCACTGCCCTTCTCTGGACTCTCTCAAGCACCTCCATGGCCTTCTTGCAGCAAGGGGCCCAAACGTGAACACAGTACTTCAGGTGTGGCCTCACCAGAGCCCTGTACAGGGGGACAATCACTTCCCTGGACCTGCTGGCCACACTCTTTCTTATGCAAGCCAGGATGCTGTTGGCCTTCTTGGCCACCTGAGCACACTGCTGGCTCATATTCAGCCAACTATCAACCAAAACTCCCAGGTCCTTCTCTGTCAGGCAGCTTTCTAACCACTCATCTCCCAGCCTGTAGCTCTGCTTGGAGTTGTTGGGCCGCACGTGCAGGACCCGGCACTTGGCCATGTTGAACTTCATACAACTGGCCTCATTGGTCCAGCCTATCCAGATCCTCCTGCAGAGCCTTCCTACCTTCGAGCAGATCGACACACGCACCTAACTTGATGTCATATGCAGATTTACTGAAGGTGCACTTGATCCCCTCATCCAGATCATCAATAAAGATATTAAAGAGGACTGGCCCAAGCACTGAGCCCTGTGGGACTCCACTAGTGACCGGCCTCCAACTGGATTTCACTCCATTCACATCTCTTTGGGCCCAGCTATCCAGCCAGTTTCTAACCCAATAAAGTGTATGCCAGTCCAAGTCATGAGCAGCCAGTTTCTTGAGGAGAATGCTATGTGGGACCGTACCAAAAGCCTTACTGAAATCAAGGTAGACCACATCCACAGTCTTTCCCTCATCCACTAAGCATGTCCCTTTGTCATAGAGGGAGATCAGGTTCGTCAAGCAGGACTTGCCTTTCATAAACCCATGCTGACTGGGCCTGATTGCCTTCTTGCCCTGCAAGTGCCGCATGATGACACTCAAGATAATCTGCTCCATGAACTTCTCTGGCACTGAAGTCCAACTAACAGGCCTATAGCTCCCCGGGTCTGCCCTCCGGCCCTTCTTGTAGATGGGTGTCACGTTTGCTAGCTGCCAGTCAACCTGGACCTCCCCTGATAGCCAGGATTGCTGACAAATGATGGTAAGCGGCTTGGCCAGCTCTTCTGCCAGTTCTCTCAGCACCCTTGGGTGGATCCCATCTGGCCCCATTGACTTGCGTACATCCACATACTGTCGCCAACAATTTCCTCGTGGACATAGCAGCAAGGAGTGAAGGAACTGAATATCTCTTTTAGCAAAAGTATGAGGCCAGGCAGGTTGAAATGATAGGTATTTTTATTGCCCTCAGGATGAATGGCCTAGCTATGGACTTCCTTCTTTCCAAGGGCACTTCTAGCTGCATTGCAGGATCAGAGTGCTGTAGGGTGTCCTGTACAAATGTACACCATACAAATGTTTAGTCTGTGACATACTTAATGAGGTGAGACTCAGAACACCTGAAATGAGGAGCCAGACTTTGTATTTTAGGGAGGACAGAGAAGGGCTGGGGACTTACTTTCTGGACATGCCATGATTAAATGTTGCCAATATACTTTGCCTCACTCTGTATGAGACAGATCTTGCTCCTTTTGCTCCTTTATAAACTTTTAATGGTATTTATGTAAAAATAGATGTACTAAATTGTATCAATGTCTGAAACTTCATAGCAAACACCTGCCAAACCTTCCATGAAGTGAAGTAGAGCTTTGTGTTAAAAATGGCTTTGCATCCCATTCTTAAACACCATGCAAGTAGAAGGGAGGGAAAGGCACTCCATAACCTTTAGTATATGGCAATGTATGAGTACATAAACAAACAGGAACAAATAATCAAGCCAGTACATCTATTTTCATGAAAATTGTCAAAATAAGTACTTTACAGAGCCTTGTTAAGCCCTAATTACAGACATTAGCCTCACACTGTCACTGCCAGTTTTAAGATAGGGCATGAAGTTATCTAATAAATACTATTTGTTGCTAACCACTAGAAACTTGTGTTTTATCTATAAATTTGGCTGTTCCCACACAGTACAACCTACCAGAAAGCTGCCTTTTTT
>CM021763.1:72262256-72288562 GCA_011075105.1 Heteronetta atricapilla
CCTTTTTTTTTTTTTTTTTTTTTTTTTTTTTTTTTTTCCATAGGTAGTCCTGTTTTAATGGAAGAAAAGCTTGATCACAGCATGATTGTGGTCAACAGATTAACACAATCTGACCTGAATTGATCCATATTTATTTGTATTGGAATTTTAGAAAAACTGACACTTAGTAGCCTAGGAGTACTGAGAAGGTGATCCTACAAAGGCAATCACAAAAAGAAAAGATGAGATAGCCTTGTATTAGGCGATGTAAGAATGCCTATAGAACTAAATATTTTTGGCCATTAACAGATGGAAATAGTGCACTGTGCACCTGATTAACAGCACTGCTGTTACTTATTTTGCTATCACAATTGTAATCATGTGCCCACAATCGCTGAGCTGCTGAATATACAAGCACTAAAAAGATGGCCCTTTTCCTAGGGAACTTTCAGACAAGATAGAAAGGCAGGAAAAAGATAGATGGATTTCCCGACTGCTGGTTTCCAAGGAAACAATACTGTATCAGTTAGCATAGCAGAGAGTTGCCACTTTAAGGGCCTTTGTAGCCTAATTGTTGTCAGCTATTGTTCTATCAAGACCATTATTAAAATGAGGTCTAATGCCCAGTTCTTAAAGAACACACAAGAAATCTACTGTTCCCTATCACAAAAGTTGCAAAATATGGTATTTGCATAGTACTAGTAAAGCAAATGCAGTGTTCTCTTTCATATATTGCAATATAGCATTTTTATTTTATTTTTTTTATTTTCAAGTCTGTACTTATCTTACTTATTTTAGACATTTAAGACATCAAAATGATCTATTTCCCCTTACACTACAACTTTCATAGTATATATTTATGCAGATTCTTTGCTAGTAATTTGTTTATGGATCGGGTTTCAATAAGAAAGAAATGAGTAAGGGTGTTGCAATTTTGAGGAGTTCAGAGTTGCAGTATATCTAGTTAGAACAACCGTGGTTTAACTTCCAAAGTATTTATGTGTGTACTAACAGTTTTATTTATTTATTTATTTTACTGGAGGTGCAACAGCACCTTAACAAAAGTGGCTAAGTAATAAAATTAATTTCATTCTAAGTATTGTTCATATATGGTAGGGGACCAGAATACTGGAGGAAAAAAGTCAGAAGTTTTTGAGGGCATTATTCAATGTAAAGACTCCAAATACTATCTTCCATTTCACAAGGCATAGGAGAAAGAAAAATTTCTGTGACAGTCTCTCTCCACAGTGAGATTTCCAAATACTTCCCAGTTGTTAATTTTGGCTCACTTTTTATTGCAGTTTGTGGACAGGGTGCATTTCTTACCCTTCATCTGGAAGGGACACCTAAACAAATGGAGCAACCTGGAAAGAAGCTGGAAAAGACCAAATGAATAGCAGAAGATGAAATAAATTAATTCACACGTGACATGGTAGGGGTAGACAATAATGTGATCTAAAGTTTCCCAGAATAGGTCTGTTCACAAAAGCAAGTAAGGTTATCATGAAGTGTGAGTACAATATGACTAACTCAATCCTTATCATTCATGAAAACACACAGCTGAATACATATGGTATCCAATTTGGACAGCTTCTGCAAAGCTAACATAGAAGTGACCTGAGAGATACCATTAGTGTTGTAAACTTAGTAAAAGGTGTCATTGCAATGAATACCAAAACTATTATAATGTCTTTGATTATTGTTTGTCATTATAATGACAAAAAACATTTTAATGACTTTATAATGATGTTGCTAGGATTATCTTTCTGCAAGTTACAAATTTATGAGAGAAACTTCAGTCAAAATATCAGAAAAGAACATCTGAGAATTTTCCATGTGAGCAGTATTATTTGAATGGCAAAATGGTATTAGAGCTATGAATTTGCTTCATTTCATATGAACTACAGTGAAGGAACAACAATGGATAAAAATGCTTGAGACCCTCCTGATTACCCACTGGCAAAATATAAGTGTTAGATAATAATATTTGGGCATTATTATTCTGCTAACTCAACTATAACTTTATCTTTTAATGAAAATCTCTGCTTTATGAAATAAGAAGATAAAGAGGTATTGTTTTGGACAATCCTATCCCAAAGAGAAAGCTGTCTTTGCAAAAACTATGGGGCACATTAACTCTCTTGTATGCCCACTTGTAAGAGAGACTTTGCAAAATGCTAAGCCAAAGCATCAGTGCACTTCCAAGTTGTAGGTCATCTAAAAAAGACTGGGTTCTTCATTATAAGTTGCTCTGTAACCAGTACAAAATTAACTTTGCAGTAATTCACAGCCAGAAGAGTAAGTAAAGCACTGAGAGTCATATCATATAGTAAATGTTTTGCCTTTTTTTTTTTTTTTTTTTTTTGGTGGGAGGTGTATTGAGTGTTATTCTGAAGCTAGGGAGCAATATCTGTAAGGGTTAGTAGCAGGTTCTTCCATCTTTTGGAGTTTTGGCTTGGTTGGGAAGGAGGAAGCAGAAATCTCTTCTACTCTCATGTGCTGATGTCAGCTGTGATGTGAGGACCAAGACAGGAATGCTTTTCCTGTCTGTAGACTTAGAAGAGATCATTGCTATTCAGTCATGCCAGGCTGAAGACACTGTGTTTTCTTCTATGATGTATATGTCACTTCTCATTAATTCTGTGAGACCTGCTACTTTAGAAACCAGGGTAAACAGAGTCATGTAGTGGATTAGATCTCTGCCATGAATAAATTTATTTCCCAGCAAGTGTAAAAAATGAGCAAGGCCAAAACCCCTCAGAGCAGAAAATGTCACAGTGATTGCAATACATTACCATGCAGAGAAATGCCTAATAAAACCCCTATTAGGATGTCATACCTGCTTACTACTGAATTCTCCAGAAAGTTTATTTGATATGTCTAAGCTAATTATCAAAGTCTTAGTGATAAGAAGTGGCTCACTGGGCCTGAATGTGTCAGAACAGAGTGACTACATTGTGAGAATTCATGGGCTTCTGCTTTGAATAATTAACTTGACTCTTTGTGGAGAGCAGACACCTTGGAAACTAATTTTCTCCTCGCACAAAGTGTTTTGTCCTTGTGTTGCCTTTGAAAAGTAAACTATTTAACTGTGAAGCTGTTCTGCTCCATTCTATTAATCTCTGAACTTTCTTTATTCTCCTCTCTCCACACCCTGTGCATTGCTGTGGTGCTGACAAGGCTCTGTTCTTACTTAGGACTGAAACATGACAGTGTGTCACTCCCCACCAAGTGGGACGTGTATCTGTTCAGCACTGACTTTGTGGCATAGGTGCTGTTTCTTCTCAGGAGCACAACAGCTTCATCCTGGATTAGTACATGAAACCAGCAGCTGTTGGAGGGCACCGGGAGTGCAGCTGGTGAAATCCTGGCCACCCTGAAGTGGCTGCCAGCACTGTGCTGGCTTCTGTGAGACTGGGATTGAATCTTCTGGATCACAGGTACATTTCTGTCCCTGCTCAGTCACAGTTTCTGAGGACAGTGCTGTGTTTGCTATGATTCATGGACTGAAGCAAATATTCCTAGTCTGCTCCCCAAGGGAACCCAGTTCCTAAATTGCAGAACTCATCACTGCATTTGGCAGCTTGGGCACAAGAATGTTAAGTGTGGAGACCAAGAAGTTTTTTAATCTTTGGTCTTTCCTTCTTATAATTAAAGAATAGTAAACCTGTAAGTCACAAACTGTTACCCAGCCTCTGGATTAATAAATCACTTGGGTCATGCTTTGGGGAGAGAGACTGCATAGTGTTTTGGCCTGTTCTCACCTCCTGTGTGCAAGAGCAAAGCACTCAGTATGGCCTGTGGGCCCTTCGGTCTGGATGATCCCAGCAGAGGAAGGGTCTGTGTTATAAATACATGTACCTCTTCCAGGAAAAACAGCAATGTATTCATCCAGAAAAAAATACTGGTGTGTTTCTTTCTTCAGCCTTTTGTTCAGCTTGTTTTCTGAAATGCTGGAGTATCTCAGTGTGTGTTGAGCTGTCTCTAGTGGCAGACTAAAACAGTGGTATTTCTGTACTGTACTGTGTTGGAAAGCACACTTTCCCTCAAGTCCTGATGGAAGATATTATGACTATTCAGTCTCTGATGACAGTGCTGTGCCTCTAGGAAATGGTGGATGTGCTTGTCATTCCAAACACTTCTTTCCTGGTTCCCTTGTAGCCTGTGAGATTTAACAGGCATTCTTCTTTGCCACCCAAGTAATGACATTTTTAAGATAAGAGGTGTGGTCTTTCACAGCCTCTTACAGCTAGAAATACAGATTTTAAGTTCAATACAGAACTTTGATTAAAAAGAGATAAGGGAGATATAAAGCTATCTTTAAACAATCTTCTCAAGGTCTGTGCCAGACCTCTACTGTAATTACCGTGTTTTAAATTTGATCCAATTACATTACACTATGTGAAAATCCAGGGTTTACTATAGCTAAAGATCAGATGGAGTCTGGATAGCCTGCACCAGAAATCCTGAAGTGGATATGAGTGATATGATTGATCACTGTGCCCTGTGGTGGATCACTCAAATTTGCAAACATTTGAAACACCCCAGGCATAATTTGGTGCAGAAAAAAACTAAGCCTACTTTGCGAGAAGGGGCATTCTCCTAACTAGGTGCAGCTAAATGAAGCCATCAATCCATCATAAGCCTCGGGCATCACTCCAGTGTGAGCCAGGAATTTGGCCACTGGACAAAAGGTGCCAACAATAGTTTCCATACTGCTACAGTCTGTAAAGACTGAAGTCCATCTCCATTTCCTCTGCTGCATTTAGAGGCTCTGTTCATTTGCTGTGGCAAATGAAATTTCACATTCTTTTTTTTTTTTATCTTTAGGTTGCTTCTCTAAAATCTCTGTTGGACTGGTATAGGTATGACAGGTTACCATCTTAATTCTGGGTTGCTGCTTGGCAGTGTTTTAAAAAAGGAGAATTTCTTTTTTATAAGTGAAAGTGGTGGAACTTCCAAAACATTTTGATGATTTTGCAGCAGGTTATCTGTGAAAAATATCACAAAACCTTCAGGGACCATAACTCAAATAAGCACGACCAAGATCCTTTGACTGTTTTGTGGTGCTCTGGATGTGAAATATGTCTCTGTGAATCAAAACATGTGAGGTATATCTGTATATCTAACCCTTGTTATGAAAGTATCTATGAAAGTATCTCTTTATATATCAAGTTGTTGAAAATGACTGTATTAATGAAATCTTTATCCTAAAGAGTTCATCTTGGTCACATATCAATGGTGCTAGGAGAGCACACCAGTGAGGTATGAGTATTATGTTTGCCCCAATGTAACTTCCTTATTTCATCTTCAGCTGCTGGCCAAACTCATAGGAAAAAATACTGATCTTAAATTGTGTGGTATGGGATAATATTATGCTGCATTTCTTTTGTGCAAAACCCAAACTTTTTAAAACAGTATTCTTGTCCAGAACAGAGTAATCACACATGAAAATTTCACACCACTGAAGCTGTTCACCATTTGCTTGGTGCTATTGTTGTTATTTCAGTCAGTCAGTCAAAAGTTTCCTTTTCTATGGAACAAAAGATTTCTTCATTTTTATATCAGGTCTTGTATTCTTAAATAAACACCAAAAGTAGCTTCAGAAAATGAACTGAGATTTTACAGCTCAGCCATAGCAAAAACCTTATTCCAGACTTTTTCCAAGCAACTTATTTTTCACATTGATTAGTAGTTGATTTTTTCCCCACTTGAGAAATATTTTGGCAGATTTTTTTTTTTTTTTAATCTTGCTTGAATGATAACTGATCTTATTAGCAGATGTTATTATATTCAAATAAACAAATCAAAACAAAATAAAAGCTGAAACAAATACTAGTTCTGACATCAGACTGAACTGGGCAGGATTTAATTTCAGAACTACTGACTGGATTAATTTTGCATATATGTGGCCAACTTCTGGATGCGCTGCATTGTTGTAGGAATGCAGCATTCCTTTCTTGTTTGAATGGGGTAAAATATTCATGTTTCGAGATTCTTCGATCAGCATTAAGTTTCAAATAAATTAGTTTTAATCAGACACACATTTTTTGTGTTTTCTAGAAGCACATTCTTAGGTTTATCATCAGCTAATAAATTTAGATCAGTAAAATTTTTAGGTAGCTGCTTAATTACTTCCTTATTTTTTTATATTTTTTTAAACAGGCCTTGAAACATGGTGTGGTGAGTGGGGATGCTTTCTGAATTATATGAATTTTACTCACTTCAGGGAAAATAAAGATAATTGTGTTTTCATTATTAGTACTGTGAATGTGGTTCTAATGCTAATTAATCTTTGTTCTTCTTTCCTGCTGGATAGGCTAAAAAAGACTGATTTAAATGAAGTATTGGAGAGAGACAGAGAGACAACATTCAGTTTGTTCAGTGAATGACTACAGGCAAAAGGAACAAGAGGAAAACCAGTAGCCATTTTCTTTTGGCTTTGGGTGGATGAAGTACATGCGTTCTCCCTACAGGATCTGCAGGGCCTGTCTCTCTGCCTGGGTCCTTCCTAGCGAGCAGGCACCAGGGGCCTCTGAATTCCTCTGCACGTGTTACAGGTTAAGGGTGAACATCCTCAGTACCTGCTAGGTGCTGAAGTATACTGTCTGCTGGAATAAACTATTTTCAAGCTGCTTTTGAGTTCATTGAGCTCAAACCTTCACAGCACCATGCTCACCTGTGCTACTGGAGAATTTAGTACGTTACTTGTGTGGGGTACTTCATCAGCAAACTGCATTGTGCTCAGCAGGCTGTCAAGGCCTCAGTTGGCCAAGATTTGGATATATGCTGGGCTAGGCAGATGGTGTCTCGAGATTTGTGTACTTGAGATGAGAGAATGGATTCTATTCAGAGGGGATAGGTGTAAACACCCTGCACTCCTGAGCAAGTCTGTCCAACTTGTCTGCCAGCATTGTGAGGGCAAAATTTAATCTTGCCCTACAACTTGAAGCTTATGTATATATATATACCTGTATACCTATAATTTACCTGTATTTGGGTGGATGACAGGAAGTAGCAGACTGCTATGCAAAGGGGGACTAGGTGCTTGAAAGGAGGTTCTAACCAATAAGTGCTTATATCCTGAGGACCTCTTCCCTACAGGAAATGGGTAGGAGATAGACTTTTGTGAAATTTTAATTTGGCTGTATGACTAAGCATTCAAGGGACAACAGAATTGGTAATATATTTGTTATATTCATGTGTAAATAATTACCATATCTAAACTTCACGGAGTATAATTCTTACAGATTTTTTAGCCAATAACTCAGAGGAGACCAAAAATCACAGAACTAAAGGAGAGTGTTTAAGGACGTAATTGTGGAAGAAGATTGATTACAATAAAATCATTCCACATTGGGTTTTACTGCAGGACTGTAAATTATGAAGCAGAAGAATAAGGGAAAGGGAGTTTGTGGACACTGCTGATGGAATGACTCTGGTGGGAAATCAGAATAACATTTTATCTGGCCCTCTTTCCTTTATGTGAAAACATTTGCTGAAGTAAAATGGGAGGATGAATGTCTTGACCCAGTTGGGGTGGTGGTGTTCCACTTTTATTCTTTGTGATATTGTGCTATTTTGCACTTTTGTGCTATTTTCCTATTCAGGGAGAACACATAAAAATAATTTGTGTATGACAACAATGAAGTTTGTTTCAGTTCCAGTTCAATGACACAGATCTGATTTTAAAAAATTTAGCAAATGTCTGTAGTCTAGTTCAGATATATATAGGTGACTGGAAAATGAATTTTTGAAATTCCATTGTAAGAAATAAAGAAAAAAGAATTTACAGAGTAATTTCAATTTCATTTGCACAAATAACAATTGAGGAATTTCCTGAGAGTTATAATGTATTTTTAACCATCAATGTATTACACCTTTTCTATATGTGAGAAAATAAGTATACTTTGAGGGTTTACTTGTGTCAGTGAGGACAATAGACATAACCTGATTTTTCCCTTTATTCAACTGCCAATTATAGCAATATTCAATAGTGTAACTTGAGATTTCTCCGCTGCTATCTTGGTTTGGGTGCATTTTTACATTTGTTTTGCACTAGCAGGAGTGATTATCTGAGTGATTATTCAAGTGAAAAGATAGATCACTATCAATAGTTTTATTAGTGAATAAGGCTTATATGACTAGAACATAGAAATTGGCCCAGAAATTACCAGCTGAAATTGATAAAGCCTCACTGAGACCTTCTAATTTCTGAGAAATGTTATGAAACTACTGAGATCATCAAATATTTTTATACTTTTTTTCTTGCTTCCAATTTTTTTTCTTGATTGTTTTTTCCCGGTGTGCCCGTTTTTTTTTTTTTTTTTTTAACTTTGACTTTCCTATCACCTGCTATTGGTGACCCTTACAGCACTAGTTCTTTTTGAACATTAAACATTTTTGAACTGTCTTTTTTTGGTTTTGCAGTTAAAAAGGAAGTAAACCCTAAAAGACTTTTCTTAAATTGAACTTTTCTAGAAGAGATTTCTGGTTCAAATAGAATCAATTTCTGTGCCAGTAAAAGACTCAAATGCATTTTGTCCTGCTCCAGTGGCTGTATGGCTCTGGGAATTTTCCACTGGCATTATGCTAGGTTAAGCATTGTAGACAGTGTTAGTGTAGACAGTGTTAGCCACCTGAATTATCCCTAAAATGGCAGCTTTTTTACTTCAAATATCAAAGCAGTGAGAAACCTACTATTTCCCCTGTGTAAATGAATTTCTGCCAGTTTCAAAAAACAGCTGGGAATTTTTCTATTGAGATAAAGCCACAGGTAGCCCAGAAGATATTTTCACCTTAGCAAGCTTTTTGAAGGATCAAAGCTTCTGTAGGAACTCAGTGCCTCTGACAAAACTCCAGACCCCATGAGTTTTGTATCATTGCTGGTTTTGAGGCAAATACCTTTTAATACCTCTGTATTGCACACATTTCAGGCTTTTTAGTATTCTGTTCCAGTACCACAAAAACAAGTAATCTAGTGTGCCATATGAAGCTTTGGCTGTCTCTGTCTTAGGCTGAATATGAGCCAGCAGTGTGCCCAGGTGGCCAAGAAGGCCAACGGCATCCTGGCTTGTATAGGAAACAGTGTGACCAGCAGGGCTAGGGAGGTGATTGTCCCCCTGTACTCGGCTCTGGTGAGGCCGCACCTCGAGTATTGTGTTCAGTTTTGGGCCCCTCGCTACAAGAAGGACATCGAGGTGCTTGAGCGGGTCCAGAGAAGGGCGACAAAGCTGGTGAGGGGTCTGGAGAACAAGTCCTACGAGGAGTGGCTGAAGGAGCTGGGCTTGTTCAGCCTGGAGAAGAGGAGGCTCAGGGGCGACCTTATCGCTCTCTACAGATACCTCAAAGGAGGCTGTAGCGAGGTGGCGGTTGGTCTGTTCTCCCACGTGCCTGGTGACAGGATGAGGGGGAATGGGCTTAAGTTGCGCCAGGGGATTTTTAGGTTAGGTGTTAGGAAGAACTTCTTTACCGAAAGGGTTGTTAGGCACTGGAACAGGCTGCCCAGGGAGGTGGTGGAGTCACCATCCCTGGAAGTCTTTAAAAGACATATAGATGTAGAGCTTAGGGATATGGTTTAGTGGGGACTGTTAGGGTTAGGTTAGAGGTTGGACTCGATGATCTTGAGGTCTCTTCCAACCTAGAAATTCTGTGATTCTGTGATTCTGTGTCTCGTCAGAGGGAAGATGGCTTTAGGTTGAAGAGACTGTGAAGAAAGCTCTGAGGTGCACAACCTATGCTGTAAGAGACTTTGCTCTGAGAGAGGTTATAAAAATATATACATTTTTTTTTTTTCCTAACTTGGAATTGCAACACTCTCCAATGGCCTCACCAATAATGTGAATATTGCTGGGGATTGGAAAAAGTTGACTAAAGAAGGGTTCAAAATAGTAAGTGGCGTAACTAAGAAGCTGAAAATTTAATACAGATACAGCTGGAGATAGCTACCTGCCAGGATCTGGCAGTGTCACCTTGAGATCTGCCGACAGCACTGAACACTGTATGGAACTGCATCTGTTCAGAAACTTCTGCTTGTGCAGAATTTGTTGGCTAGATAATTAATGAACAGGACTTATTCATTGGCCACCATAAAGCTTTGCCTGGGTCCTCCCTACTTCAGAAAGTGCCTTTTCCCTATGGTGTTTGGCCATGCTTGCCACCTCTGTGGGCCCTGTCTTTTCACGGGGTTGAGGAAACAGGAGCGTGCACATTCACATGGCCTGAGGGATGCAATTTCCTGTCAGCTCATCTGTTTCCTGTAGTATCAGTCTTGCAGAACAGCTTTGAAGAACAGGATGATCACAAAACTGATGGGAATGTGGATGAGTACTCAAGAGACTGCCTTTTGTCAAGGTCTATGCTGTTGGTGTTGTGTACCTCACCTTGCCTTTTGCTGCCACAGCTATTTCCATATGGCAGTCACACTTCTGGCTGCAGTGGAGACAAGCATTTTCTTCCAGAGGGGAAATTCTCCACTAAGAAACAAAAACTTTGGTTAGAAATACATAACATAAAGCCCCTATGAAACTGTCCTGTATGCCAGTAAGCTCCAGACTCCATCTGCAATACTTCTATGGATGATAATTAGCCATCTACCTTTTATCATGCAGTCTGCCTTGATCCGTTTAGGGAAGCATAATCCTTCCTGCAAAGAGATCATGTAATGAAGTAGATTCCTGACATTGCACTTTGCAGGAATTGACTCTGTTCTGTGCAGGACGTTGACAAATGATGGCCTCGATCTACTCTGCATGGAAGTTGCTCTCATCAGCCAAGTATCACCCCCTGGAAATGCCAGACAGAGATCCTAGCTAAAATAGTGATAGAAAAAGTGGCTATGTTCCCATAGCTACTAGTCTGGAGAGGAATTGTATTAGTTATATTCCTGTAACATTTTACTGATAGAGAACATGAAACCCAGATTATTATTATTATTATTACTATTATTATTGGGTGTGGATATCAATTAATAGCTGTGAGCTTTAGCACACTTAAATTTATTGTGAGACTGCTGAGCTTTCACTAGTAGAGAGCACATTTATTGGCAGTGTTAAAGGTATTCTTTCTTTTAATTAAAGATTAACTACCTTTCTAGAGTCATGAGCATTAGAACTGGAAAAGAACCTGCAAGAACTTTTAAGAACAAGTCAATCCCTAGTTCAGATTTTATTTTAGAAATGTAATCAACTAACAAGACTTCCAGCTTCAGAGTGCTAATCCAAAAGATTAGCCTGATTGTAGGCCCTGCAAAGAGTGAGGACCTGTTAGTCCTGCACCAACCCCCCAAAAATATACAAACATACCATTCTTCTGTGTTGTTTATACACTTACCACAGCTTTTGGCCTGTTTCACTGTTATGCTTTCCATTGTGGATGTTTTTTTCAGAAACAGGGCTGAGAAAGAGTGGCTTGGCTTGTCACCTATGGCAGGGGGCTTAGTTGTCACCTGCCAGGGTATAAGGGTTTGCACGATGAGTTAGAAGCACTGCACACCCATAAGTGATTTGCTATATTGACTGTGCTTGCAACATGGTCCTTGTTTCTATCCTGCCACAAAAGCCCTGGGAGGGTATAAAAACCACCTCAGCATTCTCCAGGATCGTCATTTTGTTGTGACTAATTTTACCAAATACAGGTTTACAACAAAGGAGTTAAGTTTGTCCACACCTTTTGCAACTAGGGTCTGTAAATCTTTACCTCCGAACAGTAGAGATGAGAGAGCAAATTCTGAACCTTAAAACTGTACTTGTGAGGAACAAAGAAGTCTAAGAGGTGACACCAACCACTGTGAAGGATGTGATAACAAGATAATGGTTGTCATCAGTAATTGGTGTAGTCCTTGGCAAGCCTTATCTGCCCCTAGTGTAACCCAAAAAACCCCCTGTGATTTAACTGGGACCTCTCACTCCATGCATTTACTTTGTCTCTTTCTTCCTCCCTTTTAAAACGAACAGGCAAACAAACAAAACCCTCCAAACCCTCCAGAGATACTTACCTTATTTTAAAAGGGAATCTTCAGGGTAAAGATGAGGTCTTCTGATGTCTGAGGGGAAGTTTGTATTGGATGCTTGTGGCAGGGTTTTGGCAGCAGGGGGACTATACGGGTGCCCTGTGGGAGGGATAAAAATGCCACAGAAGAAGAGGAGGAGGGAACTAAAATAGTGAGAAACAGCAGAGGGATATAAATATGGTAAGGCTGGCATGTTTTATATTTCCTTGCATTAATACAATATTATTATTTTAGAATCATTGTTGGGATGTCTCTGAATATGAAGGTTGTTTCATAAGCCCAGGTACTATCCCCTCCTCCCGCCCCTTTTTTTTCTTTTTTTCCCCCCTTTTTTAACATTCCTCCCTAACAGTTGAACCTTTTCTTACTGAACTATATTGAACCAGGTACAGTCCAGTGACAGAAAATGCAATCAATTTCAGGATTGCAACTGGCCTAAAACACCTCTTGCCTGTCTGTTCTCTCTCTCTTTATAGAAAGTTTTATCTTCAGTGACCCAAATGAATTTCTCTTTTAGAGGAAATGTTAATATTACATTCTGTAGATAACTTTTCTCTGTGCGTGCCAGTGTTTGTGCCTTCACATACTTGCTGAATTCAGAAGTCACCTCTCCTTGCTTATGATTCTTTCCAGTCATACTTGGGAAGGGGATAAGAAAGATTTTCAGATTAAAATGCAGTTATTACCTTTTGATGTAATGGCACAGATTAAAAACGTGAGTATAGATGAGTTGCAATAGACACAATAGAAAAGACTTCATTACTTTTGTGCTGTCTTTAAGGGTAATGATTAATGTACTGTTGCAGGATGATATATATGCCCATAGATTACTGTTTGAATTACTGTGCCTGCTTTATGACTTATTGTTTGCCAGAGATCTCTGAACATTTTACTTAAAGATCAGAGAAAAATTAAAGCATTTTCTTTTTCTTCCCAGCAAGGCTTAAAAAAATAATAAAAAAAAAACGGAGTAGGACGGGGTGAGACAGATGACTCATTCTGGCCTCAAATTAAGCACCTTGAATCAAATCAGTCACTTGTCACTGAAGCTTACAAAGACTTGAACACACTGGAAAACAAATTTGAGGAAGAAATGCAAGACAGAAAGTTCTTAGATTTACTGGACATATTGCTATGTCTAGACATAGGCCTATATGTTTCTGTATTTACTTTCATGGTTACAGACATATCTTCTCGTATAACAAAGGAGAGAGTAAATAAGAAAGAACAAATTGTATGTTATATACATTTTTTTTGACACTAATGTTCTGTCCTTTATTAACATTACAGTGATGGGCAGAACTATAGAGCAGTCAGTGATGACGAGAACATGTGTGCTTGGAGGATGAAGCTCCCTCCTTTCCAGGAGCTGCTGCAGAACAAACTGGCTGGGGTGACATGGCTCTTCCTAGGTAAAGCAAGTTGTAATAATTTTAGAACTTGGAACCTGGAGTCTGCTTTTGTGAACCTGCTTAGTAATCCTGTCTTGCCAGCTACGGGAAGATAGAGAAATGAGGCATACTCTTTGCTTTGTTTTGTGGTGTTTTGCTCTGTGTGAATTTTCTTCCTTTATTGTAGGACACAGAATAGATGAAAAGGATTGGCCTGTGAAACTGGTAATTTTAAGAAGAAAAATGGAAATCTCGTAAAACACAGGCTTGCAAATTATGTTTTTCTTTTTTTTTTTTTTTTTTTTTTTTTTTTGATGGATCACAGAATCACAGAATCATCTAGGTTGGAAGAGACCTCCAAGATCACCGAGTCAAACCTCTGAACTAACATTAACAAGTCATCCACTAAACCATATCACTAAGCTCTCATCTTTTAAAGACCTCCAGGGATGGTGTCTCAACCACTTCCCTGGGCATCCTATTCCAGTGCCTAACAACCTTTTCAGTAAAGAAGTTCTTCCTAATATCCAACCTAAGCCTCCCCTTATACAACTTTAGTCCGTTCCCCCTTGTCCTGTCACCAGGCACATGGGAGAATAGACCAAACCCCACCACTCTACAACCTCCTTTAAGGTACTTTCAGAGTGCGGTAAGGTCACCTCTGAGCCTCCTCTTCTCGAGGCCGAACAATCTCAGCTCTCTCAGCTGCTCCTCGTAAAACTTGTTCTCCAGACCCCTCTCCAGCTTTGTTGCCCTTCTCTGGACTCTCTCAAGCACCTCCATGGCCTTCTTGCAGCAAGGGGCCCAAACATGAACACAGTACTTGAGGTATGGCCTCACCAGAGCCCTGTACAGGGGGACAATCACTTCCCGGGATCTGCTGGCCACACCCTTTCATATGCAAGCCAGGATGCTGTTGGCCTTCTTAGCCACCTGAGCACACTGCTGGCTTATATTAAGCTGACTATTACCAAAACTCCCAGGTCCTTCTCTGTCAGGCAGCTTTCTAACCACTCATCTCCCAGCCTGTAGCTCTGCTTGGGGTTGTTGTGCCCACGTGCAGGACCCGGCACTTGGCCATGTTGAACCTCGTACCGTTGGCCTCAGCCCATTGGTCCAGCCTATCCAGATCCTCCTGCAGAACCTTCCTACCCTTGAGCAGATTGACATACACACCTAATTTGGTGTTGTCTGCAAACTTACTGAAGGTGCACTGGATCCCCTCATCCAAATCATTGATAAAGATATTAAAGAGGACTGGCCCCAGTACTGAGCCCTGGGGGACTTCACTAGTGACCATCTGGTTTCATAGTAATCCATCTGGACTTAACTCCATTCATCACAACTCTTTGGGCCCAGCTATTCAGCCAGTTTCTAACCCAATGAAGTGTACACCAGTTTAAGCCATGAGCAGCCAGTTTCTTGAGGAGAATGCTCTTGGAGAAATGTACCGTGGGAATGCTTAAGGAGAATGCACTGTGGGAAACGGTGTCAAAAGCCTTACTGAAATCAAGGTAGACCACATCCACAGTCTTACCCTCATGCACTAAGCACGTCACTTTGTCATAGAGGGAGATCAGGTTCGTCAAGCAGGACCTGCCTTTCATAAACCCGTGTTGACTGGGCCTGATCGCCTGCTTGCCCTGCAAGTGCCACATGATGACACTCAAGATAATCTGCTCTGTGAGCTTCCCTGGCACTGAAGTCAAACTAACAGGCCTATAGTTCCCTGGGTCTACCTTCTGGCCCTTCTTGTAGATGGGTGTCACATTTGCTAGCTGCCAGTCGACTGGGACCTCCCCTGATAGCCAGAACTACCAATAACTGATGGAAAGCAGCTTGGCCAGCTCTTCCACCATTTCTCTTAGTACCCTCGGGTGGATCCCATCTGGCCCCATTGACCATCTAAGTGCTGTAGCAGGTCACCAAACATTTCCTTGTGGATTGTGAGGGCCACATTCTGCTCCCCACCGCCTTCCACCAGCTCAGGGTACTGGGTATCCAGAAAACAACTCGTCTTGCTGCTAAAGACTGAGGCAAAGAAGGCATTAAGCACGTCAGCCTTTTCCTCATCTCTCATTACTAAGGTTCCCTCCGCAACCAGTAAAGGATGGAGATTCTCCTTAGTCCTCCTTTTCATGTTAATGTATTTATAAAAACATTTTCTGTTATCTTTAACAGCAGTAGCCAGATTAAGCTCCAGATGAGCTTTGGCCTTTCTAATTTTGTCCCTGCACATCCTTACAACGTCCTTATAATCCTTCTTAATGGAATGCCCTCTTTTCCAAAGATCATAAACAGTTCTAGCCACAACTCTCAGTTCAGCCAGGCCGGTCTTCTTTCACACCAGCTTGTCGTTGGGCTTGTGGGGACAGACCACTCCTGAGCCTTTAAGATTTCCTTCTTGAGGAGTGCCCAGCCTTCCTGGACTCCTCTGCCCTTCAGGACTGACTCCCAGGAGACTCTGCCAACCAGTGTCCTGAACAGCTCAAAGTCTGCTCTCCAGAAGTCCAAGGCAGCAGTTTTACTGGTTCCTCTCCTGACTTCGCCAAGAACAGAGAACTCTACCATTTCATGGTCAATCTGCCCAAGACATCTCTGGACCACCACATCTCCCACCTGTCCTTCCTGGTTTGTGAGTAGAAGGTCAAGCGGGTCACCTCCCCTGGTAGGCTCACTAACCAGCTGCATCAGGAAACTATCTTCCACATTGTCCAGAAACCTCCTAGACTGCTTCCTCTGAGTTGTATTGCATGTCTAGGATATGTCTGGGAAGTTGAAGTCCCCCCAAGGACAAGAGCTGATGATTTTACAACTTTTGCCAGCTGCCTGTAGAATTTCCTCATCTGTCTCCTCATCCTGGTTTGGCGGTCTGTAGCAGACCCCCACCAGGATGCCTGTGTTGTTGGTCTTCCCGCTGATCCTAACCCATAGGGACTCAACCTTATCATTCCCAGTCTCAGCCTCGAGTTCCGCAACATCAAAACTCTCTCTAATATAGAGAGCTACACCACTCCTTCAGTGCTGTTTGTCCCTTCTGAAGAGCCTATATCCAGTCATTGCAGCACACCAGCTATTGGAGTGTTCTGCTGGAAGTAGAAAACCACCACAGCAATGGATTGGGATAAATCACTGCAGCTGAACAGACTTTCAGTGGTCCAGGAGAGCTGGAACAGGTTGCTTCTGCTCCCAGTGGGTGTACTGGCCCTGTGAAGAGTATCCCCACCAAAGATAATTTACAAATAATTTTGGAGCTGAATTGGAGAATATAGAGGGGACTTTTATACTTAGTTTTAAAATGTTGCTTCTCATGGAGCAGAATATTTTCTACATTTTACATTGTAATTAATCATTTTCATTAAGCTAATTAGAAGCAATTGTAATGAACACTGCACTTACAACAAATATGAAGAAAGAGTGAGAAAAAAAATGTAATATTTTTCAAATAATTCTTCATGGTTTTTATTAGATGGATATTAATTTTGTCATGTATATTCATTTAAGACATAAATGTCAGGATTTAAAACAAAAATAATGAAGAAAATTTAGGAAGCATTTATGAGGGTATAATTTTGAATCTGTGGGCATTATTGTAAGAAACATATCCTTCAAAATCAAAAGCAAAATGTCCACTACATATTATTTCTGGCCAATGAAAACTAACTTATCTTGACTTTTGAATTCTGAGATGTTAGAGGCCCTTCTGGGCATCATTAATTAAAAATAATTATAATAAAAAAAAAATCTAGAGGTATTAAATGATTCAGTTCATCAGAACTGGTATGGGAATCAAGCTTCACAGTAGTAAATTCTAGCATTTCAGAAGTTATTATAATTATCCTTTTGGTCTAAAAGACAAATGCAAATTAGGGAACAGGACAGAAATTTCAAAAAAGCGGAATAGATGTTTTCAATGACATATCTTGTTTTGTACTTTTTTGGCTTTGTTAAGTCACTTTGATACGAAATATTGGTGATATAGTTTAATAAGAGATTAAACCAAACTCAAGAATAAATCAGGAAATGCAAATTTCATGAGAAGAAAACTGCAGTATGCTGTCTTTTGAATTAATTTAACATTTCCTTTTGATCTTGATGATATCAACATATTTCAATGACAAAGTAACAGCTACATAGTATACTGCTTTCTGCTGGCAAAATATCATTTTGAAAATTCTCCTGTGAATTTAACCTTTTACTTTTTATTTTCTTCCTGACCAAGAAGGTAACCAGCTAACAGCTGCAGTGTTTTGTCTACTTGTTCATAGTTGCTCAGCAACTGTTACCTGTTGTTCATGTGTCAGCCTTTTCTCAGGTCATTTGTCGCACATTTGTGTGTGGTTTGATTAGTTGTGGGATAGATACAATGCTCTGTGATGGCATCTGTCAAGAACTAACCAAGAACAACCCAACAAGAGTTTTCCCAGTTGACTATTTATTGGATTAAAAACCTTTGCAATGCTGTAATGGCAGAAAATAAAGTTGTCCAGAGTGAATTTCTCACCTTTTCTTTGGGATTTAACATTTACTATCACTCTTCACAGGCTTTGCTGTCAGGCACCACATTATAAAAAGGACTTAAAACTATTAGAACTGATGTTTTAATCAATACATGATAGATGGAAACCTATATTGTCATGCAACAGGATTTGCCTTGTGCACTGGAGATGAAGTTACCCATTCTCACTATTATGTTTAATTAGGTCCCTCAGAGTCAGGGTATGGTATCCTTTGTATGACTCTTGTGATAAGAATGCTGAGCGTCTGAAAAGAGACAGTGTATTTCTGGTAAAAACTGTATCCTTACATTGAAACCTTACTGAATAGGATTTTTTTTTTTTTTTTTTTTTCACAGAGCAGAAGCTGTGTTTTTAATTTCCCATCACAGGTACTTGTTCTAACTGGAATTTGAAAGCCATGTGCGAGATGAGTGAAGAATACTATGAATATGTGATTTTTTTTTTTCAGCTTTATTTTGCTTAACAGCTTTTCTTTTGATGTCATTTAACTTCCCCTCATTGGTTCACTTAATTGATTAGTTTCCAGTGTGGCTGACAAAGAATAAAGAAGAAAATATATTGAAACATTTTCCTTTTGCTTTCCCTTTTCTATTAGACCCTCATTTTCAGCTTTCCCTAAAACGTTAGAGTAGCTGTTCACACATGAGTGTAGAAACATGCATGTGTGTGTGCACACAGACACACACCCTGGGAGTGGAAAAATTGCCCGAGGTTGCTAATGTAGATGTGTAGATCATGGGATATGCAGATCACAGAAGAAAGCCATTCTGATTAGCTTTATTTCCGTCAGGATCAATTACCTTTTGAAGGATAGGAAAGAATGCATTGATCAAAATCATGATGAAAGATCAAAATCATGATGAAAGATCAAAATCATCAAACTTATTTAGCCTCATCCAAGATTTATGGCAGCTGCTTTCCAGGTCAACTAAAACCAGCCACAGAATTCATATCCATATCACTTCTTTTTTCTCTTTCAATATTTTATAAATATTACAGGCAAAGTCAAGCTTTGGAGACATTAAAATTAAAGATTCTTTTCCCTTCTGGTCTCCCTGAAACTTCAGTGAGATCTTTTGTTGATAATCACTGTTTAGTAACTTCCTTAATCATCATCCTATGTATCATCACCTAACATCTCTATGCTTCCTTTTTTTTTTTGTCTGTAGTCTTGAAGTTTTATGTATAGTTTCTTGTCTGTTTTTCAAACATGATTTGGTGTTTGCATTTTTTCATTGATTCATACTGGAAAACTTTATGTTTTGGAATAAATTGTTAATCATATTGTATCCATTCCTATTGGCTTTTGACACCAATTTATTTTGTAAACAAACATTTCAGTCAGGTAAGTTAGAATATGAAGAGATGCGCTGTAGTCATGCTGACTACATGCTCTAATGCTCTAATTCTTGCTTGTATGCATAAGAAAACATTTTTTTTTTCTGTCGTCTCTCTGTAAGTAAGGTTCTTCACTTGCTTTCAAATTCTTTGATTAAATTTGACAGGAAGATTAATGGAATCATAGAATCTTAGAGTGGTTTGGGTTGGATGGGACCATTAAGGACCATCTATTTCCAACGCTCCTGCCATGGGCAGGAAGACCTCACCTCCCACCAGACCACGTTGCACAAAGCCCCATCCAGCCTGGCCCTGAACGCTTCTAGGGGCATCCAAAACCTCTGGGCAACCTGTTATAGTGTCTTATCACCCTCATCATGAAGCATTTCGTACTTATATCTAATATAATATGCCCTATTTATGTATATACCTATTTATATAGGTGTATATATATATATATATGCCTATTTATGTATACTTATATAAATATTAATGTTTATATAAATATTCATATATTTATATATATTTATATTTATGTATATTTATTTATAATCTATTTATATATATTCTTCATTTATATATACCTATTTATATATATACCCTACCCTATTTAATTTTAAAGCCATTGCCCCTATGCATGCTCCTGTAAAAAGTCCCTCTCCAGCTATTCTGTACCCTTTAGGTACTGAACAACTTCATGAGGTCTCCCTGGAGCCTTCTCTTTTCCAGGCTGAACAATCCCAGCTCCCTCAGTTAGTCTTCATAGGAGAGATGCTCCAGTGTCCTGATCATCTTTGTTACTGGTCTCCACTTGGACATTGAGCCACTGATTGCAACTCTTTGAGTGTGACCATCACACCAATTCCTTACCCAACCAACTTACCAAGTTACTACTTACCAAGTGTCTGTCAAATCCATGTATTTCCATATATCCCCCTCCGATTTAGGGACAAGGATGCCATGTGGGACAGTATCAAACACTTTGCACAGGTCAAGGTAGATGATGCCAATTGCTCTTCCTTTATCCACAAACACTAAGACCCTGTTGTAGAAGGCCATCAGATCTTCCAGGCACGAGTTGCCCACAGAGAAGCCATGTATCATGTCACCAGTCATCTCCTAGTTTTCCAGGTGCCTTAGCATAGTTTCCAGGAAGATCTGCTCCATTATCTTGCTGGGTGCGGAGGTGAGACTGACTGGCCTATAGTTCCCCAGGTCTTCCTTTTTTCCCTCTTTAAAAATGGGCATATTTTTCCCCTTTTACAGTCAATGGGCACTTTCCTGAAGTGCCACAATTTTTCAAATATTATGCATAGTGTCTTGGCAACGTCATCCATCAGTTTCCTCAGGACCCAAGGATGGACTCATCAGGTCCCATTGACTTGAATATACAAGATTTTCAGGTCAGAAAGGCATGGAAAACATTTTGTCAGTTTCTCTTCTACTCTCCTCCTTCACAGATTATTCCATGTGTTTTGAAAATTATACCAGTTGATAAGTTATCACAAATACATTGCTATCACAAATACACTGGGCAATACAAATTGTCCAGTCTCAAAGTGCAGATTTTATTGTTCCAGACAAGTTTTTTTACCAAGCCACTCATAGCATTGGAGAACAACCAGAGAAAATGAAGTAATAAATGGGGAGATGAATACGTAACAATATGGAGAGAATATATAGTCTGAGTAGAATAGAAGAAGAGTTGGGTAAAACCAGGAAAAGAACAATAGAAGTTGGGGAGAAAATGTTAATGTATTAATTCAACTAGAAGCAGAATTTCAACAGAACCATTACAAATAGGATAGAAAGGGGCCCATTTCCCTCTCAGCCTCACCTTATTTAGATAAGAAATAGCCATCTGACAAAAGATATTTACATTTTGGTTTGCTTTACTAAGATATGTTAATAGAAACCTTGTTTTGTGTTTGTTGAAAAGTGAAATCTTCTGATAGTAGCTGTAAAACCAAATATTAAAGGATGAAATAGGCTTTAAAATATATAAACTAATAAAGCTGTCAAAGTATAGAAGACAAAGTCATTGTCTCCTGTTCAAATTGCTCCTCTTTTGAGTCTGTTGGTTCTCATGGGTCTTATTTGTCAGCTCTTTTATTTATTTATTTATTTATTTATTTTTTTCTGAAGAAAAAGATGAGATAGCTAGACTTCATTTTTGACCCCCCCATTCAGTAGTGTTGGAAGGAGAAGGCCTTCTTTCAAATGTCTGGAAAGCCATCTGAAAACTTATCTGTATCCTACTGACTGGCTGCTATGCAAGAAAAATTGCTTAATGCAAACGACAATCAGTGCAGTTAAGATTTTCTGAACATCGTAAATTTTTTCGTAATTCTTCTTACTCTATTGGTTTCTTTAGGCAACAACCAGATTATTCTACTCTGCAGTTTAGTAAAATGGATGAAGGGCAGGGTAAATTGCTTTCAGCTTTCCTAAGTAACAAGTAAACTAAAAGTTCTTTTAATATTTTAATACTTACTCTGACACAACCAGAACATCCAGGACATTTTTTTTTCTTTTTACCCCAAAGATTGCTGAACTTCTGCATCAAGACATTTTTCCCTGTTATTCAAATTTCTGTAGATAAACTTGTAGTTACTAATTTGTAAAATCCTATTGCAACATTTTTTGGGATGCTGTGTAAAATGGACTAATGCTGTTTTTTTATAAAATGAGCTGAATGAGCAGAATGATCAACAGAAGAATATGTGGAAAAGAGTGACCTGGTAAAAATGAAATTACTAAGAAAAGTGGATTTCATGTAAAAGTCCCACAACAACACTACAACACAAGCTTGTTGATTTGTAGTGCATTGTTGAAAATACAAATAGTAATAAAAGCAGTCTGGACTTTTGTAAGGGAAGCATATTCTGTGAATGATGACTATATCTCACTTCTTCAGGAATAGATTATATCTTTTGACTTTGATAAACTCAAAAGAAAAAGTGATAGTTTGATATCACACAAAAATATTAAATTCTGGATGATCTATGCAGAAGACATTAATCTCCTGTTATCACATGAACACGTAACAGATCTGGATTTAGAATCTATGATGCCAGTCAATAACATTTATCATTTTTGATAGGAAGCCATTACTTTAGTACAGTCTCACTTTTAATATACATACACTCTCCAACTGAACAGAATCCAATTATAGGTCTCCCCTTGTCTCTTTAGAAATGCACTTCTCTATCTGAATTACACAGTTTCCTTTAGTTAGGGAAAAGATTTTTATGCAGATGTGGAAAGTAAGGACAAAATTTTTATAAGAGTTTTTCTCCTGGCTCTTTCAGAAACTTCATGTTCTCTAAAAGTCTTCCAGGCCCTTTAGGAAAATATCTCTAGTATGTTTGTTATATTTTGTTGATCACATTAGGTGCTCAGATAGAATCATGAGAAGTGCAGTGTAAGGTAGGTAGACAACATAATGAATGAGATAACCTGATGGCAGCATCTGCTATATTTTAGAGTCTGTCAGTGTTTCCACAGGCACTCTGTGGTGTATTCACTGACATGCTGATGTCTTGCTAAAAAACACATTTCTTCAGGACATTGAAGTCACTCTAGAATACACAATTAGTACAGTGCACAGCCTAAGAAACTAAGACAAAATGTTTGCTCAGCAGCACCCTTGTAGTGTAAGCCATCAGAGCTCACAGTAGAATTAAATTTGTGGAGACAGGATCTGTGATTGTACTTCTAATAATGTAAACGTGATAATTTTGCCTAAGTAAATATTTGAATGACATATTTATCTGCTGTAAATATCTGAAGGGAAGATTTCTCTGCAATAAACATACAGTTAGAATGATTTTTGATTCCTGTCTATTGTATCCAGAGGAAACACGAGGTGGTCATTGTATAAAATACCTTAAAATAATCTATATAATGATTTTATATAAATACATTAATTTCCCTCCCAGTGTAAATGTGAAAATAAATAGAGTCAGGGCTAGTTAGCACTGGTAACAGAGCCCGAAGTGAAGTCAGGATCTCCCATGGACCAGTCCAGCACCCTAACTACAAGGCTCAGCAGAGCAGACCTTGTGTTAGAATTTATATTTCTTCTTCCCAGTTCTCATCTCCTTCATAGCCTTACGCTTGTTAGGACCACAGTGATTTGGCAATTTGGCAGGATTGTGTCAGCAAAGTGAAAAGTTTTGTTCTTTTTTTTTTTTTTTTTAATTTTTTTTTTTTTATGTTTTTACCTGAATGAAAATAAGCTGGCAGCCCTATTTGCTTTTTGTCTTTGATTGTGTTCAGCAGTGGTACTCTGGTTGTTGAGAATCAAAATACCTCCTTCCCATACCAAACTAATAACTGTATCTTTTGAACATGACCTCGCTGGACTCAGTGTTATGTATTTTATGACTCTTTCCTTCCTTCCTTCCTTCCTTCCTTCCTTCCTTCCTTCCTTCCTTCCTTCCTTCCTTCCTTCCTTCCTTCCTTCCTTCCTTTCCTCTTCTTCCCCTTCCTTTTCCCCTTCCCTTTCACCTTTCCCTTCCCCTTCCCCTTCCTTTCATCCTCCTTTTCTTTCTTCCTTTCTTTCTTTTAAACGACCAGTTGAAAACTGCCACTGTTTAAATAATATGGTTTAGAGGCCCTGACGGGCACACCGATAATGAGCTGCACAGAATAATACCCTGGGCAAAATAGTGTTGAGGAAAGAACATTTAAATAAAACATACAAATACTTTTTCCACTGTTTTCTGTCATTCAACTGTGACATTCAACATTCTACAATTTTGGACATTTCTTTGACTAGTAATCAAATTTCTCTTTGAGGGATTAAAAATACAGCTGGGAATTTTCTCCAAGGGTGGCTAATTCTGTTCTCCAGGTGTTTGAATCACAAATCTTAGCAGAAAAACATGCAGCATCTTTTTCTCTTTAGACATAGTGAATCAAAGAGAAAGTTATACTAAATTTGTCCACAGAGATGGATGAGATCACAACTTTGTGTTTTGCTGTGCCTATGAATATCTTTTGAGTGAAATTAGCCTTTTTTTTTTTTTTTTTTTTTTTTTTTTGATTTACATTAAGTTGAGCAAGCAAAGCAGTTCAGGCAAAATTAAACCCCGTATCAATATTTCTCAACTTTTTCTTCTTTCTTTCTGTAGTATTCATATGAAACAGCTAGCCACAGCTGTGTCAGATGAGCATAAATACTGTGCACCTTGGTGGAAGCAGCAACTGAGCTCAATTCAGGAAGTTTAAATGCCATTTAGTTTTGAAAGAAGTTGATGGTGGGGTGTGTCAGAATGGGAGTGACCCGGAGTAACGACGCAACCTCGATGCGAGTATAATCGTTCTCCCCTAATGAATGTTCTAGCAAGATATATATATGCTACCCCTACAGCATGCACAGACAACAACTTATAATTGGTCTAGCTTCTCTATGTACACGTCTCTAGCACTAATATAATTGGCACAACGGTGTTGTCTCTCCTCCTGAACATAGTTCCGCATATTTTAGTTGTAACATCACTCAAGGTTATCAGCCCTGGGCCTACCTTATCTTCACAGTCCTTCAAGGCCTGAGTTGCTCACTGTAATTAAATCAAGCCCCTTCTCATTTAATCATAGCTCCACAATTCCCCCTTTTTATTTTTGCACAACCCAGGCTTGGTCTACTACCTTTAACACTGCAAACATTGCAATAAGCAAGGCACTATAAGCAACAGGGTAAAAATAGTGCTTCGCAGCGATGCTACTTCTCACTCACACAGCACAATCACACAATCACGCAAAGAGGCCTCTTGCACTTTTCATTCATACCACAAGAAAATATCACTTAAAATAATTTGTCCGCAGCTTCAGGAGGTCCTTGTCTACTCCCGTGGTGAGCAGCTGAGAGTGGAGACCCGTCCAAAGAAAATGCTCGGGGTGCGCCTAGGGGCGTCCATTCCACAGTTGATCCCACAGCTGAGCAGAGCGGCTCCTGGCACAAGGAATGATGCTATTATAGTTTTGTATAATTACACCAAAGAGATGCATTGAGATAAAGAGCGAGTGTGGCATTGACAACTTGTTTCATGGTTTGGTTTTTGCCCATGTAATTGAACCTTACACATGGTGTGGCTGTTACACTTCCCAGGATATCTAATTCCTGTGGCTGTAGGGGCACTCACAGCAAGTAGACCGTCCAGTCTTTGTTATCTGCTGGGAGCCCCACCACACATGTTGTAAATGGATCGTTAGCACTAGCCAGGGACAGGCACATCGCTTCTTGTCCTGTCATGTTGGTGAGGGTGACCCAGATGTTGCAGCATGGTTGGATGGAGACCCAGGTCTGGCAATAACCAGTGACAGCGGTTTTGTGAGGAGGAGGCCAACCATGGCCTTACCCCCTTGCTGGTACCCATCTTGATCCGTGACCTGTAAAGACACAAGCATACTCTTGACCCCAAGTTATTAGAGGCTGGGGTCCCTCCCAAAGACCTCTATTTAAATTTTTTAGCATCACTAAGACCTGCTCTGATTGTGGCACCCGTGACAGTGCGGAATTCATACTTTTGTAATGTTTAACTATAGGTGGTACCTCTTTGTGAGGAAAGGGTAATGCTAGCTGATTCATTACGTAAAGTGCCTTTCCCAACCTGTTCTGTAGTGTTTCCTAGGTGTATCCCCCTTTTTGTTTATTTAGCAGGGTTTTCAAGGTGCAATATGTTAGTGTGGCTCTGCATTTGATTAATACAATACAGGTGCACGCACTGCTCTACCAAAAATAACAGCTCTTTAAATTTTTGAAAGAGGTTTTCCTTTGGGATGTCTCAAATGTGCCCTCTCAATGCTCTGAGCAACACCTATAGCATATTGCGAGTCTGATACAATATTCAAAGGTACTAGTTTTTTTTTTTTTCATTTTTTTCTTTACATTTTTTTCCTTTTTAATTTTCTTTTTTCCTATATTTTTTTTTTCTTTTTCCGTTTTTCTTTTGCAGTATCGGACAATAAATGACACAGAAACTATAGTAATGCTGATTCACACTGGAGCAAACAATTTGTGAATAGCATATGCCAACCCAAATGTGCTTGTACCAGCAACCC